>WAAF01020464.1:259726-380387 GCA_013400475.1 Tricholaema leucomelas
GACCTACTCACCACAGCCTTTCTAATCCACCCCAGAATGGCATTGCCCCTCCTGGCCACCAGAGCACATTGCTGGCTCATGGTCAACCTCCCATCCACTAGGACCCCCAAATCCTTTTCCCCTTCACTGCCTTCCAACAGCTCAGTCCCCAACCTATACTGGTCCTTGGAGTAGTTCAGGTGCCAGACTCTCCCCTTGCCCTTGCTGAACTTCATTCAGTTTCTCCCTGCCCAGCCCTCATACTATCCAAGTCTGGCTGAATGGCAGCACAGCCTTCTGGTGTGGCAGCCACTCCACCCAGTTTGGTGTCATCAGCAAACTTGCTGGCAGTGCCCTCTGTGCCCTCATCCAGGTCATTGATGAATATATTGAACAGAACTGGTCTCAGTACTGACCCCTGTGGGACTCTACTAGTCACAGGCCTCCAACTGGACTCCATCCAACTGACCACAACTCTCTGGCTTCTTTTCTTCAACCAGTTCCCTTCCACCTCCCTACCTGATCATTCAGACCAGAGCTCTCTCCCTTCATCCCCCCAAGAACTGAGGGCAGAAGTTTTAATTCCTTACTGAAAAGAGGTAAAGGTCTGACATTTTAAATTGCTTTAAGCTCTAAATGCACAGAAAGTGTAATTAGTCAATGACCAGCCAACAGGGGCAGGAGAACACTGGAGACATTGGCTGGGTTTTAAGTGCAAACACTTGACATGATAGCTTTATTTCCCTTATTTGACTGATGCTGAGGGAATGGGCTCCAGAAGTCTCTTCCAGCATCCTCTGAACGCTGAGCAAAGCACAGCCCATTAAGACCCACTGCACTCTGCACCTCCAGCTCCTGCCAACATTCCTTGTGCAGACTTGGGACCAGATCACAGAATCACAGAATTAACCAGGCTGGAGAAGACCTTCCAGATCATGAACTCCAACCTATCACCCAGCACCTTCTAATTAACTAACCCATGGCACTAAGTGCCTCATCCAGTCTCCTGCTAAACACCTCCAGGGATAGTGACTCCACCACCTCCCCTGGCAGCCCATTCCAATGCCAATCACTCTTGCTGTGGACAATTTCTTCCTGACATCCAACCTAAACCTGCCCTGGCACAGCTTGAGGCTATCCTCTTGTTCTGTCCCTGGGTGCCTGGCAGAAGAGAACAACCTCACCTGGGCACAGCCTCCTTTCAGGTAGCTGTAGGGAGCAATGAGGTCTCCCCTGAGCCTCTTCTTCTCCAGATGTCACAGCTTCATTCACCTTGACCCCTGCTTTTGCTCTTAAGGAGCTATATTGGGCTTGAACTCCATGCTCTGTGCTCTTACAGCTAAACTCTCCAAATTGCAGCTTGCTGTCCAACCTTGGAGTTAAAAACTGTGCTGTGCTGTTCTCATGCCAGGAGCTGAGTCTCCCAGGAGTGGTATAAATAAAAGAGCCAGGAACAAACAATTTGTGTTTAGATGCACTGTGTTCTGCAGACTGATTGAGCTTGCAGGCCTCTAAACTCCAGCTATTTTTGCACAAGATGGGCAGAGATATTTATGTATTTGTGTATTTATTTGGTATTTCCATATTTTTAATAGGTATTTATTATTTATTCCTCCCTACCCCAATAAAGTTTATATAAATATGTAATTTTTTTTGCAGTTGCCTGACACACTGCCAGACCTCTCTGGGCAGCCCATTCCAATGCCAATCACTCTCTCTGCCAACAACTTCCTCCTAACATCCAGCCTAGACCTCCCCTGGTACAGCTTAAGGCTGCGTTTCCTTCTTCTGTTGCTGGTTGCCTGGCAGAAGAGACCAACCCCACCTAGCTACAGTCTCCCTTCAGGTAGTTGTAGACAGCAATGAGGTCTGCCCTGAGCCTCCTCTGCTCCAGGCTAAATACCTCCAGTTCCCTCAGCCTCTCCTCACAGGGCTGTGCTCCAGGCCCCTCATCAGCCTTGGTGCCCTTCTCTGGACATGTTCAAGCACCTCAACATCTCTCCTGAATTGGGGAGCCCAGAACTGGACACAGTACTCAAGGTGTGGCCTGAGCAGTGCTGAGTACAGGGGAAGAATAACCTCCCTTGTCCTACTGGCCACTCTGCTCCTGATACAGGAACACTGCTGGCTCATGTTCAGCTACTATCTACCAGCACTCCCAGATCCCTCTCTGCCTGGCTGCTCTCCAGCCACTCTGTCCCCATCTTGTAGCACTGCTTGGGGTTGTTGTGGCCAAAAGTGGAAAAAAGCACTCGGCCTTATTAAATCCCATCCCATTGGCCTCTGCCCACCCATCCAGCCTGCCAAGGTCCTTCTGCAGGGCTCTCCTACCCTCCAACAGATCAAAACCTGCTCCTAACTTGGTGTCATCTGCAAACTTACTGATGCTGGACTCAGTCCCCTCATCCAGATCATCAATAAAGATATTGAACAGGACTGAGCCCAGCACTGATCCCTGGGGGACAGGCACCCTGTGCAAGTCCAGGCTGTGGTGGCTCTACTAGCACTTCGAGAACTGCTCTGGTGAGAGGAGGGAAAGCCACCAGAGTGCCATGAGACCTCATCAGTGCATTAAAAGCCTTTAGAGAGGCCAGGCAGGTGCCAGCTCACTCTGCAACTGCTGCTGATCCTGTGCTTCAGGCGTGGTGTGAAGGAATCCTGCAGACACCTGGCTCCAGCTTGGGGTGGGAACTGCATGGCTGCAACTGGTGGAAATTCCCTCACCACACTCACTTCACCTTCCTCTGTTAGCAGTAGTTCAGTTCATCTCACATGGGGCTCACCACATCCCCTCTTTTCTTCCTCTCAGTTGAGTTCCCTCTGTTTTCCAAGCCTCTCAGGCCATCAGCACATGCAACCTCTTCCCTTCCTCTTTCCTTTCCTTACTGCCTTTGACCCTGAGCTTTTGCCCATTCCTTAGTGAGAAATCACAGCTCCACCCTGCCCTTACCTCAGGCTCTTCAGTGGAGAATCACAGAACCACAGCACTGTTTTGGTTGCAAAAGGCCTCTAAGATCATGGAGCCCAACCTCAGGCTACCATGTCCACGTCCCAATGGCCCTGGCCAAGGCTGTCCCTCTGATCCTCTGTCCTTTCCACATGTGCATTCCCACTCCTTTTCCCAGTCCTTCCCCTCTTGTTCTTTGTTCTCTTTCTCACACTTCCTCCTTCTCCATTTGAACATCACTTCCCAGCACAGCACCACGCTGAGGATGCTCAGGTGCTGCCTCCCCTGGATCCCTGTTTCTGCTCCAGTGACTTGATTTTGTTGTTGTTTTGTTCCTTGTCCCTCATCCCAGTGCTCCTTTAGCTTTTTTTTTTTGCAGCACATCTTCTTAATGCCCATCTGAACCCCACCACTGCCCTTGCTGATGTTCCACAGCTCTCCTGTCTCACCTCTAAGCTTCCTGAAGATGACTTTTGCAGTCACTGCTAGAGGTTCTGCTTCCCTCCAGCTCCATACAACACCTCCAACGCAGCTTCTGCCAGGACCATAACAGCATCTTCCCTTCTCTGCCTCCAGCATAGTCCCTCAGTGCTGCTTCTAGAGACAGTTCCCTTTGCTTCTCTATGTCCCCTTCAGCCCTCTCCTCACTCCAGCTTACCCTCTTGGCACCCTTCCAGTGCTTTCCCAACCATCTCCTCCAGCCCATCGCAGATGGGATGCCCTCAGAAACAGCCGTAAACCAGATCCAACTGCTCACTGCTTATCTGTGAGAGAAGTGATGGCGAAACCAAGCTGCAGACCTTCATCTTTCATTCCTGCTGTGGCAGGGAGAGGAACTGTGAGACCTGCAGGGGTCCTTGCTCTGAGGATCCCCAAGCCACAGAAAAGGAAGCTCAAACCAGGTACTGAAACCAACAAACTGAAGAGAAATGATCCCAGCGCCCTGAAATGTGGTAGGAACCACTGCAATATGTTTCATAGAACCACAGCATGGCTCAGGCTGGAAGGCACCTCAGAGCTCATCTGGTCCAACCTTCCCACCATGCCCAGGGACACCTCTCAGCTAGACTCAACTGCCCAAGGCCTCACCCCCAGCAAGGAGGCAGCCATAGCATCCCTGGGCAGCCCATTCAGGTCTTATACAGACTCTCAGCACCCTCACACTGAAGAACTTCTTCAGTTCCAGTCTAACCCTGCTCTGCCTCAGCTCCAAACCATTCCCCCTTGGCCTGTCTCTAGATACCCTCAGCAAAAGTCCCTCTGCAGCCTTCCTGCAGGATCCCTTCAGCTATTGGCAGGAAGCTCTAAGGTCCTCCTGGAGCCTTCTCTCCAGGCTGCACACCCCCAGCTCCCTCAGCCTGTCCTCACAGCAGAGCTGCTCCAGCCCTGGGATCATCCCTGTGGCCTCCTCTGGACTCACTGGATGTTCCACCATGCCTCCTCCTTGGCTCCTCCTCCAAGGCACCACTTCTCCCCTGCACTTTGGCCAGTGGAATGGGCTGCCCAGGGAGGTGGTGGTGTCCCCGTCCCTGGAAATGTTTAAAAAGTGGTTGGATGTGGCACCTGGTGCCATGGTTTAGGCGATTAGATAGTGGTGAGTGATAGTTTGGACTTGATGATCTGAAAGGTCTTTTCCAACCTGATTAATTCTGTGATTCTCAGCTTCTCTTAATGACACTGAAGCCTCCACAAAAGACTTTGTGCAAGGCCAAGCTGCAGGTGCTCATCAACACTTCTCTGTCCCTTCGCTCTCTCCTTTATGGCTTATTGCAATGTTTAAACAGCTGCATCGTTTGTTTTGGTGGAAGCAATGCAAGCCACAGAAAATGCAATTCCAGCCTCAAAAACAGAACACAATTTGGGCAAATTGCTGGTGGGCTAATCCCCTACCAACTGCAGCAGCTGCTGGTCCCTCAGCATGCCTCCCAAAAGGAAATGTGCACCTCCTTGCCCTCAAATGGCCTCCATGGTCTTAGAGGGTCTTTTCCATCCCAAACCAATTCTATGCTTCTAAATGTCCTGCCAGGTGTATGGGACTGAGCATGGAATCATGGAATCACAGAATGGTCTGGGTTGGAAGGGACCTCCAAAGGGCATCCAGTCCAAGCCCCTGCAGCCAGCAGGGACATCCTCCACTAGATCAGGCTGCCCACAGCCCTATCCAGCCTCACCTTGAGTATCTCCAGGCATGGGGCCTCAACCACCTCTCTGGGCAACCTGTTGCAGTGTTCCAGCAGCCTCATAGTGCAGAACTTGTCCCTAACATCCAATCTCAATCTGCTCTGCTCTAGTTTGAAGCCACTGCCCTCATCCTGTCTCTGCAGGCCTTTACAAACAGTTTCTCTGCAGCCTTCTTGTGGCCCCTGCAGGCACTGGCAGGCTGCTATGAGGTCTCCCTGGAGCCTTCTCTTCTCCAGGTTGCACACCCCCAGCTCCCTCAGCCTGTCCTCGGAGCAGAGCTGCTCCAAGCCCCTGATCACTTTTGTGGCCTCCTCTGGACCTGCTCCATCAGGTCCATGTCCTTCCTGTGTTGAGGGCTTCAGGTGAGGTCTCACCAGAGCAGAGGAAAGAGGCAGGATTCTCTCTCTCCACCTCCAGCCACACTGCTTTGGATGCAGCCCAGGCTGCCATTGGCCTTCTGTGCTGCAAGCTGACACTGCCTGCTCGTGTCCAACTTCTCCACCAGCAGCCCCAAGTCCTTTTCCTGAGGGCTGCTTTCTATCCCCTCCTCCCCCAGCCTGTATTGACAGTGAGGCCTGTTCCAGCCATCCAGGCATCTGTCCCTGAACAACCTCAGGGCTGGTGTTTCCTGCAGCTCAGCTGCACACACCCCTTCCTCCAGTGAAGAGAATTATTCTCTCAAAGTCAATTCTGTAAGGGACCAACCTAAAAAAAACCTCCTTTCTGTAGCTGTCATCCCTTCAGCTTCTCAACAGCATTTCCCCTCCATTTAAAAGAACCATTCCTTGATTCTGTGATACTGCCTCTGTTAAAACAATTTACAAGAAAGGGAAGGGGGAGAAGAAAAGAGAATCTGCTCAATGCTACAAGACTGTGAAGATGCTGAGGGGCCTGGAGCAGCTCTGTGAGGAGCAAAGGCTGAGAGCCTGCGGAAGAGCAGCCCCAGAGGGCATCTGAGCAATGCTCAGCAAGAGCTAAAGGAGATGTGGGGGACAAGAGGCTGGGGCCAGGCTCTTGTCAGTGGTGCCCAGGGACAGCACAAGGGGCAATGGGCACAATCTGAAAGCCAGGAGGTTCCACCTGAGCAGGAGGAGATACTTGTTTGTTGTGATGGTGCTGGAGGCCTGGAGCAGGCTGCCCAGAGAGGTTGTGGAGTCTCCTCGTCTGGAGAGATCCCAGCGCCCGTGGGCATTGCTGGGCAAGCTACTATGGGTGCCCTGCTCTAGCAGATAATCATGGACTGGATGATCTGCAGAGGCCACTTCCAGTCTCACCATGCTGGGATTTTGTTTCTCTTTGGGGAAATGTGCTGACGTTTTGTACCCGATGATGCTTTACAAGGCTGGAGAAGCAACAGCTCCCAGATGCAGGAGACATTCAAGCAGCCTTCCACCAGGTCTAGAGCAGAGCTGCTTTATGACTGAATTCAGCACAGAAGTTCCACCAAATGTAGAAACCCACATTTTGGTTGGTTTGGCTCTTGCTAAATACAAAACCACATTCATCAACTACTGCAACCCAAGTCCTGCAGGGTTTTATGTTGCTCCTGATGAACCAGCTGCTGGCTGACAAAGTGAAACAGCCAAATACCCACTTCAGAAATTGACGAGGAGGTGAAGAATGTTCCCCAGGGAAGCAGGCACCTGTCAAAGTGTTCCTTCTGCTCTCAGCTCCTGTTGAAAGGTTGTAATTACATGGATAATAAAAACCGGATCTGAGCAGAGCTGTAGGATGCAGCATGCTTGGGCTGGCTTCAATACCAGGCTGCTGTTTACAAACACTGCCAATATTCCAGAGAGCTGGAAGACCACAGTGTGGGAGAGGAGCACAGTTAGCACTGAAGCTACTCTCTGGAATGTAATTAAAGGTTTTTTTGTGTGGAGCTCCTAACCAGAGCTGCCTGCCTGGGTTTTACCTGTGGGCAAATGCTGCTTCCCCCACAATCCTGGCATGGGGGAGGCTGGAAGGGACCTCTGCAGGTCATCTACTCCATGATTATCTGCAGGTATGGGGGTGCTGGAAGGGACCTCTGCAGATCATCCACTCCATGATTATCTGCTGGCATCGGGGGGGTGGGGCTGGAAGGGAACTCTGCAGGTCATTCACTCTAGGATTGTCTGCTGGCATGGGAGGGGCTGGAAAGGACCTCTGCAGGTCATGCAGTCCAAAACCCCTGCTAAAGCAGGGCACCCACAGCAGCTTGCCCAGCATTGGTCACAGAGGAGGCTCGACAATCTCTCTGGGCAGCCTGCTCCAGGCTTCCAGCACCCTCACACCAAACAAGCTTCTCCTCCTGCTCAGATGGAACCTCCTGGCTTCCAGGTTGTGCCCTCCACAGCAGGGAGAAATGAAATCATTTTTTCCTGTCATCCACCAGTGAAACTCAGTTTCTGCAGGGGTCATGCATTAAAGAGAAACCTCCTGAAACACCACTGGCATCTCCTAGCAGGCTTTAGCTACCTGGAACTCCAGAGCTAAACACCAAAGTACTTTTAAGTACCCTCAGTTTCCTTTGTGCTGAGCCGTCACTGCCCACCCCAGATGGTTACAGCTGCTCCAAACCAAAGGAATAGGATTAACACCAACAAAGTTTCTGTGAGGACCAAATTACCCCAACTAGTCAGGAATGCCACTCTTTAAAGGAAGGGATTTGGAGGTTCTGAGAGGATTTGTAGCCATCTATCACTTGTGGCCACCTTTCATTTTCCAAAGCCTCCTTAGTCAAACTTCAGGACAAATTTTGGCAACATTTGACTATTTTTAGGTGACCTCATTCATTTTAGGAGCTCTGATGTCCTAAAAGGAAAGAGTTACAAGGTGAGGCACTAGAATATTGAGTCCATAGTGGTGGTGGGGTTGGAACCAGATCACCTTTAGATGATCTTTAAGGTCCTTTGCCACCCAAACCACTCTGTTGTATGAAGCTGCAGGTTGTAATTGTTCTGTGCTGCCAAGGAAGGCCAAATGCAGGCACCAAGGTGCAAGGGCTGAGCCACCTGAGTGCAGCTCTGCTTGGGGATGGCAAATTCTAGCTGAATTCTACCTGCTTTGGGAGACATCACAGAATCACTGAAGGCTTGGGTTGGAAGGTGTGCTAGTTTGAGCCTAGCTGGGATGTTTTGGTGAGAAGAACTAGATCATAGGCTGAGAAATGAAAACAATGGTGAGGTCTACTTCACTCACAGTCTTGCTGAGATGTGTAAAGAAGAAAGGCAAAACAAAGATTAGGTCACTTGCTTGCTCTCTTCGCTGGGAGCTTTTTGCCTGCTGGGGAGTTCGTGGCCGCTGGCTGAACTCCATCTTGCTTTCTAACCTCACCCTCCATTTGCTTTGGCTGATTTCACCTCTGCTTCTTTAATCCTCTTGGCCGAACCTCCATTCTTCCTTGGGATGGGGGTAAGGTTGAGAGGGGTAGGGGGAAGGTGAGGGGTGGTTGAGAACCTCTCCTGGGGACTCAGGTTTCTGGGAGGGGAGTTGTGTTTCTGTATTACCTTTTACCTTGTCTATTTCTGTATATATCTGTATATACTGTAACTATCTGCTTGTACATTGTGCCAGCTGTAAATATAAGCCTCATTCAGATTTCCAGAGCTGACTGTGTCTAGTCTGGGTGATTTCTAAAGTGTGGGGGGTGGGGAACACGCAAACCATCACAGAAGGGACCTCAAAATGCATCCAGTCCCAACCCCCTGCCATGGGCAGGGACACCTCTCACCAGCCCAGGGTGCTCAGGGCCTCATCCAGCCTGGCCTGGAACACCTCCAGGGAGGGGACATCCACAACCCCTGGGCAACCTGTGCCAGTGTCTCACTACCCTCACTCTAAAAGGATTTCCTCCCAATTACAGTCTGAATCTGCCCTCCTCAGATCACTGAGCAACTTCTGACTGAGCCAGGTTTGTTCCCAGGGTTTTTCTGCGCTGGGATAGTTTTCCCTCCCAGCATTGGACTTCCATGAATCTAACAGGCACTGAAGCCCTTGCCCCAAGAAGGACATTGAGGTGCTGGAGCATGTGCAGAGAGGAAGCTGGTGAAGGGTCTAGAGCACAGGTCCTAGGTGAAATGGCTGAGGGAACTGGGGTGGTTTAGTCTTCAGAAGAGGAGGCTGAGGAAGGCCCTCATCACCCTTTGCAACTGCCTTAAAGGAGGTTGCAGTGAGGTTGGTCTCCTCTCACAAGAGGCAGGACAAGAGGAAATGGCCTCAAGTTGTGCCAAGAGAGGTTTAGGCTGAATGAGGCCTTGAGCAACTGGGGCTACTGGGAGGTGTTAATGATCCCTTCCAACCCAAACCATGCTGCGAGTCTATGAAATTAAACCCTTGAGAGTGCTCTCCAGGGTGGGTTCTGTTGATGTCTCCAGCAGTTCCTTGCCAGACATTTCCCTTTTTGCCCTCTCACACCACAATCAGTTTGGTTTTCACCATTTTGATTTTCACAAGCTGCTCCATTTGTTCTGTCTGTGCCACCTGCAGCTCGATCTGTTCACTCACGGAATCAGGGAATTGATGGGGTTGGAGAAGCCCTCTGAGATCATCCAGTCCCACCTTCAACCCCACACCACCATGGCCACTAAACTACGGCCCCAGGTGCCGTACCCACGCCTTTCTGGAACACCTCCAGGAATGGGGGCTCCACCACCTCCCTGGGCAGCCTGTTCCAATCCCTGATCACTCTTGCAGTGAAGACATTTTTCCTCATCTCCACAACTCCAGGCCATTTCCTCTCCTTCTGTCACCTGAGACTAGGGAGAAGAGACCAACCCTCATCTGGTTCTAACCTTCTTTCAAGTGTCTGAGAACCCTTTCAGTGAAGAAGTTCCTTCTAATGTCCAACCTAAACCTCCCCCGGGGCAGCTTGAGGCCATTTCCTCTTGTTCTTATCACTAGGAAGAAGGAACCAATCCCCACCTGGCTCCAGCCTCCTTTCAGGGAGCTGTAGAGAGCAATGAGGGCTCTCCTCAGCCTCCTTCTCTCCAGACTGAACACCCTTAGCTCCCTCAGCTGCTGTTCTCCAGACCCTTCCCCAGCTTTGTTGCCCTCCTCTGGACCTGCTCCAGACCCTCAATATCCTTCTTGGAGTAAGGAGTCCAGACCTGAACCCAAGATTCGAGGTGGAGCAGGCAGCAGCCTTTCTGCTTTTGTAGCAACCAAGTGCCACAAGGAGGTTGATGAGTGGGCTCCACGTCAGCCTTTCAGGCTCTAGAGGTGGTTCCACCTCCTTGTGGGGAGCTGAAATTCTGGCTTTTTATTTCCAGCCAGCCCTGAACGTGTGCAAGTGCTGGGGTTTTCCTGCACAAGCTCCTGATGGAGCTCTTCATTCCCAGAGGCTTGTTTTACTGTGTGACAGAAATGCCTTAAAGGGTGCTCTGAGCAGCTGGGATGTTGATTTTCTCTCTCCAAAGAGGCACTTGTCAATGAAGGATAATTCTTGCTTTTCCCTCTGACAGCAGCCACTGATCTCCCCCACTGCATTTTCCTCCTCCCTAACAAACTTCTATCGATCCAAATGCCTGGAGAGACGAAGTGACTAGCCCAGGGAAAGAGATTTACAGCATTCACTGGACTGCTCAATTCTGGGTTAGAAAAAACCCAAACATCAACAGAGAAGCAACAACTTTCACAGCTTGGGCTTTTTTCTGCATCATTACAAAACAGGCCACTTGTGATTAAACAAATCTCCTCTGCCCTCATTTTAGCTCTGCTGCACCTCCAGCCTCTGAGCTCCTTATGCAGGTGATAT
Organism: Tricholaema leucomelas; assembly: GCA_013400475.1. Lineage (NCBI taxonomy): Eukaryota > Metazoa > Chordata > Aves > Piciformes > Lybiidae > Tricholaema lacrymosa > Tricholaema leucomelas. Next base: position 270,571 of record WAAF01020464.1, read on the forward strand.
GTGGTCTGCATACAGCTCTGAACAGGACTGGGGAGCCTTTGAGATCAAAGCAGTTGAAGAGAATCAGCCCTAATTTATTGTGGGTAAGGTCAGCAGGAGCTAGCATTGTGCTCTTCTGTAGAGGAGGTTGACAGTGTACTGAGGTGCATGAAGAGTGTGGCCAACAGGCTGAGGAAGGTTCTCTTGCCGCTCTGCTCTGCCTTAGTGAGGCTACAGCTAGAGGACTGGGTCCAGTTTTGGGCTCCCCAGTTCAGTCGAGACAGGGAACTGCTGGAGAGAGCCCAGGGGAGGCTGCAAAACTGCTGAGGGGCCTGAAGCAGCTCTGTGAGGAGCAAAGGCTGAGAGCCCTGGCGCTCAGAGCCTGCAGAAGGGCAGCCGGAGAGGGCACGTGGGCGATGTTGAGCAAGGGGTATGGGAGCGGTGGGGGGCAAGAGGCTGGGACCAGGTTCTTGTCAGTGGTGTCCAGGGACAGCACAAGGGGCAATGAGCACAAACTGGAAGCCAGGAGGTGAAACTTGTTTGGTGTGAGGGAGCTTGAGCAAGCTGCCCAGAGAGGTTGTGGAGTCTCCTTGTGTGGAGAGATTCCAACTCCTCTGGATATCATGATGCTGGGCAAGCTGCTGGGCAAGACTGGATGATCTGCAGAAGTCCCTTCCAGCCTCACCACACTGTGACTTTATGGTGGACACACTTTCAGACTTGACACCAGAGCACTGTAACTCCTTGTCATTATCTCAGCTGCACCCAGCACACACTCTGCAAATAGCAGTTTGAGTTGCTCGAGCACCTTGGAGATCAAAGTAAGCAAAGAGAATCGTTCTGCTTGTGAGTGGGAGTCTGAACAAAGCTGCTAAGGAGTTTGAGTATCTGAAGAGCTTCAGGGCCCTGCAGCTTGAGTACAGAGTAACAGGACAAAACAAGAGCAGCATGGCAGTGCTGGGTGTTCCAGAGAAACTCGGGTGATGATCATGGTGTCACCCAACCAAAGGAAAGCTGCTGTCTGACAAACAGCATCTAAACAGGCTGAAAAGCCCAGGTATGAGTATGAGGCTTCTGCCTAAAGGAGCTGAAAGGGAAACTCTGAGCTGAGCTCAGCATGGTCCCCAAGGGACTCGAGCAGCAGAGTCCAGCTGAGAGGAGTCTAGCTGAGAGGTGTCCCTGCCCACGGTGGGGAGGTTGGAGGAGATGATCGAGGGCACCATCAGCAAATGTGCAGATGACACCAAACTGTGTGGTGGTGTCGACATAGCAGAGGGACAGGAGGTCATCCAGAGGGAGCTGGACAGGCTGGAGAGGTGGGCCCAGGTGAACCTCATGAAGTTCAACAAGAGCAAGTGCAGGGTCCTGCACCTGGGACGGAACAATCCTCACTGTCAGTACAGGCTGGGGGAGGAGGTGTTAGAGAGCAGCCCTGTGGGAAGCGACTTGGGGCTGCTGGTGGAGGAGAAGCTGGACGTGAGCAGGCAGTGTGAGCTTGCAGCACAGAAGGCAAATCACAGCCCAGGCTGCATCCAAAGAAGTGTGGCCAGCAGAGCCAGAGAGGGGATTCTGCCACCTTGCTCTGCTCAGACCTCACCTGCAGCACTGCATCCAGCTCTGGAGCCCTCAATATAGGAAGGACATGGACCTGATGGAGTGAGTCCAGAGGAGGCCACAAAATGATCACAGGGTTGGAGCAGCTCTGTTACAAGGCCAGGCTGAGGGAGCTGGGGGTGTGCAGTCTGGAGAGGAGGAGGCTCCAGGGGGACCTAATAGCAGCCTGCCAGTGCCTGAAGTGGGCTACAGGAAGGATGGAGAGAAGCTGTTTACAAAGGCCTGCAGTGACAGGACGAGGAGCAATGGGCTCAAGCTTGAGAAGAGCAGATTTAGACTGGAGGTTAGGAACAAGTTCTTTACTATGAGGGCGGTAGAGCACTGGAACAGGTTGCCAAGGGAGATGGTTGGGGCCCCTTCCCTAGAGACATTCAAGGTGAGGCTTGATGGGGCCCTGGGTGACCTGTGCTAGTGGGAATGTCCCTGCTGACTGCAGGAGGCTGGACAGGATGGCCTCTAGAGGTCCCTTCCAGCCTGGACTGAACAAGGCACTTAGTACCATGGTCTAGTTGGTTGGACAGGGCTGGGTGATAAGTTGGACTGGATGACCTCTTCCAACCTGGTTGATTCTATGATTCTATGATCTCTGGGGTCCCTTCCAGCCTGAGCCTCTCAGTGAGTCTCTGACTGTAAGCTGTGATGCTGAGGAGCAGGGCTGGGAAGAGTAGTTTGGATTCAGCCGCAGGTTGAAGGAAGCCCACACATACCTGCTTCATCATAGGACACAGTCAGTTTCTCCAGCATCTCCCGATCAATGGAGAGGATCTGCTGCTCCAGGATGGTCTGGTAGGACAGCACACTGTTCTCCTTGTCCTTCTCATAGTCCTGCAGGTGCTGCTTCAGCACTTCGGGCAGGCGGGACTTCACGTACTCTGCTGCCGACTGAGGGAGAAAGGCAAAGCTCTGATCAACACAGCTCACTGCCAGGAGCTCCACGCACAGACAGAGCACTTAGATTGCATTTGCATTTAAAGCCCTCTCCCATGTACCTCCTCACGTAGCCCAGCAGGCAGCTGTGTGCTGGGCTGCGGCCAGAGGAGTGTGGGCGGCAGGGCAAGAGAGGGGATTCTGCCCCTTGGCTCTGCTCTGCTCTGACCTCACCTCCAACCCTGCTTCCAGCTCTGGTGTCCATATGTCTGTTCCACATACACAAACTCTTCCCCCTTCACTTCCCTGACTGCACAAGGCCCCAAGGAAGCAGGACTGGACAGCAGGTGGCATGGTTGTGCCGACCAGAGGAGCCTCCTGCTCAGCCCTAGTGACCACACAGCACCTGCCTCAGGGAGGACAGAGCCCGGGCACAGCCAGCTCTGGTGTGCCCAGCACAGGAAGGACATGGAGCTGATGGAGAGAGGCCAGAGGAGGCCACAAAGATGATCCAAGGTCTGGAGCAGTTCTGCTGTTAAGACAGGCTGAGGGAGCTGGGGGTGTGCAGCCTGGAGAGAATACTCCAGGGGGACCTTAAAGCTTCCTACCAATAGCTGAAAGGACCCTGCAGGAAGGTTGCAGAGGAACTTGAGGGTGTCTGAGACAGGCCAAGGGGGAATGGTTTGGAGCTGACGCAGAGCAGGGTTAGACCGGAGCTGAGGAAGAAGTTCTTCAGTGTGAGTGTGCTGAGAGTCTGGCACAGGCTGCCCAGGGAGGCTGTGGCTGCCTCCTGCCTGGGGGTGTCAAAGGCCAGGCTGGATGAGGCCTTGAGCAGCTGAGTCTAGCTGAGAGGCATCCCTGGGCATGGTGGGGAGGTTGGAGCAGATGATCTCTGAGGTCTCTTCCAGCCTGAGCCATTCTAGGATCATATGATTCAGTCCAGTTTGGACCCCTGCACTGCCGAGTTCACCTCCACACCACATCCCTAAGACCACATCTCAACTTCCTCTGAGGGTTACACCAACTCCAACTGTTTTTTTTTTTTTCTGTCCTCTCCTCAGTGAGCAGCAGAAGACAAAACTGCTGCTCAGTCCACTGCCTTTCACAACATGTCTGGAGGTCACAAAAGACTGAAAAGACCAAGCAAGGATGAAAGTGATGCAAAGTGCTGCTGCAGGAGGAAAGGTGATGGGGCAGACCGCGGTAATGACATCCCCAGCTGCACTGCATCCCGGCACAGAACTCAGTGCAGCTTTGTAGTTTTAGCTTTTTAGCTGCTTTCGATTTTAAAGAGACAATTCCACTACCTGGGATATTAAAAAAGGGAACTGGGAGGTGTGAGGGCATATCTGCACTAAAGCAAGCAGGAGGCTGACTGCGGGGGAGCAAACGGCTCTGGGCAAAAAGGTGAAAGGAGAGCTGGGGAGGGACTTGTTAGGGTGTCCGGTGGTGATAGGACTGGGGGGATGGAGCAAAACTCTCAGTGGGTAGATTCAGATTGGATCTTAGGAAGAAGTTCTTCACCATGAGGGTGGTGAGACACTGGCACAGCTTGCCCAGGGAGGTGGTGGAAGCCTCACCCCTGGAGGTGTTTAAGGCCAGGCTGGATGTGCCTCTGGGCAACCTGATCTAGTGTGAGGTGTCCTTGCCCATGGCAGGGGGCTTGGAGCTGGTCTCTATCAGCCCTGACAGCGCTGTGATGCTACAATTCTATAAAAAGAAGGCTTCAGGGAGACCTTAGAGCAACCTTAGAGAACCTGAAGGGGCTCCAGGAGAGCTGGGAAGGGACTTTGGACAAGGGCTTGTAGTGGCAGGATGGGGAGCAATGGCTTTGAGCTGGGAGAGAGGATATTGAGATTAATGATGAGGAAGAAATTCTTTAGAGTGAGAGTAGGAAGACACTGGGACAGGTTGCCCAGAGAGGTTGTGGATGTCCCTTCCCTGTAGGTGTTCCAGGCCAGGTTGGATGAGGCCTTGAGCAACCTGGGCTGGTGCGGGGTGTCCCTGCCCAGAGCAGGGGGTTGGAGCTGGATGATCCTGAACCCAACCCATTCTGTGAAGAGGAAATGGCCTCCACTTGTGCCAGAGGAGGTTTAAGTTGGACATACAGAACAATTTATTTTCCAAAAGGGTTGTCAAGGCCTGGCCCAGGCTGCCCAGAGCAGTGATGGAGTCCCCATCCCTGGAGAGGTTTCAAAGCTGTGCAGATGTGGTGCTGAGAGCCATGGCTGGATGTGACCTGGCAGTGCTGGGGTAAGGGTTGGACTTCACCTTAAAGCTGTCTTCCAACCAAAACGATTCTGTGGTCCTCTGAAAGCTGCCAGGGTCACCTTGTGCACTTGTGGCTCTTGAACCACTCGAGCAGCTCTCATTAAGCTGTGCCATGGACTGATGAACACTCTGCTTGCTGTCTGCCTCCCGCTGGGGTCGGGTTGGAGGAGCAGGAAAGCAGCATCAGGGCTAGCTCCTGAACCACAGAGCTTGCACACGCACCAGGCAGACCTCATGGGCAGCTGTGGAAGCAAGCACCAAGTGCCCTGAGTGGCCAAAGGTGCTAATTAAGACAGTAAGCGTTAAGCAGCTCCACCACCTCATGAAAAGGGAGCAGAGCAGACAGGACCAGCGCAGGGCACAGCAAGCAGCTGCAGCATCTAATTAGCTGTGAGGGACATTATTGATAAGTGCTCATCTCCAGCTTGAGACCTGGAAGGTGGAGACTTGATTGCCTCAGAGCAGCACTCCCTGACCCCTGTGATTTACAAGGAGAGGAAGGAAACCACAAATTTATGATCTTAAAGTTCTTGAGACCATTCACTTCCTGCTCAACTGCTGCAAGCATTCAGAGACCACAGGAAGGTGCAGGAGCCATGGCTGAGTGTGGTGTTGCTGGTGGCACACCCACGCCACTAAAGGAGTCATCAAGCTCCCAGACTCCTCTGCCACATCTCACTGCCTCTGCTTTCACAGAGTGCCAGCATGGTGAGGATGGAAGGGACCTCTGCAGATCATTCAGTCCACCCCTCCTGCCAAAGCAGGGCACCCACAGCAGCTTGCCCAACAGCACAATGCCCAGGGCAGGTTAGAAGCTCTCCAGACAAGGAGACTCCACAACCATCATGGGCAGCCTTCTCCAAAGCTCACAAAGTCTGTGAATAAATTATTCCTATACTCAACCTGGCCTATACCTCTGGCCCTGGTCTGACAGGTCCGTGTCTGTGCTGTGCTGAGGACTGCAGAACTGGATGCAGTACTCCAGGTGAGGGCTCAGCAGAGTGGAGTTGAAGCCTCTCAGTGCCACCATCTGACCTTTCTTCAGCACTCAACAATTTCAGCTCATTTGAAATACAGAATGCCCTCACCTGGGACCTCCCATTGCTCATTCCAGACCAGCACTCCTCAGCAAAAGCACTTTTACACGCAGCTTTCTGGACTCACACCTTCAAAAAAACAACCCTCAAAGCCCAAACACCCCCACAAGTCATTAATCTAGGAGCAGTGCAGTTAACTTAGTAACTATCTCCCAGCAGGATGGTAGAAACCACAGCATAATAAGGTTGTGGGCAACAAATGTCCTCCAGAGAGGCCCTCAATGAATTTTTTGGTAGCAAAGATATGAGGCTTTCTTGCTTTCTTGCTTTCTTTCTTTCTTTCTTTCTTTCTTTCTTTCTTTCTAGTCCAGTGCAAACATAGTTATACACAAAAATATCGGCTTGCTGGGTGGAAAAAGTCACACCTGAGAAGACAGCAAACATCACAGAATCACAGGAACATCCAGGCTGGCAAAGCCCCTCAGGATCACCAAGTCCAACCTAGAACCCTACTCTACAAGATTTACCTTAAACCATGACCCCAAGCAACACATCCAGGGTGGGTGACTCCACCACCTCCCTGGGCAGCTCATTCCAGCCCCTGACCACTCCCTCTGTGAAAAAAAATTCCAAATGTCCAATCTAACCCTTCCCAGCCTCAGCTTGAGGCCATTCCCCCTTGCTCTGTCTCCAATTACCTGTGAGCAGAGACCAGCAGCAGCCTCTCCACAATGTCCCTTCAGGTAGCTGTAGACAGCAACAAGGTCTCCCCTCAGCCTCCTCTGTTTCACACTAACCATCCCCAGCTCCCTCAGTCACTCCTCATCAGATTTACTCTCCAGGCCCTTCACAGCTTCCTTGCCTTCCTCTGCACTGGCTCCAGCTCCTCCACATCTCTTGTAATGAGGTGCCCAAAACTGAACACAACACTCGAGGTGTGGCCTCACCAGAGCCGAGTCCAAGGGGATATAATGTGGTAGTCAACCCAGCTCTGACCCACTTCACCCTGCTACAGAGGCCCTTCCTTCCAAGGTGAACCAGCACAACCTCACCAGCACCTTGCCCCTGCCCAGCCACGCTGCTTCCAAACCTGGTGCAGCACAGCACCATGGAAGAGTTTTGGCTGGAAGAGGCCTTTAAGATCACCAGTTCCAGCTGCTCACCAAACACAGCCAGATCACTGCTGGACCACAGCCCTCAGCACCACATCTCTGCAGCTTTCCAATCCCTCCAGGGATGGGGACTCCATCACTGCCCTGGGCAGCTTCTTCCAGGTTTTGGTAACCCTTTTGGGGAGAGAAATTGTTCTTTATGGCCAACCTAAACCTGCCCTAGAGCAACTCGAAGCCATTTCCTTTTGCCCTGTCATAGGGAGCTTGCATTTATTCCCATTTCCGTGGCATCTCAAGAGTCATTTCTGGGCATGCTGAAGTTCTGTTGGGTGCTTTTACAGGAAAGAAAGGGTTAAAGAATATTCTTTGGGTTCCTGCCTCCAGAAGAGCTCTGCAGTCAAGCCACCTTCTTGACCTCTCCATGCTGCAGTGCAGGAACAGCTGCTACTGACTGAAGTACCCAAACTGTGCCTCCAGGCCCCCAGGAGCCACTTGAAGTGATTCCAGAGGAAGATGGGCCCAGCAGCCCTGCCTCATGCTTGGTGCTGAGGATTAGAGGCCTCTCCTTCAGCAGCATGAACCTTGAATAACTCCTCTGAAGTCACTGGGATTTTGCTGAGGCAAAGCTCTTGGAGGAAGGACAGGAAGCTATGAATAGCTTCTCAGAAGGAAAACACAGGAGAGCAAAACATAATCTGCTCTCCAGAGGATAAGGCAAGGTCTGCAACTGGCACCAAGGCAAACATTTTGCCCTCTAAAGCAAGGAACTGCTTAAAGAAGGAAAACACCAATAGAAACCTGGTAGTGGAGTTTTCCTGCACTGCAAACTTCAGGCACATTGACACTTGGCAGAGGTCAGGGCTGGGCTGGCCACTAGCTGAGTGCCACAGGCTCTCCGGGAAACCCTCTGCCTTTCCTAGGAGAAAAGGAGGAAGGGAGAGAGAATGATAGGCTGGGAAATAAACTAACCCAGCTGGGATGGAAAGAAGAACCATGCCAAGGGATAGAGACACAAAGACACAAACCAACATGCAACCCAACCCCTGAGGGCAAAGATGGCACCACTGGCTGCACTAATGCTGGGGGCAGGCACTGGGTAAGTCACAGATCGCACTCAGCAGCAGATGGGAACCACATTCAGGAGCTGGATTGAGGAACACAGGGATGGGGCTGGAAGGCAGAAGAGACAGAGTCCTCCTGGGACAGCAGCCAGGGAAGAAGAGGCTTGACCTTGGGGATGCCTCAGCTTGCTGCTGAAGATGCCATCCAAAGGCTGCAATCTGTTGGTGGGCAGTTGAAGCTCACCTTGTGCTGGCTGCTCCTCCCCACAGGTGCCCTCTCTGCTTTCCTGTCCCGCGGGGTATGGCAGAACTGTGGCAGTGCCCTTGGTGTGCAGAACAGCAAGTGTCAGGCAGAGCCTTTGTGCCCCCAAGCCCTTGGCAGGAGCTGTGTCATCAGCCTCTAGCCTCTCCCTGCTAGCAGCAGCCTCTGGCTGTGCAAAGCTGCCCTGAGCTTCAGCAAGTGGCTGAGTGAGCAGAGCCTGAGCTGGGCAGTGCCAGCCCTGAGCAGAACTGGTGCTGGTCCAGCTCAGAGAAGATGTCCGTAACTTCTATGGAGTATTTCTTCCCCCAGTACACCCATTCCAGTCAATCATTCACTGGTGATGGTGGTGATGGACCTGAGGAAAGCCAGTCTCACACCATCTCTGACAAGGTCCCTGGCAGGAACATTTGGGGAACCAGGACTTCCAACACAGCTGAATGCAGACAGCACCACTCTGATTTTGCAAACCATGCACAATTTATTTCTGTAGCAGGAAAAATATTAGCCTGACAAACATCTTTAGTTAATCAGAAGCTCTCTAATCAGGAGGAAATTAACCTGATTCCAAGGAGCTGGAGAAAGTTCACATCAGTATTCAGAGTGGAACGTGGCAGATCTATCAAATCCATAATTACAGCAATCCACAGCTGCTTCAGCTGCACAAAATAATGAGTGGCCCACAGAGAGCTGGTGTCCATGAGATGGGAAGGAGAAGCCATCTGCTGTGGAGCACTGCTCTGACTTCATGCTTTGGGAACAGAGAGCCTGAGCTCCTTTGACACACTCTGTGTGGAGAGCAAGCACAGCACCTCAGGACGTTAGGGGTTGGAAAGGACCTCCATAAATCTTCCAGTCCATCCCCCCTGCCAGAGCAGGACCTGAGAATCTAGCACAGGTTGCACAGGAACACATCCAGACAGGGCTGGAAAGGCTCCAGAGCAGGAGACTCCACAACCTCTCTGGGCAGCCTGTGCCAGGGCTCTGGGACCCTTACAGTCAAGAAGTTCTTCCTCATGTTGAGGTGAAACTTCCTGTGCTGCTGTTTCCATCCATTGCCCTTGTCCTGTCCCAGGGCGCAAGTGAACAGAGGCTGTTCCTGTCCGTTCCTTCCTGACCCCCAGCCCTCAGCTATTGATAGACAAAGATCAGCTCCTCTCTCAGCCTTCTCCTCTCCTTGTCCTATCACAGGGCGCAAGTGAGAAGAGTTTGAGTCCAACCCGCATGCCAGAGCAGGACCACAGAATCTAGACCAGGTTGCACAGAAACACATCCAGACAGGGCTGGAAAGGCTCCAGAGAAGGAGTTATGGCTGCGAAGAGGGGCAAAGGTTTGAAACTGGAGCAGGGGAGATTTAAGTTGGACAGCAGGAGGAAGTTCTGCACAGTGAGGGTGGGGAGACGCTGGCACAGGCTGCCCAGAGAGGTGGTTGAGACCCACCCCTGGAGACATTCAGGATTGGACTTGTTGAGGCCCTGGGCAGCCTGCTTTAGTTGGTGGTGTCCCTGCTTTCTCCAGGGGGGGTTGCACAAGATGACCTTTGAGGGTCCCTTCCCAGCCCAGTGCAAGCTGTGAACCATTCAGTCCAAGCCCCTGCTAAAGCAGAGCACCCACAGCAGCTTGCCCAGCAGCACAATGCCCAGGGGGTGCTGGAATCACTCCACACACAGAGACTCCACAACCTCTCTGGGCAGCTTGCTCCAGGCCTCCAGCACCCTCACACCAAACAAGTTTCTCCTCGTGTTTAGGCAAACTCAACTAACCCCAGCAGCAAATGGAAAAGCGTAAAAATAAAAAGCCATGATGAGTTAAGCACTCGAGTTCCCTCCCTGAGACAGCAGCTGTCACTCACTGCTCAAACAGACTCATTTAAATGTCCCAGAACGAGGAGCAAGAAAATCAGCAAGATCTCAGATGGGAAAACGACACCTGCTCTTCTCCCTCCCACCTTCACCCCCCAATATTAGTCATCTAGGGAGCTGTGACATGCTGGTGAACATCCACGTTCACTACATCACCCTCCTTGACCTAGGGCATGGAGCAGCAGAGATGAGAATCACAGAATGGCTCAACGAAGAGGGGCACTTGGAGTTGGTGTAACCCTCAGAGGAAGCTGAGTGTTGGTAGATGTGGTGTTAGGGATGTGGTGTGGAGGTGGACTTGGCAATGCAAGGGTCCAAACTGGACTGAATCATATGATCCTAGAATGGCTCAGGCTGGAAGAGACCTCAGAGATCATCTGCTCCAACCTCCCCATCACGCCTAGGGACACCTCTCAGCTAGACTCAGCTGCCCAAGGCCTCATCCAGCCTGGCCTTTAATAGCCCCAGGCAGCAGGCAGCCACAGCCTCCCTGGACAGCCTGTGCCAGACTCTCACCACCCTCACACTGAAGAACTTCTTTCTCAGCTGCAGTGTAACCCTGCTCTGCCTCAGCTTCAAACCGTTCTCCTCCCTTGGCCTGTCTCAGACACCCTCAGCAAAAGTCCCTCTGCAGCCTTCCTGCAGGGTCCTTTTAGCTATTGCCAGGCAGCTCTAAGATCCCCAATGAGTATTCTCCTCTCCAGGCTGCACAACCCCAGTTCTCTCAGCCTGAGCTTACAGCAGAGCTGCTGCAGCCCTTGGATCATCTTTGTGGCCCCCTCTGGACTTGTTCCAACAGATGTGTGTCCCTCTCATGCTGGGGGCACCAGAGCTGGAGGCAGTACCTTCCAGTGAGGCGGTGGTTAGTGAGGAGCATCCAGAAATCCTATTTTTAATAGCTAATTTTAGTTAATTGATTGAAGTTCACACAAGCAGGCCCCAGTGACAGCCAAGCAGCCAATTCTTCCACAGACAAGGCAAGGAACAAAGCACTGAGATGGATCTGTCAGAGACTTTGCTGCAGCTGGCAGCTACAGGCAGAGCTGTGGACTCTTGGGTGACTAATTACAAGATTAATTATCTGCAGGCAAGGGAGAGGGTTATGATTATCTTGTCTGGCATCTCGAACCAGGAGCACAGGACCTCTCTGTCTCGCTGTTGGAATGAGTTAAGTCCATTTGGAAAAAAAAATGGGCTCTGTCTCAGGCACAGAGCCTCTTCCCTATCACCGGGAAGTTCATTATCTTCCCTGTCAGGGGATAAATCCAGGTGCCACCGAAAATATTCACATAATTTCCAGCCTGATCAGCTCTTATCAGAGCCATTCAGCCACTGAATCAAGTGAAGTCTGCTCACCTACATTCCCCTTTCTCATGTAAATCCATGCAAATGGCTCAAATCACTCCATTATTGTCTCGTTGATGAACTCCAGAGCTGCAGCTCACTGAACGGCGGCATTACTGCCTGGCACAGCATCCTGCACCCCTCCTCATCTGCTCCGGCTTTGTGGGGGGCTCCTGCCAACACCCCTGTGTTCAGCTCTGCTCCTCAGGGGCTAGCACCACAGCAAGGCAACACAGCAGCACAGGAGCCCTGCACGGTGGCCTTGGAAGGACCTCTGCAGGTCATCCAGTGCATGATTATCTGCAGGCATGAAGGGGGCTGGAAGGGACCTCTGGAGATCATCCAGTCCAAACCCCCTGCTAAAGCAGGGCACCCAGAGCAGCTTGCCCAGCAGCACAATGCCATGGGGATGCTGGAATCACTACACACAAGGAGACTCCACAACCTCTCTGGGCAGCCTGCTCCAGGCCTCCAGTACCCTCACAACAAACAAGTTTCTCCCCTCGGGTTCCAGTTTGTGCCCATTGCTCCTTGTGCTGTCCCTAGGCACCACTGACGAGAGTCTGTCCCCATCCTTTTGCCCCCCACAGCTCCTTTAGGTCTTGCTGAGCATTGCTGAGATGCCCTCTGGGGTTGCTCTTCTGCAGGCTCTCAGCCCCAGGGCTCTCAGCCTTTGCTCCTCACAGAGCTGCTCCAGGCCTCTCAGCAGCTTTGCAGCCTCCTGTTGTCCCCTACCCTTTAATTACTGCTCAGCAATGAGATCCCCTCTGCTGGGCACTGGTGAGATGCAACAGTACCTAGGGACAGGGTTTAATGGCCATAGTGGGGTGAGGTGTGTGCTGGGCTGCAGCAAGAGCAGTGTGGTCAGCAGGGCAAGGGAGGGGATTCTGCCCCTTTACTCTGCTCTCATGAGACCCCTCCTACAGTACTGTGTGCAGTTCTGGAGCCCCCAGCAGAAGAAGGACATGGAACTGTTGGAGCCAGTCCAGAGGAGAGCACAAAGATGCTCAGAGGGCTGCAGCAGCTCTGCTATGAGAGTTGTGATTCTGCAGCCTGGAGAAGAGAAGGCTTCGAGGAGAACTTAGAGTGGACTTACAGTATCTGAAGGGGGCTACAGGAAGGCTGGGGAGGGACTACTGACAGGGTCTTGAAATGACAGGATCAGGAGCAATGGGTTTGAACTGGCAGAGGGGAGATTGAAACTGGATGTTAGGAAGAAGTTCTTTCCAGTGAGTGTGGTGAGACACTGGCACAGGTTGCCCAGGGAGGTTGTGGCTGCTCCCTCCCTGGAGGTGTTGAAGGCCAGGTTGGATGAGGCCTTGAGCAACCTGTTCTAGTGGGAGGTGTCCCTGCCTACGGTAGGGGTTTGGAACGGGATGAGCTTTGAGATCCCTTCCAGCCTAAACCATTCTACAATTCTATATTTGTATAACAAAGTTGGGGAAGGGTCTGGAGAACAGGACTGGAGAGGAGCAGCTGAGGGAGTTGGGGATGTTCAGCCTGGAGAGAAGGAGGCTGAGGAAAGACCTCATTTCTCTCCACAACTCCCCTAAAGGAGGTTGAAGCCAGGTGGGGGTTTGTTTCCTCTCCCTAGTGATAAGGACAAGAGGAAATGGCCTCAAGCTGCCCCAGGGGAGGTATAGATTGGACATTAGAAGAAATTTGTTCATTCAAAGGGTTCTCAGACACTGTCTCAGGCTGGCCAGGGAGGTGGTGGAATCCCCGTCCCTAGAGACATTTAAAGAAGCAGGGATGTGGTGTGGAAGGCCATGGTTTAGCCCCAGCCTTGGCAGAGTTAGGGGATGGTTGGACTGGATGATCTTTAAGATCTTTTGCAACCAAAGCAATTCCATGACTCTAACATGACACTGTCACTGGAACCTTGCCCTGAGCTGACTGCTTCAACCACTCCAGGGGATTTCTAGAGGTGGCTTTGTGTAGATGCAGTGGGACACAAGATGGTTTATGAAGAATCAGTGTTAGCAGAAGCCTTTCATTCTGCTCCTTTGGTTGAGGGGAAAATGTATTTATAGCCTGTTGGACTCAATCAGACAGCAAGAAGCATTCTTCTTCCTCCCTTGCCATTGTTCTCCCCTTCTGAGCAAAGACAGAGTGAGTGCAGAGGAATATTTTAGTCTAAATGCTCTCTCCTGATTTAGAGACATCACTTTCTGCCAAGCTGAAAGCATCACAGGGACTGGAAAGATCTGAGCTGGCTGGAACAGAAAGAATTGGTGATGCTGTGATTCTGTGACCAGGGACAGGAGAAACTGAGGATCAGGATGCTCTGGGGGCATTTCCTCTGGGAACTCACTCCCATTGCTGCCTTTCCCTCATGAAATTATTCATAGCTTCACAGAATGGTTTGGGCTGGAAAAGACCTTCAAGATCATCCAGTTCCAATCCTCCTGCCATGGGTAGGGACACCTCCCACCAGCCCAGGTTGCTCAAGGCTTCATCCAACCTGGCCTTGAACACCCCCAGGGAAGTTGTGGATCACATAATCACTGCATGTGATCTTCTCCTGGAGCAAAAGGAATGATGTTGGAAAAGGAAGGATAAACCCATGCCAGGCAAAGAAATTTACCAGTTAAAGGATAACTTCCTGGGACACAGCTTAATTAAATATGACAGTACACAGCAATTTTGTTTCTCTGGCTCATTAGGACAAGGGGTGTTAACCACACTTATGGCCAAGGCAGAAGGTCAAGTGAATTTCAGGCTGCTGGGGGTGAGGGGACTGAAGTGGGAAATTGTGCAGCCAAATCATAAAATCATAGAATGTCAGGGAATGGAAGGGACCTCCACAGCTCATCCAGTCCAACCCCCCTGCCAGAGCAGGATTACCTAGAGCAGATCACACAGGAACACATCCAGGCAGGTTTTGAGTATCTCCAGAGAGGGAAACTCCACAAACTCCCTGTGCAGCCTGTTCCAGTGCTCTGTCACTCTCACAGGGAAAAAATTCCTCCTCAGGTTCATATGGAACCTTTTATGCCTCAACTTCCACCCATTGCCCCTTGTCCTGTCACTGGGCATCACCCAGCAGAGCCTGGCTCCAGCCTTCTGGCACTCAGCCTGCACATATTGATAAACATGAATGAAGTCCCCCCTTAGTCTCCTCCTTTCCAAGCTCCAAGCCTCAGCTCCCTCAGGCTCTCTTCATACGGAAGATGTTCGATTTTCTTGATCATCTCTGTGGCTCTGTGCTGGACTCTCTTAAGCTGTTCTCTGTCCTTCTTGAGCTGAGGGGCCCAGAACTGGACACAGTACTCCAGATGTGGCCTCACTAGGGCAGAAGAGAGGGGCAGGAGAACCTCTCTTGATCTACTCACCACAGCCCCTCTAATACACTCCAGGATGGCACTGGCCTTCCTGGCCTCCACTGCACACTGCTGGCTCATGGTCATCCTTCTATCCACCAGGAGTGCCAAGTCCTTCTCTCCTTCACTGTTCTCCAGCAGGTCTGTCCCCAACCTGTACTGATCCTTGGGGTGGTTTCCCAGGTGCACAACTCTACACTTGCCCCTGTGGAACTTACTAAATTTCTCCCTGCCCAACTCTCAGCCTAAGTCTCTGAATGGCAGCACAACCCTCTGTTGTGGCAGCAGCTCCACTCAGCTTGGTGTCACCAGCAAACTTGCTGACAGTGCCCCCCATGCCCTCATCAAATGTCTTGCTGCTACAACCCTGTGGCTGGGATGAGGACTCAGTGCTTCAGCAACCCCTCACTCCCTGTGTTAGCTGCCGTTTTAGTGTAAAGAATAGGCTGAGTTGGAAGGGACCTTCAAGATCACCCTGTTCCACCCCCCCCCGCCATGGGCAGGGACACCACTCACCAGCCCGGGATGCTCAAGGCCTCATCCCTCTTGGCCTTGAACACCTCCAGGGAGGGGGCAGACACAACCTCCCTGGGCAACTTGTGGCAGTGTCTCACCTCCCTCACTGGAAAGAACTTCTTCCTAATCTCCAGTCTCAATCTGCTCTCCTACCCTCTATGCACAGATCATAGCTTTCACTAGGTTGGAAAGGACACTGCTGGAGAACACCTTGCAGCCACCAACTGCTTCAGCAGGTTTTGTATCTCTGTGTCCCACTTCTAAACTGGGGCAGCAGCAGCACACTTAAAGCTGCAGCTCTGACCAGGTTTACTCCAAGCTGGGACAGAACCAGCAGGCTCAGAGAATCATTTTGGTTGGAAAAGCCCTTTCAGATCACCACAGAATCACAGAATGTTAGAGGCTGGAAGGCACTTCCAAAGCTCATCCAGTCCAACCCCTGTGCCAGAGGATCACCTAGAGCAGGTCACACAGGAGCACATCCAGGCAGGTTCTGAATATCTCCAGAGGGAGAGACTCCACAACCCCCCTGGGCAGCTTGTTCCAGGGTTTTGTCACCCTTACAGGGAAAAAAATCCTCCTCATGTTTAAATGAAACTTCCTATGCCTCAGCTTCCACCATTGCCCCTTGTGCTGGCACTGGGCAGCACCCAGCAGAGCCTGGCTCCAGCCTCCTGGCACTCACCCTGCACACACTGATCACCATGAATGAGGGCAGCCCTCAGGCTCCTCCTCTCCAAGCAGCACATCCCCAGCTCCCTCAGGCTCTCCTCCTAAGGAAGATCTTCCACTGCCTTCAGCAACTTTGTGGCTCTGTGCTGGACTCTCTCAAGCAGTTCCCTGAGGTCCCTCTTGAACTGAGGGGCCCAGAACTGGACAGAATATTCCAGATGTGGCCTCACCAGGACAGAGTAGAGGGGCAGGAGAACCTCTCTCACCCTACTCACCATAGCCCTTCTAATCCACCCCAAAATGGCATTGCCCCTCCTGGCCACCAGAGCACATTGCTGGCTCATGGTCACCGTCCCATTCACCAGGACCCCCAGGTCCTCTTCCCCTTCACTGCCTTCCAGCAGGTCAGTCCCCAACCCATCCTGACTCCTGGGGTTGCTCTTGCCCAGGTGCCCTGATCCCAACCATTCTCTAACACTATCAAGGCTGGTGCTAACCGATGTCCCTCAGCACCACATCTCTGCCTCTCTACAACACCTCCAGGGATGGGAATTCAACCACCTCTCTGGGCAGCCTTTTTGGGAACCCTTAGAGTGAAGAAGCTTCTCACATCCAATTGAACCCTCCCCTGGTGCAGCTTGCGGCCATCTCCTCTTGTCCTTATCACTAGAGAGAAGAGCCCGACCCCAGCCCGAGGCTCCAATCTCCTATTCATGAAGTTGTAAAGAGCAACTCCAGGCTGAACAGCCTCAGTTCCAAAACTCCCAAGTGAGGCTGATGAAATGTTCATGCAGCCTCTTTTCCCTGCTGCTTCACTTGGCAATTTCTTACTATTTTTAAGAGCAGCCCCAGCATGGATTAAATGTCCATGATATCACACTTAAAAAAAAATCCCCAACCTTCAAAGCCACAACTAGAAGTTATTCTGCTTCTTGCATTAGAGCCTCCTTGAAAAAGCTCCTGGTCTGAAGAGATAACGGCAGAGCTTTGATTTGAAGCCTTTTGTGCTGCTCAGGGTGTTTGTGTATTAAAGTGACACAGCTTCGAGTTTCCAGCCTGGGGATGACAGAAAGCAGGTCCTTCTTTAGCAGGAGTGGGTACTGAAGGAGCTTAGGCAACAGAACTGAGGATTTTGGAAGGCTTCCCCCTCAAAAAAAACCCACCATAAAAATCAACCTTTCACTTCCAGGAGCTGCAACAGAAATGTAAGCAAAGCTGAGCCAACATTTGCAAAGAAAAGCAGAGCTGCAGTTCAGAGTCAGCCTTGGCTCTGCTGCCCTTGCACCAGCGCACTGCTGGCAGTGCCCCAGGAACCAGACCCACAGAATCACAGAATCATTCAGGCTGGCATAAGCCTCTGAGACCATCCAGTCCAGCCTATGTCCTAACATCACGGCATCAGCCAGACCATGGCACTGAGTGCCACATCCAAGCTTTCCTTAAGCACCTCCAGGGGTGGTGACTCCACCACCTCCCTGCACACACACCACACTCCAGTGTCTAATGACCCTTTCCATGAGGAAGTGCTTCTCAACATCCAACCTAACTCCTCAGAGTGATTCTATAACTCTATGATTCTGTGATTCTATCATTATGATTCTGTGATTCTATAACTCTGATTCTCTGATGCTGTGATTTGATGATTCTATGATTCTGTGATTCTGAGAGTCCATGATTCTGTGCTGTGTAGGCTGCTCAGTCCCATACACCTGGCAGGGCATTTAGAAGCATAGAATTGTTTTGGTTGAAAAAGACCCTCTAAGATCATTGAGGACATTTGAGGATGTCTCTGCTGACTGCAGAGGGGGTGGGAATAGATGACCTTTGGAGGTCTCTTCCAACCCAAACCATTCTATGATTCTATGATTCTATGAAGTGAAACAGTAAATGGAATGAACTAAAGGGATGAACTCACATGGAGAAGGCAAGGGGTGATGGGGACAAGTTTCTGCTGGTCCCTGTAAGCATAGTCAGACATTGGAATCACCTCCCAAGGGAAGTGGTGGATTCCTCTCCACTGGACTCAGCTTGCCGGGGGGCTGGGGCAGCTCATTTCAGCTGCACCAGCACCTGCAGAGGTTGAAGCAGCTGGTCCTCAGGGTCCCTTCCAACCTGGCAGTCTGAGATTCTAGGAATGTTATGAACTGTGGTGAAACCAAGAAAGAAGAGCAGAGTGGAAAAAATCTACTGCTTAAAGTGCCTGGAGAGATCAGGACAAAAATGTGAAGCAGGAAACTGCTGGAGTCAAGGTTTTCTGCACCAAAAAAATAGGAGGCTGTTTCTGGGAGACTAAAGTTGGGACACAAACAGAGAATGAGGGGGAAAAAATAGAAAGGAAACCATCTGAAAGAATCCCAGCAGCCTGAGTATGGCTGAATGAAATGGTGCCAACACCGAGCAAAAAAAGGATAAAAGAGGATTTGGGAATGGTGTGGGAGTGACAGAAACAAATCTAAATACAGCAACAGTCAAATACCAACAGGAAATGTCAGGGGGGAAAACCTGGCAGACACAGTCCCTGTGCAAGCCTGAGAAACCACTTTTGGAGCCAACAGGCTGGTGGAGAGCTGCAGCCAAAGGATAATGAGATGGCTTTGGGAGAAGGTAGATGCGGGGAGGCAATGTGAAGGGCAAGCACCATAAAGCTTGCTACAGAAACTACATATTCTAAAAGGCACTCTCAAAGGCAGCTGTGATGAAGAAGGTAGAGAAGGGTGAGATGCTGGAGGCACTTTGCAGATCAGAGAACACCACCAGCTGCATCAGCACGGATGGATCTGACTCCTCACACTCATTCCTTGCAGTGAGAACAGTATCCAGAGATGGATGCACCAAGCTACAGCTACATACAAAGCATCACCACATTTTCCTAAAGAGAAAGAAAATACCAAAATCTCATCGTGGTGGAGGCTGGAAGGGACCTCTGGAGAGCATCCAGTCCCACCCTCCTGATAAAGCACCACACAGGCAAGAGAAATTATACAGAACCCCAGCATGGTAGGGCTTGGAAGGCACCATGGGGGATCATTCAGTCCAACCACCCTGCTAAAGCAGGACACCCACAGCAGCTTTCCCAGCAGCACAATGTCATGAAAGGCTGGAAGCTCTCCAGACAAAGAGACTCCACAATCTCTCTGGGCAACCTGCTCCAGGCCTCCTGCACCCTCACAACAAACAAGTTTCTCCTCCTATACAGGTGGAACCTCCTGGCTTCCAGTTTGTGTACCTTGCCCCTTCTCCTGTCCCTGGGCACCACTGACAAGAGCCTGGCCCCAGCCTCTTGCCCCCTACATCTCCTTTAGCTCTTGCTGAGCATTGCTCAGATGCCCTCTGGGGCTGCTCTCTTCCATGCTCTCAGCCCCAGGGCTCTCAGCCTTTGCTCCTCACATAGCTGCTCCAGGCCTCTCAGCAGCTTTGCAGCCTCTCCTGCATTCTCTCTATCAGTTCCCTGTCTCCTTGAACTGGGGAGTCTAGAACTGGGCTCAGCCCTCCAGCTGCAGCCTTGCTGGGACAGAGTAGATGAGACATGATTCACAGAATCACAGAATGTCAGGGGCTGGGAGGGACCTCGAAAGATAGTGAACGCTGCTGCTAAGAGCATCACCAAGTTCTGGGAGGTTCTGTGCAGGCAAATCCCCAGGCTCTGGCATGACTCAGTGCCCTGACAGGTATTAAGTGACTGCACAAACTCCGAGTCTATCGATTCCCTGTTTTCTGAGAAAAGCTTATTTGGTTGGGATAAGCACTGATAAGAGCACTAAGCTGGACTTGACTCAAAAGGAAACTTGCAGTTCAAGGTAGCTTTGCCAGCTGCAGAGCAACATAAAAAGCCTAGTGCCAATCCCTCTGCTGGTGTCTATGCCAGCTCAGGACTTCAAAACCAGATTAGTTTGCCTTGCTTTGCCTTTTGATTGAATCTTGGCTATTTTTAATCCATCCTGTCATAGAAAGGAGAAAATCCCCTGCAACAGAAATACTGAGAATGAGCTCTATGGATACCTTCCCTAGAAGCCCCAAAACATCCCAGAGTGAAAATATATGGATCTGAGAGCACATCAAGCTGAGGAGCTGAGCCAGAGCCATGGGTTGTTTTGGTAGGCAAAAGTGCTGCTCTAAGGAAACTTCCTTATGAAACAGAGGAGTAAAAAAAAATTCATCTAGGCTACTTCTGAGCTTCTTATCTCAATTTCTCATCCCACAAACTCCTTTTAACTTGTGTGTGTATGGAATCTTTTCCAACAGAGCACTTTAGCGACCTAGTAAATCCAATCTGCAAGAGCAAAGGCCATAGGAAATCATGATAAAATGCTTGACATTGCCTGACAGTGAGAGGGAAAGGAATTGATTCTGCTTTAACAAAACCTGGGGGTTCTAAAGCTTTGCAAGAAACCCTGCTGCTTGGGGATAAGGGGGAAGTTGAAGGGGAGGAATGAATTCAGTAGCACTATGGTGTCATGAATGTGTTCATTAGATATGATTAGGAGAGATTGGATTTGTAGGGACCTGCAGATTCAGCTATCTGAGCCTGAAATCTTTAATCCCAGCAATTAAAGGAATAAAGAAGCTCAACCAAAATTGGCTGCATTTTATTGCCCTGGGTCAAATGCTGTTTCACCAGGAGACACTTCATTACCTGCATCTGAGGGGGGCACAACAGCAGGTACCAGCGCAGTCTGGGGATTGTCGTGCTGGAAAGCAGCTTCACGGAGAAAGCCCTTGGAGCAAGTTCTGCATGGGCAGCAATGTGCCCTTGTGGCCAAGGGAGACAATGGCATCCTGGAGGACAGCAAGAAAAGTGTGGCCAGCAGGACTAGGGAGACTCTTCTCTCTCTCTGCTCTGGTGAGGCCACATCTGGGATTACTGTGTCCAGTTTTGGGCTCCCCAGTTCAAGAAAGACAGGGACCTGCTGGAGAAAGTCCAGCAGAGAGCCACGAGGATGACTGGGGAACTCGAGCATCTCCTCTATACAGAGAGACTGAGAGCCCTGACGCTGTTTAGTAGAGAAGAAAAGGCTTCGAGGAGACCTTTTTGTGGCCTTCCAGTACCTGAAGTGGGCTACAAGAAAGCTGGGAAGGGACTTTTTAGAGTGTCAGGTAGTGACAGGACTTGGGGGAATGGAGCAACACTCTCAGTTGTAGATTCAGACTGGATGTTAGAAAGAAGTTCTTTACAATGAGAGTAGTGAGACACTGGCACAGGTTGCTGGAGAGGCGGGTGGAAGCCTCACCCCTGGAGGTGTTTAAGGCCAGGCTGGATATGGTTCTGAGAAACCTGATCTAGTGTGAGGTGTCCCAGCCCATGGCAGGGGAGTTGGGACTAGATGATCCTTGAGGTCCCTCCCAGCCCTGACAGCTCTATGATTCTACAGGGGATGTCAATTGGAAACCTATGGAATTGCATTCTGTGTTAACACATAAACTCATTCCAGTTCCGTAGGCAGTGGCTGCTCTGCAGCACTGTTCCTGTGCAGCAAAGAAGCCAAAAAAGAAATTTAAAGGTAGCTCTTTTTTTTTGGGATGTGTGTGTGATTTTTTGTTTGTTTGTTTTCTTTTTCCCAAGGAATGGGTAACTGGAAGGAAACAACCCAACATCTCAAAACAACCCAGGCCTAACTCTCACTGTAGCTGCACATCTCCAAAAGAAAGCTTCAGCTCTGTGTCTTTGGCTTAAATCAAATGCATTTTATGCTGATCCTGCTGCCTTTTCTGGCTGGAATAAACGCTTCAGAGGCTTCTCCTGGATTTTAAAGCAGAGCATTTTGGCCTGCCCGAGGGCTGTGTGGCATCAAAGCCCTGCTCTGAGCTTTATTGCCGGTTTGCCTCATTCTGCGGAATTAAAGAGCTCGACCAGGTGACAGAAAGACAAACCCAAGGGTTTGTAATTAAATCCTTGTCACTGTTTGCACACCAGTTCCCTTGCATCAGTGTAATCATAGAATCAGTCAGGGTTCGAAGGCACCACAAGGATCATCTAGTTCCAACCCCCCTGCCATGGGTAGGGACACTCTACCCTAGAGCAGGCTGCCCACAGCCTCAGCCAGCCTGGCCTTAAACACCTCCTCCAAGGATGAGGCCACAACCACCTCCCTGGGCAACCCATTCCAGGCTCTCACCACTCTCGTGCTGAACAACTTCTTCCTCATGTCTAGTCTGAATCTCCTCACCTCCAGCTTTGCTTCATTACCCCCAATTCTGTCACTCCCTGATAGCCTAAAAAGTCTCTCCCCAGCTTTTTTGTAGCCCCCCCTTCAGATATTGAAAGGCCACAATAAGGTCACCTGGGAGCCTCCTCCAGACTGCACAGCCCCAACTCCTTCAGTCTGTCCTCATAGCAGAGCTGCTGCAGCCCTCTGAGCATCGTCATGGATGATTTTCTGGACATGCTCCAGTATCTCCACACCCTTCTTGTAATGGGGGCTCCAGAACTGGATGCAGTACTCCAGGTGGGGTCTCACCAGAGCACAGTAGAGGGGGAGCAGCACCTCCCTCACCCTGCTGGTCACACTTCTCCTGATGCAGCCCAGGATTTGGTTGGTCCTCTGGGCTGCAAGTGCACACTGCTGGCTCATGTTAAGCTTCTCATCCACCAGCACCCTTAAGTCCCTCTCCTCAGAGCTGCTCTCCAGCCAGTCACTGCCCAGCCTGTATTTGTGCTTGGGATTGCAAGGGACATTTCCTGTAGTTGAAGGAATATTGATTATGGGCAGCTAGGGAGCAGGAAAAAAATGCCTGATATATTCCTAAACCCCAGGAAAAGGAGCAAATGACCTCTTTGGATTGCACAGGACACGATAAACAAATAAAATTACAACCTGGGGAGTAATTTACACCTTAGTAGAAGCAGGGAACAGCCTCTTTGTACTGCAGAGAACATGATAAACAAATAAAAACACAATTTGGGGGTAATTTATACCTTAGCAGAAGCAGGAAGCAACCTCTTTGTGCTGCTAAAGACACGATAAATAAATGAAAATACAATTTGGGAGGTGATTTACACCTTTGAAGATGCAGGAAACGACCTCTTTGCACTGCACTGGACACCAGAAACAAAGGAACCCACGATTTTGGGGATGATTTACATACAGCTTCTACAGAAGGTGTTTGGAGCATCCCATTCCTGGAGCTTTCCCAATCTAGGGGATAGAGGAACCACAGAATGATAGGAGTTGGAAGTGACCTCTGGAGATCATCTAGTCCAATCCCACTGCCAGAGCAGGATCACCCAGGGCGGGGCACACAGAAACACATCCAGGTGGGTTTGGAATTTCTCTAGAGAAGGAGACTCCACAACCTGTCTGGGCACTGCTCCAGGGCTCTGGCACCCTCACCATTTGGAAGTATCTCCTCATGTTGAGGTGGCACCTCCTGTGGTCCAACTTGCATTCACTGTTCCTTGTCCAAGCACTGGGCACCAACACACAGAGCCTGGCACCTTCATACCAACACCCACACCTCAGATATTGATAGACACTGACCAGATCTCCTCTCAGCCTTCTCCTCTCCAGACTAAACAGCCCCAGGGCTCTCAGTCTCTTCACAGCAGAGATGTTCAAGTCTCCCAATCATCCTCGTAGCTCTCCACTGGACTCTCTCCAGCAGATCCCTCACTCTTGAACTGGGGAGCCCAACACTAGACACGGTATCCCAGGTGTGGCCTCACTAGGGCAGAGCAGAGGGGCAGGAGAACCTCCCTTAGACTCGCTATGATTCTGTGATTCAGGATGTTGAGTAGTGTATATAGGTGATAGAAGTGATAGGACAGGAGGAAATGGCCTCAAGTTGCACCAGAGGAAGTTTAAGTTGGATATTAGGAGAAAGTACTTCAGAAGGGTCATTGTGAACTAGATCAGGCTGCTCAAGGAGGTGGTGGAGTCACCACCCCTGGAGGTCTATAAAAGATGTGTGGATGTGGTGCTGAGTGACATGGTTTAGTGGCAGTGGCTGAACAGCGGTGCTGGGATTGTGAACTCTTGGTCAGTGGTTGGACTCAGTGAGCTCAGAGGTCTCTTCCAACCTCAACATTCCTATGGCTCTATGCTGGCCAAACTTTTTGGATGCAGCCCAGGACACCACTGGCCCTCTCAGCCACAAGAGCATCATGATTTAATGACTCCTTGCTCAGCTGCATGTCTGCAGGTTGGCTGCAGAGCTGAAGGCAGAGAAAGCAGCTAACCAGTCTACCTGGAGATTCATACATCAGACTCAGCCCCACCGTGTTCAAACTATGGGAATAGAAAATGGTTTATAAATAGAGCAAGGCCAAAGCTGACAGGCTCCATGTCAACCACATGAGGAAGCAACCACAACCCAGGCCTGATACCAGCACCCTACCCAGAGGCTTTGTTTGCAGGCTTATTTTAGACAGGGTGGAAAATAGTTTGCAAGGTTCCTCTTTGATGTCTCCCTTTCAGCATTATCTTCAGAGGGAGTTATTTGTGCTTTCAGATGCAGTGTTCCTCACTGAGGTGGGCAGGATGTTTATGTTGTTGGATGCAGTGTTCCTCACTACTGAGGTGGGCAGGATGTTTGTACCACTTTGTGTTTGGAAATGGAATTGTGTCCTGGAACAAGCAGCAGTGTGTGACGCTCAGCACGCAGGCCTTTCATGCTAGCTGCCAGAAGATAAGTTAGAATGGCAAGCAGCTCATGATGACCTGGGGGGAGGGAAACATTCCTGGTCTAAAATCCAGCCTCTGATAGGTTTTCAGAGTGCCACTGACATCAAAGGGCTAGAAGAATGTACAGGCACAGCTGGGACCTTGGGAAGCATGAGTGGCACAGACTGGAAAAAGCATCTTTGATATAAGGGTTGGAAGAAAAGGAGCTACAAATGATTGCAAATCCCAGAACCTCTTAAAACCACAGGATCCTCAAATTACTGAATCCTAAAACCATAGCATCCTAAAATCACTGAATCCTAAAACCATAGCATCCTAAAATCACTGAATCTTAAAACCATAGCATCCTAAAATCACTGAATCCTAAAACCATAGCACCCTAAAACCATAGCATCCTAAAATCACTGAATCCTAAAACCATAGCATCCTAAAATCACACAATCTTAAAACCACAGCATTCTAAAATCACTGAATCCTAAAACCATAGCATCTTAAAATCACTGAATCTTAAAACCATAGCATCCTAAAATCACTGAATTCTAAAACCACAGCATCCTAAAACCACTGAATCCTAAAACCATAGCATCCTAAAATCACAGAATCCTAAAATCCTTGTATCACAGAATGCTGAATCCTAAAATCATAGAGTCATAAAAAACCCAAAGAATCATGAAGTCAGAGAATTGTTTCAATTGGAAAAGATCTCTAAGACCATTGAGTCTCTCTGTCAACCTAAGACCACCACGGCTAGAGGAGGCCACGGCAATGCTAGCAGGGCTTCAAGGGCTCTGCTGTGAGGCCAGGCTGAGAGAGTTGGGCTTGGTCAGCTTGGAGAAGAGAGGGCTCCAGGGAGACCTTCTGGTGGCCCTGCAGTGCTTAAATGAGCTGAGTAGAAAGCTAGAGACAGACTTTTGAGCTAGGCCTGTTGGGACAGGACAAGGGGGGATGGTTTGAATGGAAAGAGAGAGATGTACACTGGAGAGAAGGGGGAAATGTTTTAAGCTGAAGGTGATGAGAACCTGTCCCAGGTTGCTCAGAGGGATGGAAGAAGTCCCATCCCTCGAATCACTGGAATGGGTTGCCCAGGGAGGTGGTTGAGGCCCCATCCCTGGAGGTGTTTAAGGACAGGCTGGATGAGGCTCTGGCCAGCCTGATCTAGGGTAGGGTGTCCCTGCCTATGGCAGGGGGTTTGGAACTAGATGATCCTTGTGGTCCCTTCCAACCCTGACTGATTCTATGATTTTCAGTGGAGTTCACAGTATCACAGGATGTTAGGGGGTTGAAATGGAGCTCTGGAAGTCTTCCAGTCCAACTCCTCTGCCAGAGCAAGACCAGAGAATCTAGCATAGGTCACACAGGAAGACATCCAGACAGGGCTGGAAATTCTCCAGAGAGGAAGACTCCATAACCTCTCTGGGCAGCCTGTGCAGCTCTTTACAGTAAAATAGTCTGGCAAAAAATAAATATACAGAGATATTTTGTGTGGAAAAGGCCTTTAGGATCATCCAGTCCAACCATACTCTAACTCTACCAAGGCTGGTCTTAACCCATGGCCCTCAGCACCACATCTCTGCAGCTTTTAAACACCTGGAGGGATGGGGATTCAGCCAGCCCCTTGGGGAACAGTTGTGCATAAAGGAAGCTCCAAATCTGCAGAGCTTAAGGCAAAGAACTTTGCATGCCACACATTAATTAGCTTCACAAACTTCATCTCCTTCCCTTCTGCCCTTCTCCTACTCACTTTGCCCTTCCCTGACAGCTGAAGCTTCTTTCTGATGAAGAGCAACTCAGGCTTGCCAAGCTGGGTAATAAGCAAGTTTGTTTGGTTGTTTGTTTTAAATCTCCCCTCTCATTTATTTCTCTCTTGGAAGAAGTTTGAAGGCATTTCTCTAAGACAGCAGCAGCAAGAATCAATTGGGTGCTAATTTCATTCTGCATTAATAGGCTCTTCATTGCCTCTTCTTACAACAGTGCTGCCGAAAGGTCTGTAGCAATAAATCCTACCTTATCTCCAATGCTCCTCATGCTACAGCATCTCTGTGAGCACTCTGGAAGGCTCTTTCCAGCTTTCGCTGCCTTCCTGCTGAATACAAATACCCCATAATGAACAGATCTCCCTTATGGTGTTTACCAGGAAGGGAGCTGCCAGCTTTTAGGAGTCTTCCTCACCATTCTGTATCCAACCACCATCAAATTTAGCACATTTCAATCATTTCATCTGCATTGCTCACAGAGGGGTTGTCCCAGAAAGGCTCTATGTGAGCTGGAGTGAAAACTTGGGTTGCTCTTTGGTGCTTTTTAAGATGTTAAGTCCTGGGGAACACTCAGGACAAGGAGTTTTTGGGGGTTTTAAGAAACTGCAGCATTTCTTCATTGCATTGTAAGTGACACATCCACAATGTCCACTACTTAGAATCACAGATTGGTTTGGGTTGGAAGGGACCTTAAAGATCATCCAGTTCCAACCCCCACCATGAGCAAGGACACTTCCTACTAGACCAAGTTTCTCAAGGCTCAATCCAACCTGGCCTTGTACATTTCCAGGCTTGGAGCCTCCACAGCTTCTCCAGGCAACCTGTTCCAGTGCCTCAGCATACTCCTGGGGAAGAATTTGCTGCTCATGTCTCCTCTAAATCCAGCTCCTTCCAGTCTGAAGCCATCACTTCTCATCCTGTCACTCCATGTCCCTCCTCAGCTCTCCTGTAGTCCCCTTCCAAACCTGGCAGGCTGCTTTAAGGTCTCCTGGAGCCTTCTCTTCTCCAGGCTGAACAAGCTCAACTCTCCCATCCTGGCCTCACAGCAGCATTGCTGTGGATAAACATTTCTCATACAATCTTAGAATCCTAAATCATTCTGTTTGGAGAAGACCTTTCAGATCATCCAGTCCAACTATCCTTTAACTCTACCAAGGCTGCTGCTAAGCCATGGCCCTCAGCACCACAGCCCTGCCCCTGTGAAACACCTCAGGGGACGGGGATTCAACCACAGCCTGTGCCAGTGTTTTAGAAGCCTTTCAAAGAAGAAGTTTCTTCTAATGTCCAACCTAACCTCCCCATCCAGTGCAACTTGAGGCCACTTCCTTTTGTCCTGTCACTTATTACGAGGGAGAAGAGCCCAACCCTCAGTAGATCTCAGCTGCAAGAACAACCAGAATTGAACTATTTCTTCACAACCATCAATGGGACTGCTCAGGTCTGTTTAGATCGCTGTGCACAGCTGGCAGTGCTAGGATGAGAGGGAATGGATTGAGGATCAAGGAGGGCAGATTGAGACTGAAGATAAGGTAAAAATTCTTTCCAGTGAGGGTGGTGAGACATTGGAACAGGTTGCCCAGGGAGGTTGTGGCTGCCTCTTCCCTGAAGGTGTCCAAGGCCAGGTTGGATGAGGCCTTGAGCTGTAACTGGATGAGCTTTAAGGTCCCTTCCAACCTAAAGCATTCCATGAATGTCTGAATCATTGTTGTCCATTTCTACCAGTACAATACACCCACAGTGCTGGTGTCTACCAATCACTGCCTCTCCTCCATGAAGGACAAGGAAAGTCCAATTATGACCCAAATGTTCAGTGCTAACACAAGAACTGTTGTGTTTCTTCTAGAGAAGGAACCTGAGATCTTCAGTGGAGTAGATCTCTATATATAGATTTGTACATCAAGAGCCCAGCAGGCATTAAGAAGCAGTTTTCTGACTGCCTGGAAGGACTTCAGGGGTAGCGACATTGGAATACTTCAAATCCCTGCTGACAGCTGTAAAATGAAGCTCTGTGCTAGGACAAAAAGCAGAAGAGGGGAAAAAAAACCCACCTGATAAAAGGAAATGCTCAATGGGTAAGTGCAGTTGGGAAGGTCACTACCTAGAGGAACAGAGGAAGGTTCAGCTGCTTAACTTCACTGCACTTGAACAACCAACAAAGGAAAATGAAAGACAGAGATGTGAGGACAACTTGGCTCAGCAGCTGGGTTGGGAGCTCTCAAGAAGCAGCTGCATTATGTTCAGCAATAAGAGCGGCACTGAGCTAGGCTGCAGGCATAGCATCATAGGATGTCTTGGGCTGGAACGGACCTTAAAGATCATCTAGTTCCAAACCAGGGACGCCTCTCACTAGCCCACATTGCTCGAGGCCTCATCCAACCTGGCCTTGAGCAACTCCAGGAGAGGGCATTCACAACGTCCCCGTGAAACCTGTTCCAGCCAACTTGGAACCTCAGCTGTGTTGTGGCTTCTGTGCTTGGCTGTTTTTTTGGTAGCTCACCTCCCAGCTAGAACTCTGCATGGCCAGGCCTTCAAAACCAGCAGCAGACTAAATGGGGATGGAACCAGACAGAAAAGATCTCACTGGTTTGCACAAAGCTTGGGCTGCCGCAGCTGCTGTTGGGGCTGTGCAGGTCTGGAGATGGGGTGAAGGACATGAAGACATTCACCAGCTGTGACTGAAGGCTGATGTGGAGCTTTTCACAGAATCACAGAATTAAGCAGGTTGGAAAAGACCTCTGAGATCATGGAGTCCAACCTATCACCTAACACCTTCTGATTAAACAAACCATGGCACTAAGTGCCTCATCCAGCCTCCTTTTAAACACCTCCAGATAGAGCGACTCCACCACCTCCTCGAGCAGCCCATTCCAATGCCAATCACTCTTGCTGGGAAGAACTTCTCCGAACATCCAGCCTAAACCTGCCCTGGCACAGCTTGAGGCTGTGTCCTCTTGTTCTGTCACTGGATGCCTGAGAGAAGAGACCAACCCCACCTGGCTACAGCCTCCCTTCAGGTAGTTGTAGAGAGCAATGAGGTCTGCCCTGAGCCTCCTCTTCTCCAGGCTGCACACCCCCAGCTCCCTCAGCCTCTCCTCACCAGCCTTTTGGCCCTCCTCAAGCAGGAGAGCATCTGACACCTCACAGATTCTCAGAGGGGAGGTGCTGGAGCAAGACACCTGATGTAAATGTCCTCGTTACTGACTTTATGGCTATGTGAAAGGCACCAGAAGGACAGAACAAAGGAAGTGAGAAGCAGTTAGGAGAAGGTCTGGGACAGAGGCTGCTTCGCAGGCTTACAGCAAAGAGCTTTGGGGAATTCGAGAGTGTAAAACCATTACCTGGGTAGCCACAGAACCACAGAATAGTTTGGGCTGGAAGGGACATCTCAAGACCATCCATCTCAATGACCCTGCACTCAGCAGTGACATGGACAGAGGAATTGAGTGCACCCTCAGCAAGTTTGCAGATGACACCAAGCTGTGTGGCACAGCTGACTTGCTGGAGGGCAGGGATGCCATCCAGAGGGACCTGGACAGGCTGGAGAGGTGGGCCCAGGCCAACCTCATGACATTTAACAAGGCCAAGTGTAAGGTCCTGCACCTGGGTCGGTGCAATCCCAGGCACAGATACAGGCTGGGTGATGAATGGCTGGAGAGCAGCCCTGAGGAAAAGGACCTGGGGGTCTGGGTCGACGAAAAGCTCAACATGAGCCGGCAGTGTGCACATGCAGCCCAGACAGCAACTCTGTGCTGGGCTGCAGCAAGAGAAGTGTGGGCAGCAGGGCAAGGGAGGGGATTCTCCCCCTTTACTCTGCTCTCGTCAGACCTCACCTGGAGTACTGTGTGCAGTTCTGGAGNGTTGTGGATGCTTCCTCCCTGGAGGCGTTTAAAGCCAGGCTGGATGAGGCCTTGAGCAGCCTGCTCTAGTGGGAGGTGTCCCTGCCTATGGTGAGGGGTTGGAGCTGGATGATCCTTTAGGTCCCTTCCAACCTAAACCATTCTATGATTCTATGATTCTATGATCTCCAACCAGAGCAGGTTGCTCAGAGCCCCAAACAATCTGACCTGGGGATGGTTCCAGGGATGGGATATCTACCACCTCTCTGGGTAACCTTGGTCAGTGTCTCACCATGCTCAACACAAAAAATTCCTCCTTCTCTCCAGTCTCAATTTCCCTCTTTCAGCTCAGGCCATCATCCCTTGTCCTAGCACAACAGGCCCTGCCCAAATGTTTGTCCCTGGCGTAAGACTGAGAATCTGTGAAATGCAGTCAATGAGATCAAGACAATCATCACAGAATGGCTCAGGTTGGAAGGGACCTGAGAGTTTATATGCTTCAACCTCCCCACCATGCCCAGGGACACCTCTCAACTAGACTCAGCTGCTCAAGGCCTCATCCAGCCTGGCCTGCAACACCCCCAGCAAGGAGGCAGCCAGTTTCCCTGGGCAGCCTCTTCCATACTCTCAGAACCCTCACACTGAAGAACTTCCTCCTCAGCTCCAGTCTAACCCTGCTCTGCCTCAGTTTCAAACCATTCCCCCTTGGCCTGTCTCCAGACACCCTCATCAGAAGTCCCTCTGCAGCCTTCCCGCAGGAAGGGGTACAAGTGCCTACACTTATTGGTAGGCAGCTTTAAGGTGCTGCTGAGCCTTCTCCTCTGCAGGCTGCACAGCCCCAGCTCCCTCAGCCTGTGCTCACAGCAGAGCTGCTCCAGCCCATGGATCATCTTTGTGGCCTCCTCTGGCCTCTCTCCAGCAGCTCTGTGTCCTTCTTGTGCTGGGCACACCAGAGCTGGAGGCAGGATTGGAAGTGAGGTCTCAGCAGAGCAGAGTAAAGAGACAGCATCACTCAAAAGAGAAATTATTGAGGTTATAGAACCATTTAGGCTGGAAAAGACCTTTAAGACCACAAAGTCTTCTATTGCCTTGCTGATCACACTCCTCTTGATGCAGCCCAACGAAGACAAGTATCCACCTCCACATGTCCACATTGTTATTCTCCTCATGAAGAGCCTTCTTGAGCTTATTGAAATTCCTGTGCAGTCTCTGGGGTAGATGTAGCGTTGGAAAAATAATTATGGAAGATGACAAATGAAGTAAATTATACCCAAACTGTGGCTGTAAACCAAGAAAAAAAAAAGCTGTTTGCTCCCTGTCTGATGTTCTAAGGTATTTTTAAGAGCAGGAAGTTCAGAGGTTATTCCAGTAAAATTTAATGCATTATCCAGGTTGGTGGATGCAGCATTCTGAGCTCTGCTTAAACCCAACAGCGGCTATAGAGCCTGGCAAGGGGCAAAGCCTCCTCAAAGCCTTTCCAGAGAAAGACTGCAGGCAGGAGTTAAAGTGAAAGGAACTGACTCAGTCCGAGAAGGACATTCAGGGGCTAGAGTGTGTCCAGAGAATGGCAACCAAGCTGAGGAAGGGTCTGGAGAACAGGGCTGAGGAGAAGCAGCTGAGGGAGCTGGGGGTGTTCAGTCTAGAGAAAAGGAGGATGAGGGGTAGACCTTCTGGCTCTCTGCAGCTCCCTGAAAGAAGGCTGGAGTCAAGCTGGGGTTGGTTTCTTCTCCCAAGAAGCAAATGATAAGACAAGATGGGGAGACAGCACCAGGGGAGGTTTAGGTTGGACATCAGAAGAAATCTCTTCACTGAAAGGGTTCTCAAAACTTTGGACAAGGCTGCCCGCAGAGGTGGTTGAATCTCCATGTCTGAAGGTGTTCAAAGAGGCAGAGATGCGGTGCTGAGGGCCGCGGTTTAGCCCCAGCCTTGGCAGAATTAGAGAATGGTTGGTCTCAGTGATCTTACAGGTCTTCTCCAATCACAGCAAACCCATGCTGGTATTAACTCAAGCAGTGCTTTTTAAATAACCCTTTTCAATGCTGCAGCTGGAGTCAGTGTTCTGAACTCAAGTTACAAACACTTCTATGACTCCACAATTCTGTGACTGCACAAAAAGGATGTGGAATTTCTCCTCAGAAGTGCAGACTTGCTCAAATCAAATAACCTTTTACTTCTGAGAATACCAAGTTCTGAGTTAGAAGATTAAAACCTTGCAGGAGAGATGAAGTCGAGTGTGGACCTAAGGAGGCTCCTCAGAGCAGCAGAGTTGAATGTTTGGTGATGATGACGCAGATATCAATTCTGGTCTCATTATAAACATCTCCAGCCAGCTCCTGGCTAATCACACAACTGATGGCACTAATGTGCTAAAACCAATTACACTTTCTCCTGCCTCCAGCAGGCAACTCTACAAAGAGTTGGTGCTTATCACTTGTTCTCTGCTTCATTAAACGTGGGTTACTGTGGGAGGGAGTCAACAGAAGCATAACCTCTGCTTACACCTGACCCACAACCAGGTGCACGGAGCACAGGAAGCAGCAGTTAAGCACCAGAATTAAAACAGAAAGTGCTTGGCACAAGGGAGGCAAAGGTTAGGGTTGCTGCTTGCTCTCTGAGGGGATCCATCCAGAGCAACTTGGACAGGGTGCAGAGGTGAGCCCAAGCCAACTTCATGAAGTTCAACAAGGTCAAGTGGAAGGTTCTGCAGCTGGGTCAGGGCAACCCCAAGCACAAATCCAGACTGGACAAGGAGTGGCTGGCGAGCAGCCCTGAGGAGAAGGCTTTGGGGGTGTCAGTTGGTGCCAAAGTGCCCAGGAGTCAGCACTGGTCGCTGGCAGCCCAGAGCCAGCTGTGTGCTGGCTGCATCCGGAACAGGGAGAGCAGCAGCACAGGGAGGGGATTCTGCTCTGCTCATACCACACCTGCAGCACTGTCACCAGCTCTGGGGAACCCAGCACAAGAAGGACATGGAGATGCTGGAGAGGGTCCAGAGGAGGCTGTGAAGATGATCAGAAGGCCAAAGAACCTCCAATGTGAGGACAGGCTGGGAGAGTTGGGGCTGTTCAGCCTGGAGAAGACTCCAGGGAGATCTTAGAGTAGCTTGCCAGGATTTGAAAGGAGCTCCAGGAGAGCTGGGGAGGGATTTTAGAGGACTGGGAGTGACATTGCGACAGACAATGGCTTTGGCTGGAAGAGGGAAGACTGAGGGTGGAGATGAGGAATAAATTCTTTCCAGTGAGGGTGGTGAGACACTGGAACAGATTGCCCAGGGAGGTTGTGGCTGCTCCCTCCCTGGAGGTGTTCAAGGCCAGGCTGGACGAGACCATAAGCAACTTGGGCTAGTGGGAGGTGTCCCTGCCCATGGCAGAGGGTTGAGACTGGATGATCTTGAAGGTCCCTTCCAAGCCAAACCATTCCATGAGCCTATGAATTGTTTTCCTCCCCTGCTGCAGCTGTTGGTGCAGACACCTGGCCGCTGCGGTTTATGAAGCAGACATTCTGCAAGGCATCAGAATTGTTAATCCCGGAGGGGTTTTTCTTGCTGACGAAAAGCTAAAGTGGCCAAATTGCTGCTAACGTCTGGCTGGCCTGTCAAGGGTTTTTTTTCCTCCCTAAATTTTCACCAGCATAAATATTTAATAAATATATTCCTGAAGCAGGATGAAAACCTCAGAGCGGAGCTGTAGGTGCTGCCAGGGAGCGAAGATTTGAATTTCAGATGCAATTGCTGCTTCAGCTGTGAATGCAAACCCCACCTCCGAGTGCAGAATGGAGGAGTTTCTAAATGTGAATGAGCCTCAAAGGAAGAGCAGGGGCTCTGCTGGGGATGCTCCTGCAGAGTGCTGCCCGTGCAGGATGAAGGAGCCACTGCACAACTCTTATTTCACCTGCAAGATTTTCTTCCCCTTCAGAAATCCTCCCTGCTGAAGAGCTCCTCATGCCTTCCAGCCACGCTTTCACCCTTTGCTGGCCTCGAAGAAATGGATTTGCACAGCAGAGCAGTGGGGAAAATTGGCTGCTGGCCTCCCCGAGACCAGTGTGAGGGATTTTTTTTCCCCTCTCAAACTGTGATAAAAGCTGAGCTTTGAGTTAAAAAGCAGTGTCTCAGAGTGCTCCTTGAAACAGGGAGTTTAGGTGGATTCAGACTGGATACAAGGAAAAAAAAATTCATCATGAGAGTGGTGAGACCCTGGCCCAGGATGCCCCATCCTGGAGCCAGTCCGGGTCAGGTTGTTTGGGGCTCTAGCTGCAGATGTCCCTCCCCATTGCTGTGGGTGTTGGACTAGACAACCTTGAAAGACCCTGGAGAAGCCTGGATGTCTTTAAGGCCAGGATGGATGTGGCTCTGAGCAACTTGATCTAGTGTGAGGTGTCCCTGCCCGTGGCAGAGGGGTCGGAAGTGGATGATCATAGAATCATGGAATCATAGAATGGTTTAGGTTGGAAGGGATCTCAAAGATCTAGTTCCAACCCCCCCACCATAGGCAGGGACACCTCCCACTAGAACCATCAACCTAACACCCTAATGGCTGTCAAATCGTGTCTCAGAGTGCTGTGTCTTGAACACCTCCAAGGATGGTGACTCAATTACCTCCCTGGGCAGCCTGTTTCAATGCCTGACCAGACATCTGCACCTATAGCAGGTTGCTCAAAGCCCCAGAAAACCTGACCTGGAATGGTTCTAGGGATGGGGCATCTACCACCTCCTTGGGCAACCTAGGACAGGGTCTCAGAGTAAACCATTTCTTCCTCGTATCCAGTCTGTGCTGTACTTCTAGGACTATATCCATGAGTAGCACTTGGGTGAAAGTGAAACTTGGAATTCATCTGAAATAAGAAATTCCCTCCTGACAGCACATGGACTTTGTGTAGCACAACCTCCAGGGTTGGACTCAGGTGCTGAACTCTGGCCTCTCCTGACAGTTTCTCCACCAGACCAAACATCTGCTCTAGTTGATATGAGGAGGCTGCTGTAGGTCAGCTGCCCACCAAACCAAAATGCCATACAACTCCCTTCCTGCATTTGGAGTGGAGCATCTAGGTTCATAGAATGGTTTAGTTTGGAAGGCATCTTGAAGATCATCCAGTCCTTGAGGTCCCTTCCTGTTGTAAAGCACTCCAAATTCCTTCCTTCTCCCCCCAACTCCATCTCTGGGGGTTTGAATGAGGAGGAGAAGGCGGCACAAAAACTGCTTTCCCTCTCCCCTGAGGGTTTGAAGGGGGAACAGCAAAAGGCTCCTTCTCTGCACGAGTACTGACCCATGTAGAAGCCCATGCTGGCATTGGGCTGGTGGTTGGCTGGGTTCTTTGTGCCCAGGATAAAATGGCAAATGGACACTTTGTCTAGAAAAGCATAAATAGAGCAAGGGAGAAGGTGCCAGGTGCCCGCCCTGACAGCTCCCGACAGGACAGGTTCCTGCCCTGACAGAGCTCCCACCTCGACAGAGATCCCAACAGGACAGGTTCCTGCCCTGACAGAGCTCCCAACAGGACAGGTTCCCACCTTGACAGAGCTCCTACCTTGACAGAGCTCCCACCTTGACAGAGCTCCCAACAGGACAGGATTCCACCTTGACAGAGCTCCTGAAGGGACAGGTCCCTGCCTTGATAGAGCTCTCGACAAGGCAGGTTCCTGCCTTGACAGAGCTCCCACCTTGACAGAGCTCCCAACAGGACAGGATTCCACCTTGACAGAGCTCCTGAAGGGACAGGTCTCTGCCTTGATAGAGCTCTCGACAAGGCAGGGTCCTGCCTTGACAGAGCTCCCACCTTGACAGAGCTCCCAACAGGACAGAGCTCCCAACAGGACAGGCTCCCACCTTGATAGAGCTCCCACCTTGACAGAGATCCCAACAAGACAGATTCCCAACTTGACAGAGCTCCTACCTTGACAGAGCTCCCAACAGGACAGGTTCCCACCTTGACAGAGCTCCTGACAGGACAGGTCCCTGCCTTGACAGAGCTCCCAGCAGGACAGGTTCCCGCCTTGACAGAGCTCCTGACAGGACAGGTCCCTGCCTTGATAGAGCTCCCAACAGGACAGGTTCCCGCCTTGACAGAGCTCCCACCTTGACAGAGCTCCCAAGAGGACAGGGTCCTGCCCTGACAGAGCTCCTGTTTTGGACCCTCCCTGCTTTTGGAGGGTTCTCCCCACTTCCACACCACTTTGTGCAAATTTGCAAGCTTGGCAAGTAATGGGGTCCTTTGAGAGAGCTGCTGGCAGCACCCAGCCCTGGCTACTTTCAGGCCACAGTGCAGCCAAGTTATTTGCTGAAAGGGTTGTTAAGGCCTGGCCCAGGCTGCCCAGGGAGGTGGTGGAGTCCTCATGCCAGGATGGATTTCAAAGCTGTGTAGCTGTGGTGCTGAGGCCCAGGATTTGGTGGTACTCTGGCAGTGCCAGGGTGACAGTTGGACTCAGTGATCTTAAAGGTCTCTTCCAACACAAGCAGTTCTGTGATTCTGAGTTGCTGTGCCCTGTTACAGATGATTCTGGTAGGACAGTGTCACCCCTGGGTGCCAGCATAGGCAGGATGCCCTCAGGATCTCTGACATCGATGAAGCCTAACAAAACCAGCCCAGAAGCTCGGTCAGGATTGGCAATGGCAGATGATGCTCAGCCAGCTCCAGAAGGGCTGGAGAAGGAGGGCCAGGAGGACACTCTGCCTGCTCTGTTTTCGGGAGTCAGCTTGCTTTGTTGTGCTTGACCCAAGAGGAGTAGCAAGGAGGAGATGATTTGTTTGGGTAAGCTGGGGCTTGCTGTGTGTTTTGGAGACTTGATGTTCCCTCCTTGCAGGCTGATACAAATCTGAAGGCTGGCAAGGGCCCAGAGAAGATGATTTGTTGTCCCAAGATAACATGCATTCTTAACTGTTGCCTGAACCACTTGGAGAAGGACAGTTTGCTTCGTCTCTTGTTGTGCTGACCTGTCTGCTATCAATATTGATGCCTGCACTGTACATGCCTGCCGTGGGGCCAAGGCAAACATCACCTACTGCTGCTAGGCTGTCATCTCCACAAGCACGTTGAGAGGGGCTCTGCAAAAACAAACTAATGGACTTCTGAACAGCCACTGGGTATCAGCAGCACAGACCCTGCGTACACAACATCACAGCCACAGGCATCCCACCTTGTGAACGTGGAAGTCATCTAATGGTTTCTGCATCACTGCAAGTTCACCCAGAGCAAGTGTGGGGTCCTGCAGCTGGAACAACCTCCTGCAGCAGTACAGGGGAGGGGGGACCTGCTGGAGGGTGAGCAGCTCCACAAAGAAGGACCTGAGAGTGCTGAGGACAAGGTCATCACAAGCCAGCAGTGTGCCACTGGAGCCAAGAAGGCCAATGGGCTCCTGGGGGGCATTGAGAGGAGTGTGGCCAGCAGGTCAAGGCAGGTTCTCCTGTCACTCTGCCCTAGTGAGGCTACAGCTGGAGGACTGGTTCCAGTTCTGGGTTCCTCAGTTCAAGAGAGACAGAGGACTGCTGGAGAGAGTTCAGGGGAGGCTGCAAAGCTGATGAGGGGCTTGGAGAAGCTGTGTGAGGAGCAAAGGCTGAGAGCCCTGGGGCTGAGAGCCTGCAGAAGAGCAGCCCCAGAGGGCATCTGAGCAATGCTCAGCAAGAGCAGATGTAGGGGGCAAGAGTGTGGGGCCAGGGTCTTGTCAATGGTTCCCAGGGACATGACAAGGGGCAATGGGGACAAACTGGAAGCCAGGAGGTTCCACCTGAACAGAAGGAGAAACTTGTTTGGTGCGAGGGTGCTGAAGGCATGGATCAGGCTGCCCAGAGAGGTTGTGGAGTCTCCTTGTCTGTAGAGATCCCATCTCCACCTGGCCACTGTGATGCTGGGCAAGCTACTGTGTGTGCCCTGCTGTAGCAGATAACCACGGACTGGATGATCTCCAGAGGTCCGTTCCAGTCTCCACCATGCTGGGATCCTGGGATTTTGCTGTTCTGCAGGCGTGACATTGGGGTTTATTATCTCCCTATTCTGCACAGCCATGCAAATTGAGTCATCTTAATAATCATGCTCCTCAGCTTTACACCCTGTTATTGATATTGTCTTACCACCTCAAGCATCAGAATGAATTCACTGAGCAGCAGACATCACTCTCCAGATGGACATGGCTGAAGTGTCCAGAAATATGATTTCTATCATCACTGATCAGCTTTTGCAACCACCCCCCCCAAAACACTGAAGAGTATCACAAAAGCTCAGCACCCAAGGTGTGCTGCTTTCACCTATGCCATCTTACATGAGACAAAGCAACACTTCTGAAGCCTCCATTTCACCAGGAAGGCCTAGCACAGCAAACACTTCACTGCACAAACAAGTCCCCACCTGGAGAAACGATAAAAAGAGAAAGGGGAGATGTTGTGGACTGTAACCCAGTCCTGCTGGCCTCCAGCTAGGATGAGAGAACAGGAACTTGTAAGGCATGAAATATGTGTGCACAGACTGAAAACTGAAAAACCACTCTCTGAATAGTCTGAATGCCAACAATCTGTGCCAAGAAGGCTACAGGTTCTGGAGAAATGCTGCTGGAGTGATGCTTGCTCCAAAACAACACAAAGAGCTTCCTGCAGAATCGCAGAATCACACAGCTTGGGCTGGGAGAGACCTTAAACATCATCCAGTGCAACCACTCTGCCATGGGCAGGATCACCTCCTACCAACCTGCGTTGTCCAGGGCCCCATCCAACCTGGCTTTCAACACTTCTAGCTTTGGAGCCTCCAGAACGTCTCTGTGCTACCTGTTCCAGTGCCTCTTTGCCCTCAAGGGGAAGAATTTCCTTCTCATGTCTTATCTCAATCCAGCCTTTTCCAGTCTGAAGCCATCACCTTATCCTGTCACTACATCCCTTTGTCAAAGCCCCTTCCCAGCTCTCCTGTAGTCCCCTTCAAATCCTGAAACAGCACCGGAAGGTCTCCCTGGAGCCTTCTCTTCTCCAGGCTGACCAAGCCAAACTCTCTCAGCCTGGCCTCACAGCAGAGCCCTTCCAGCCCTGCCAGCATTGCTGTGGCCTCCTCTGGCTCTGCTCTAACAGGACCCTGTCTGTGCTGTGCTGAGGACTCCAGAGCTGCCCCAGCACTGCAGGGGGGATCTCAGCAGAGCATAGCAGAGGGGCAGAATTCTCCTCCCTGCCCCTGCTGCCCATATTGCTGAGGATCAGCCCAGGACAGGCTGGTGCTGGGCCGGCAGTGCTCAGTGCTGACTCGTGTTGAATTCCAGGCTCCAGGCAGGATCCTGCTTCTTCCTTCATCTTGCAGTTTGTAGGCTTCCAGCCTCTTTTGCCTCATCAAAAGCCTTTCAGAGCAGAGAAGCCTGTTTCAAACTAGTATCACTTAGTCACCAGAGTGCAGACAAGCAGGCTGCATCCGCAGTGACAAGCAGCACCCTAATTGCTGTCAGCAGAGAGCTGAAGGCTTGCCAAGAGCCAAAAGCCCCACACGTGTCACTTCCTCAAGCTACTCTCTCTAAACTTCCAAGCCTCCCTCATTTAGTCCTCCTTTCCTATCTGAAGCATGCTGGTTAGCAGCTCCCATTCCAGTGGGATGCTGTCCTTCCAGCAGGAAGCTGTCAGCCTGCTGAACGTGAGTGTAAAATGGAGACTATTAATAACCCCCCACGAGGGATCTGTGCTCAATATAAACTGCCACACTTCCTCCACTGAATTTTAGACTCCAAACTGCCACAAACAGGATCAACAAAGGGGTGCTCTCTTCCCATTTTCAGAAGCCAGGCAAAATGCTGAGGCAGGCAGGGGATGAGGGGAAGCAGTTGGAAGGAAGAGGAAAGGAGTGCACCAGGAGATATCACAAGAGTCACATGGAGAATGCAGTGGGTTGAAAGGGACCCTCTAACGTCAGTGGACAGGGACATCTGCAGTGAGCAGGGATATCATCAGGGAGCACAGCCCTACGAAGAGAGGCTAAGGGAGCTGGGGGTGTGCAGCCTGGAGAAGAGGGGGCTCAGGGCAGACCTCATTAATCTCTACAACTATCTTAAGGAAGGTTGTAGCCAGGTGGGGTTGGTCTCTTCTGCCAGGCACCCAGTGACAGAACAAGAGGACACAGCCTCAAGCTGTGCCAGGGCAGGTTCAGGCTGGATGTTAGGAAGAAGTTCTTCCCAGCAAGAGTGATTGGCATTGGAATGGGCTGCCCAGGGAGGTGGTGGAGTCACCATCCCTGGAGGTGTTCAAGAAAAGCCTGGATGAGGCACTTAATGCCATGGTTAGTTAATTAGAAGGTGCTAGGTGATAGGTTGGACTCCATGAGCTCAGAGGTCTTTTCCAACCTGTTTAACTCTGTGATTCTGTGCTCACAGAATGGCTTACTCTGGAATGAACCTTAGAGATCATCTGCTCCAACCTCCCAGCCTGATGGAATTACAGAATGGGTAGGGTTGGAAGGGACCTTAAAGCTCATCCAGTTCCAACCCCCTGCCATGGGCAAGGACACCTCATCCAACCTGGCTTTAAACACCTTCAGGGAGAGGGCATCCACAATCCTTCTAGGCAACCCATTCTGGTGCCTCAGCAATACCTCCAACTCTCTGTTCAGAACAGATTTATCCCTTTTCCTTGCTGTGAAATCACAGGGAATAATCTCTGTCCTTCCTCGCTGTGACAGCCTGGCTAAGAAGGGTTGTAAAGAGGAAAGAAGCCTAGGACAGGACGGTTCAAGGCAAAGGTGATCTTGTGATAAGATAAAATTCATGCATTAAGTCTCAATTGCACAGGCTGAGGCAGCACATGACAACACCATCCTGGGGTGGATCAGAAGGGCTGTGGTTAGTAGGTCCAGAGAGGTTCTCCTCCCCCTCTATTCTGCCATGGCAAGGCCACATCAAGACTACTGTGTCCAGCTCTGGGCCCCACAGTTCAAAAGGGACCTCAAGAAGCTGCCTGAGGTCTAGAAAGAGTCTAGTGCAGAGCCACAGAGATGCTGCAGGCAGTGGAACATCTTCCTGTGAGGACAAGCTGAGTGAGATAGGTCACAGGACCACAGTATGTTAGGGGTTGGAAGGGACACCTGGAGATCTTCCAGTCCAACCCCTGCCAGAGCAGGGCCACAGAATCTAGCACAGATCACACAGGAACACATCCAGACAGGGTTGGAAAGGCTCCAGAGGAGACTCCACAACCTCTCTGGGCAGCCTGTGCCAGTGCTCCGTGATCTTTACAGTCACGAAGTCCACCTCATGCTGAGGTGGAACTTGCTGTGCTATAGGAGGAGAGGAGCCCAAGGGCTGCCCTCTTTGC
Source organism: Tricholaema leucomelas (assembly GCA_013400475.1). NCBI lineage: Eukaryota > Metazoa > Chordata > Aves > Piciformes > Lybiidae > Tricholaema lacrymosa > Tricholaema leucomelas. Next base: position 311,951 of record WAAF01020464.1, read on the forward strand.
TGTGATAAAGATGTGCAGGGCAGTGTCAGGAGGATGCAGCCAGGCTCTGCTCAAGGATGGCCAAGGACAGGACAAGGGGCAATGCCAGCTGGAGCAGAGGAGGTGCCACAGGAACAGAAGGGAAAACTTTGTCCCTGTGAGGGTGCTGGAGCCCTGAAGCAGGCTGCCCAGAGAGGCTGTGGAGTTTCCTTTTCTGGAGACATTCCAGCCCATCTGGATGTGTGACCTGCCCTGGGTATTCTGGCAAGGGGAGGTTGCACTGGATGATCTCTAGAGGTCTCTTCCAACCCCAAATTCTCTGTGATTCTATGATTTGGTGCTGGAATAAGGGTTGAAAGATCCTGTTCCTGCCCGTGCCCTGCCCCTGCAAGGCCTGGCTGTGAACGGTGAGTGGGCTGGGCAGGAGCCATGCCACAGCTTTCAGCGCAGTCCAAGCCATTAGCAGAGCTGCTTCCCTCAGGAACACAAAAATAGCAAAGTGTTTCTCTTCCTGTGAGGAGATACATCTTGCATGGTCAGCAAACAAGTGTTTGTGTCCCTCTGCCTCACCTCCAGACTAATGGAGCCATCCCAGGGCGCTCTCCCTTTCTGCCTTCTCAGCTTCTCCAAGATAAATATTAATGGTGAAGCATGGAGCAAACCTTCCAGTGCCTCCTCTGCAGCTCCTTCAGACTCACTCAGTGCTTTAAAGTCTGCACCAGATCTTCTCCTCTGAATGTTTTCTGGGCTTTGCTTGGGTTCTCCCTCGCTGACATTTAAAGGCTCTCTCTAAAAGTGGTTTTGATGCTGTGCAGAGCTGCCAGGCATGGGGACGGCAGCTCTGCAGCCTCAGTAGCAAAAAGTTTCTGGGAAGTAAAGTGCAATTTGTCTGCAACCTTTTATTTTTGTTCTCTGGAGAGCTTCTCCCACCTCTCTGGGCAACCTGAGCCAGTCGAGATTGCATTAAGCAGTGTTAAATGATCACAAAGTCATAGACTGCCAGGTTGGAAGGGACCCCAAGGATCACCTGCTCCAACCTTTGTGGGTGATGGTGCAGCTGAAATGAGCTGGTCCAGCACCCTGGCAGGATGAGTTTTGAACTACCCAATGGAGAGGACTCCACTGCTTCCCTTGGGAGATGATTCCAACGTCTGACTGTGCTCCTGGTGACAAGTTTTTCTTCTGTATTCCAGTGGGAATCTCCCCAGCAGTAACTTGTCCCCATCACCTCTTGTCTTTTCCATGGGATGACTCATAAAATGAGTCTTCACCCTCCTGGTAGCAACCCTTCATATCCTGGTCCGCAGCAACAAGGTCTCCTCTCAAGGCTGACCAAACCTAGCTTGCTCAGCCTTCTCTCTGTGGCTGAGCCCTCTGATCATCATCTCCAGTGCCAACTGCCAGTGCTTGCTGCTCCCCAAGCATCCTGGTGACTACTCCACAGCCCAGCTGTTGAGGGCACTCACGGGATCACAGGACGTTAGGGGTTGGAAGGGACACAAAGAGGATCACCGAGTCCAACCCCCCTGCCACAGCAGGACCATACAATCTAGCTCAGGTCACACAGGAATGCATCCAGACAGGCCTTGAAAATGTCCAGAGAAGGAGACTCCACAACCTCTCTGGGGAGCCTGTTCCAGTGCTCTGTGACTCCCAGGTTCCTTGGTGCTGTTGGTCAGCAGCAGCAGTTACTCACATTGTGCTGATTCTCCATCTGTTTACTCAGTAAACAGCTAATTCTTCCCTGCAGAATTCCCTGACCTCTAAGTGCTTTTCTTGGAGAACAAACAAATCCATAGACACGTGCCAGAGGAATTCTTCTGACCCTAGAACTGCAGTGAGAGAAGAACTTATGGATTAACATTGTTTGATATGTCTGAAATCTGCCTCTTTGAATTCTCTCTGTTTTTATCAGGTGCTCAAAAGTGACAGTGAAGTCTCTGGCTACAGGGCAAGAGAAAAGGAAATCAACAGGATGGTTAAGAGAGGTGATTCTGTCCCTCTGCTTTGCTGAGACCTCACCTGGAGTGCTGTGTCCAGCTCTGGAGCTCCCAATACAGGAAGGACATGAACCTGATTTAGCAGGTCCAGAGCAGAGCACAAAATGACCAGAGGGCTGGAGAACCTCTGCTATGGGGACAGGCTGAGGGAGCTGGGGGTCTTCAGCTTAGAGAAGAGAAGGCTCCAGGGAGACTTCAGAGCTGGCTTCCAGTACCTGAAGGGGGCTACAAGAAGGCTGCAGAGAGACTGTTCCCAAAGTAACAGGATGAGGGACAATGGCAGAATGAGGGGCAGGGACAGGACAAGGCAATGGCTTCAAACTAGAGCAGACCAGATTGAGATCGGATGTGAGGAACAAGTTCTGTACCATGAGGGTGCTGGAACATTGCAACATTTTGCCCAGGGAGGTGGTTGGGGCCCATCCCTGGAGATATTCCAGGTCAGGCTCAAAAAAGCTTTGAGCAACCTGATCCAGTGGAGGATGTCCCTGCTGACTGCAGGGGCTTGGACTATTTGACCTTTGGAAGTGCCTTCCAACCCAAACTGTTCTATGATTCTATGACTCTATGAATATATTTCCCCTCCACCATCACCAGCAGAGGTTAATCATCAGGTGTTTGCATCTTCTGCTGACATGAGAGTTTGGGAAGATGCTCTTCTATTTGGTTGAGAGTTCGGCTGCTCAGCCCTGCTACGCCAAGCCTTGCTCTCGCACTTTGACCTGGTACAAATGTTGGTGAAGAATACTGTGAGGTTTCCATCTGGTGGCTTCCCTTCCCTGCATGTCATTTAGCAATGTCCTCTCCTGCACAGAACCAGTGGACTGTGCTGCCCAGAGAGGTGGTGGAGTCACTAACCCTGGATGTGTTTAAAAGTCGTTTAGATGTGGTCCTTGAGGATATGGTTTAAGGGTGAACTTTGCAGAGTAGGGATATGGGTTGGACTTGGTAATCCTGGGGGTCTTTTCCAACTGGAATGTTTCTGTGATTCTGTGAATAAGGTCAAACATTGGCCCAAGCTGCCCAGGGAGGTGGTGGTGTCACCATCCATGGAGGGGTTCAGGAAAGGTGTGGCCATGGCACTTGGGGACAGGGTTTAGTGGTCATGGTGGCACTGGGTTGAGGGTTGGACTAGATAATCCTTGAGGTCTTTTCCAACCTTAGTGATTCTATGAAGAATTCTATGAAGAATCACTTAGTAGTTGGAAGCACAGGTCCCATTTTAGAGCCTCAAACCCCAGGTGTCCTGCTCCTCCTCGGCACCACATGCTCTCACTTCTGAGTTGCCTCTACCCTGCCCCAATCAACTGTACACAGCTGAAGGGGTTACCGTGTGGCCTGAACTAACAAGTGATGGACAGACTGATTTATTTTGGGTCCCACTTCATGCAAGTTCAGCAATTGAGGTAGAACATCTTGAGGTGGAAATGGCAATTTTCAGTTTATGGGTTGGGTTTTTCTGCATCACAGAATGGTTCAAGTTGGAAGGGACCTTCAAGATCACCCAGTCCCAGCCACTTTGCCGAGGGCAGGAACACCTCCTACTAGCACAAGGTGCCCAAAGCCTCTCCAACCTGGCCCTGAAAAACTCCAAGGAGTAGTTTAACATTTTTAACAGGAGCTGCTGAGAATAACTTGTTGCAGGAAGTTAGGAAGTTCTCCATAGAAAGAATCACAGAATCACAGAATCAGTCAGGGTTGGAAGGGACCACAAGGATCAGCCAGTTCCAACCCTCCTGCCATGGGCAGGGACACCCTACCCTACACCAGGTTGGCCAGAGTTTCATCCAGCCTGGCCTTAAATACCTCCAGGCATGGGGCCTCAACCACCTCCCCGGGCAACCCATTCCAGGCTCTCACCACTCTCATGCTGAACAACTTCCTCCTCACGTCCAGCCTGAACCTACCCAGCTCCAGCTTTGCTCCATTCCCCCTAGTCCTGTCACTCCCTGATAGCGTAAAAGAAAGAGTGGAATGTTTCTGTGATTCTGTGAACAAGGTTAAACATTGGCACAGGCTGCCTGGGGAGATGGTGGAGTCAGCATCCCTGGAGGTGTTTAAAAGGAGGCTGGATGAGGCACTTAGTGCCATGGTTTAGTTAACTAGAAGGGTTAGGTGATAGGTTGGACTTGATGATCTCAGAGGTCTTTTCCGACCTGGTTAATTCTGTAATTCAGACAGCAGCTGAAGTTCCAGCTTTGGACCTGCTGTGGTTCTGCTGAGGGAAGTGAACAGGCAGTTTGCCTTGGCTTGGTACAAACAGCAGGATAAATATAGCCTGGTTTAATTGGCCTGGCTTGATGAACAGCATTGCAGTTTTTCATCTACAAATTGCCAAGGCTTAGCGTGTTGAGTTGTTGGAATAATTGTGGCTTTCAGAAGAAAAGAATAAATGAAAAGAGAATGGCTTTTTAAGACTGTTTTTGTGCAAAGCCTGTGGGAAGCAACATTGCTGTTAGAGGCCTTTTTGGTGCTTCTATTATATAAATGCTCCCTATTCTTTAATTTGTTGTGAGTGGAATAATCTGACTTGTTAATGCTCCCCGACAGCTCCAACGCTCAGTTGTACATCAGCCTGAAGAGATGGCACAGCATGGTGGGGCCTGGAAGGGACCTCTGGAGGTCATCCAGTCCAACCTCCCTGCTAGAGCAGGACACCCACAGCAGCTTGCTCAGCAACTCAATGCCACGCTGGGTTGGAAGCTCTCCACAGACACAGATTCCACAGCCTCTCTGGGCAGCCTACTCAAGGCCTCCAACACCATCACAACAAACAAGTCTCTCCTCCTGCTCAGGAGGAATCTCCTGCCTTCCAGTTTGTGTCCCCTGCCCCTTGTGCTGTCCTTGGGCACCACTGACAAGAGCCTGGTCCTGGCCTCTTGGCCCCCCCAGCTCCTTTATCTCTTGCTGAGCATTGTTCAGATGCCCTCTGGGGCTGCTCTTTTCCAGGCTCAACAGCCCCAAGGTTCTCAGCCTTTGCTCCTCACCGAGCTGCTCCAGGCCCCTCAGCAGTTTTGCAGCCTCCCCTGGACTCCAGCAGTTCCCTGTCTCTCTTGAACTGGGGAGCCTGGAACTGGACCCTGTCCTCCAGCTGTGGCCTTACTAGGGCAGAGTAGAGGGAGAGCAAAGAAGTTTGTGCTCCCATTAGCTGGAACTCCCTTGGTTCCGGCTTGTACCCAGTGTCACCACTCATGTCTGGGAGTTTGCTTTTCTAAACCCAAATGCTCCATGAGGTTGGGTTTTCCTCTGCCCTGGGCACAACCATGCAGTCCCCAGCAGCCTCTCTCTAGCATGTGGCTGTGCCCTTGATCCCCTCAAGCCAGGTGACTCTGCCTCCAGCTTGGTTGTGTGACACAGCCTTGCCTGACATTTCTTTGTGCTATTTGTAGCCCAAATGTTCGTTGAGTCACAAAGTTCTTGTTTTTAATGACACCCTCCTAACAACTTCTTTTTCCTTGACCAGCTTCACGTGAAAGGAATCGATTCAGGCTTCAGACACTTAGCTGTCAATTAAATCATCACTCCTCTTAAAGGGATTCTGAGGAAGTGGGAATTAAGTCTGGCAAGGTGGGAAATTCAGCAGTTTCACCTTAAAAAGGGGGGTTGTTTCCACAGTGGGCAGCCTCTGGGAGATGAAATCAGAGTTAATGTGCTTAAACCAGCTCTCCAGCTTGGTCAGCACTAATTGCTACCATCAATAATATGTCATTATTGAGAGTAAAAGAAGTTCCTAATTAACTTGGTCACAGGATGTCAGGGGTTGGAAGGGACCCAAAGAGATCATCGAGTCCAACCCCTCTGCCACAGCAGGACCATACAATCTGGCTCAGGTCACACAGGAACACATCCAGACAGGCCTTGAAAGTGTCCAGAGAAGGAGACTCCACAACCTCTCTGAGGAGTCTGTTCCAGTACTCTGGGGCCCTTACAGTAAAGAAGTTCCCCCTTGTGTTGAGGTGGAACCTCCTGTGCTGCAGCTTCCATCCACTGCTCCTTATCCTATCCCAGGGAGCAAGTGAGCAGAGCCTGTCCCCCTGCTCCTGACCCCCCAGCCTTAAATATCTATAAACATTTACTAAATCCCCTCTATGTGTTCTCCAGGCTAAACAACTCCAGATCCCTCAGCCTCTCCTCATCAGGCAGTGCTCCAGTTCCCTAATCATCTTTGTAGCCCTCCACTGGACCTCCTCCTGCAGATCCCTGTCCCTCTTAAACTGGGGAGCCCAAAACTGAACTTGGTGAATAAAACAGGTGTCCTCTCTAAATCAGCTTTTCAGAGTCTGGTCCCAGAGCAGTGGGTTTGTGGTTCTACATCTCCAGAATGCCAAGAGTCAACATCTGCAATGTGTATTTATCTACCTCTTTCATTTTTTTTTAAACTGAAGTCTCTTAAAACCATTTGTTTGCTGTGGTTGCTTGGGCAGCCTCAAACACAAACCCATTTTGGATGCCCTGTGTGAGACATCCAAAGGTCAAGAAGGCAGCAGCCACAGCTGGTAAAAGCCTCTTGGTTTGGTCTGGTTTGTTTTTCTTTCAAAGGGAGCTAAGGATGTGCAGCACACAGACAGCACTAGCTTGGCAAAGTCCACTTCCAAACATTCAGGTTCAGGTCACACTCCCAACACATCACTGGGGATAGAACAGAATCACAGCATCACAGAATGTCAGGGGCTGGGAGGGACCTCCGAGGCTCATCCAGTCCAACTCCCCTGCCAGAGCAGGATCACCCAGAGCAGATCACACAGGAACACATCCACATGGGGTTTGATTATCTCCAGAGAGGGAGACTTCACAACTCCCCTGGGCAGCCTGTGACAGGGTTCTGTCACCCTCACAGGGAAAAAAATCCTCCTCATGTTTCAGTGAAACTTCCTATGCCTCAACTTCCACCATTGCCCCTTGTGCTGTCATTGGGCATCACCCAGCAGAGCCTGGCTCCAGCCTCCTGGCACTCACACTACACATATTAATAAACATTGATGAGGTCACCTATCAGGGACAGGAGGGTTGTGACTCTTGGCTTAGGAAAGGCTGGTCTGAGTGCATCTGCTGGGCCTGGGGGGATGGAAAGTGCAGGTTGGGGTGCAGAGGAAGTCCAGCTGTGTGGAGTCCCAGCTGTGTGGAGGAAGCTGTGGGCTAGTGATGGTGAGATCTCTGCTGGCCAGTGGTGGAGCCTGGGGCTGCAGCGAGCTCACCTACCAGCCCAGAATGGTAGCTGGGGCTGGATGTGCTGGGGGGTGATGAAAAGCTCAACATGAGCCAGCAGTGTTGCCAGACAGCAACCCAGTGTCTTGGGTTGCACCAAGAGCAGTGTGGGCAGCAGGGCAAGGGAGGGGATTCTCCCCTTTTGCTCTGCTCTCCTGAGACCCCACATGGAGTACTGTGTGCAGTTCTGGAGCCCCCAACACAAGAAGGACATGGACCTGTTGGAGCGAGTCCAGAGGAGGCCACAAAGATGCTCAGAGGGCTGCAGCAGCTCTGCTGTGAGGACAGGCTGAGAGAGTTGGGACTCTGCAGCCTGGAAAAGAGAAGGCTTTGAGGAGACCTTGGAGTGGCCTTCCAGTATCTGAAGGGGGTACAAGAAGGCTGGGGAGGGACTACTGACAAGGTCTTGAAATGACAGGATGAGGAGTAATGGGTTTAAACTGTCAGAGGGGAGAGTTAAACTGGATCTTAGGAAGAAGTTCTTTCCAGTGAGGGGGGGGGAGACACTGGCACAGGTTGCTCAGGAAGGTTGTGGCTGCTCCCTCCCTGGCCATGTTCAAGGCCAGGCTGGATGAGGCCTTGAGCGACCTGTTCTAGTGGGAGGTGTCCCTGCCTATGGCGGGGGGGTTGGAACTGGATGAGCTTTGAGGTCCCTTCCAACCTAAACCATTCTATGATTCTATGACAACATGGAGTGGCCCAGGCTGATGGAAGCAGCTGCCACTGCCTTCTCCGCTCCTAGCTCCTCCTCATCCATTATGCTGGTCTCAGCTGGCCTTGGCAGCTCAGTGCCCTCATCCCTCATTGACAGGGCGAGGATAGGAGGTGATCCTGCTCTCTGTGGACTGAGGGAACAATAAGTGGCAAGTGTAAAGATGTCTGTGAGTTGTGAATGGCAAACACTGCCTTGGCATTGCTCATGAATGTGGATGTGTAAAGCACTGCAGTGGCGACAGCAAAGAAGCCTGTGAAAGGGAGCAGAGGCAAGAGTGCTGCTGAGAGCAGATGAGAGAGGCTTCCCCTCCCCAAACACAAGTGCCCCTAGCAAGATCGTTTGTCCAAACTGCAGAGTGTGCTGCCTATGTTTAAAAAGGCACTTCAATATTCCCAAACTGAGGAATTATTCATAGCATAATGTACAGGCAAACTATATTTAGAAGGTGCAGACTAGAGACTATTCATTTTACATTGAGTTGGGGATTTAAACTCTATTTTATACCCTGTGCCACACAGCCAGCTCTTGCTTCAAATGTCTTCACTGCTCAGAGCAGGAGGAAAGCAGAAAATCCTGGCTCTCGCTGGTTTCCAATCATGCAGCTACCCTGGACACTACAGAAGGACTGCCTCAGTCTACTTAATTAATGTTCTACTTATTGTAGGAAAAAAAAGATATCACCTCTGAACCATCAGCAAAGGCTGAACATGCAGAGATGCAACTCACCTTGCAAAACCACCCCTCAGAGGGAGGTTTGTTATCTCCAAAGGACAGGTTACTGAGTTCTAGAATCTCACCACAGTGGGGGCTGGAAGGGACCTCTGTAGATCATCCAGTCCATGGCTATCTGCTAAAGCAGGGCACCCACAGCAGCTTGCCCAGCAGCACAATGCCCAGGGAGGGTTGGAAGCTCTCCACAGAAGCAGACTCCACAACCTCTCTGGGCAGCCTGCTCCAGGCCTCCAGCACCATCACAACAAACAACTTTCTCCTCCTGCCTCAGGTGGAACCTCCTGGCTTCCACTTTGTGCTTGCTGCCCCTTATCCTGTCCCTGGGCACCACTGACAAGAGCCTGGCTCCAGCCTCTTGCTCACAACAGCTCCTTTATCTCTTGCTGAGCATTGTCCAGATGTCCTCTGGGGCTGCTCTTCTGCAGGCTCTCAGCCCCAGGACTCTCAGCCTTTGCTTCTCACAGAGCTGCTCCAGGCCCCTCAGCAGATTTGCAGCCACCACTGGACTCTCTCCAGTACTTTCCTCTCTCTCTTGAACTGGGGAGCCCAGAGCTGGACGCACTCCTCCAGCTGTGGCCTCACTAGGGCAGAGCAGAGCAGAGCAGCAGGAGAAGCTCCTTCCACCTGCTGGGGTATCTCTCTTAAGCCTAACAAATGCCTAACACAGCCAGGAACAAATTCAGACACTGCTCTTTCATTCTCACAGTAAATGTTTTAGGATGAAGGCAAACAACAGCAGGAGCAGTGCCCTAACCAAGACCATAAGCCAAGAGCTGCTGCAGCCATGCACCCAGGCTCACACAGAATGTTTGCTCACCTGCCTGCAGTCAACTTTCCACCATCCTCCACCACCCTCCATCACCATGTCTCAGCCTCAAAGGAATGCATTTAAAGCTTTCTTGTCATCACAGGGCAGGTCAGAGAACTCTTGAGATGGTTTCAGATTCCTCCTGGCACTCCACAGGAACATTTTAAAACTTTAAATGCATTGGAGAGGTTTGAAATCCTAAACCTCCAATAATGAGTGGGAATAAACAGAATCCCAGGAGGCATATCCTCAGGAAAGGTCCTTTGCAGCCTGAGCTTAGATCCACAGCACCTCAGCAAATATTTGGCCTAATCCTGTGTTTCAGTGTGCTATTGCAGGTGAGAAGGACAATGGTGTCCTAGGGTGTTTAAAGAAGAGTGTGGCCAGCAGGGCCAGGAGAGGTTCTTCTCCAGCTCTTCTCTGCCCTGGTGAGGCCATATCCCGAGTACTGGGTCCAGTTCTGGGCTCCCCAGTTCAAGACAGACAGGGAACTGCTGGAGAGAGGCCAGGGGAGGCTGCAAAGCTGCTGAGGGGCCTGGAGCTCTGTGAGGAGCAAAAGCTGAGAGCCCTGGGGCTGAAAGCCTGCAGAAGAGCAGCCCCAGAGGGCATCTGAACAATGCTCAGCAAGAGATAAAGGAGCTGTTGTGAGCAAGAGGCTGGAGCCAGGCTCTTGTCAGTGGTGCCCAGGGACAGCACAATGAGCAATAGGCACAAACTGGAAGCCAGGAGGTTCCACCTGAGCAGGAGGAGGAACTTATTTGGGGTGAGGGTGCTGGAGGCCTGGAGCAGGGTGCCCAGAGAGGCTGTGGAGTCTGCTTCTGTGGAGAGCTTCCAACCCTCCCTGGGCACTGTGCTGCTGGTCAAGCTGCTGTGGGTGCCTTGCTTTAGCAGATAACCACGGACTGGATGATCTACAGAGGTCCCTTCCAACCCCCCCTGTGCTGGGATTCTGTGAAGGAGCTTTGATTCTGCTTGCTTTCTGCACTTGCTCCCCATGGCAGCTGTACTCCCCCCGCCTGCAGAGCCAAGCAATGGCTTTTTCAGAGAAGGTCTTCTCCACCTTGCCCTTTTTTAACCAGATATTGCCATGGTCCCAACAGCCAGAGAAAGCTAAACAGACCAGGTAAGAAATGGGGGAAGCACTGGCAGTTATGCTGTTAATTTGTAAGACTCATAGATTCATGGAATGGTTTGGGTTGGAAGGAACCTTCAAGGTCATCCAGTTCCAATCCCCTGCGATGGGCAGGGACACCTCCCACTAGAACAGGTCGCTCACGGTCTTATTCAGCCTTGCCTTGAACACCTCCAGGCAGGAGGCATCCACAACCTGTGCCAGTAAATTAACAACACACTGAATTGTATTTATTCAATATTCATGTTCTTTTCCAGGGAGCTCATTCCTCCAGTTTGGCAGCAGGCAAAGGACCTATTGAATGTGCAAACAAGGAAGCAGGGTAGCAGGAAACAGCATAGCAGGAGAAAAATGTCCATCTTCATTAGCAACAGGAGACAGCCAAGACAGAACCCCTCAGAAGCCACCCAGCTACAACTTGGCTTTCAGCTTGGAGAAGCAAGAGTTAAGCACACCAAGCGTTTGGTGCTCACAGCATAGAGCTTGTTAAGAGAGAAAAGCTGAAAGTGACAAAGCTGTGGAGGATGTCCTGGCCCTGTGATCACTCACTGCACATTGCCAGTGGCTCCTAGGGAGCTGCCTGCAGCACGGGCAGAGGATTTCATACCCTCTGCAGAAAAAAGGATCCACATCCAAGTGCAAAGCTCTGAAAGGATTTGTTCCCAGATTGGGAACTGAAGTCCTTGTGAAGCTTTATTTCACCACGGAAGCCCCAAAGCATTTGCTCTCCACTTCCCGAAGCCGCTCGAGTGGCAGCGCAATGCCACTTGGTAGCTTTCTGCTCCTCGGCTTCTGATGCCCAGGGGAGAGCAGGTTTTTAATGTTTGCTATCATTAAACATTTAGCTCAACGCTTACGTGGGCCTCAGCCCTGTGATGTCTAATTTGTGCCCATCTGTCTGGAAATGATTAGGGCCTAATCTAGTGAATTCATTTGGCTTGTACCAGGCTGGCTGTGAATGATGATGATCAAACATCAGCAAGAGCACTGGAAGATGGGAGATGTTAGTGGGAGAGATGCTGATCCCCAGCAGGCAGAGGTGCAGGAGGGGAGCCAGGCAGCTCTGATGAAAGGAGTAGCTGGGCTGGTTCTGCTGTGGGAAGTTCACCACAGCTACCTGGCACTGCATGAATATTTCACTATTGAATTTTTTCTCCAAAGGTGTCTCTATATGCTGACCTCTCCCCAGGACTCACCAAAGGGTGATGTAAATAAAACACAGCACTGGAGAGAGCTGATCTGAAAACAGCAAGTGACAGCAAGATAAATGCACTCCTGTCTTCTCTGAGCACCTCAGCAAAGAACAAGCTTCTAAAGAAAGCCTCTTTGCCCCATGGAGAATGACCTGGGGGTGCTGGGGGACAGCCAGTTCACCACCAGCCAGCAATGTGCCCCCACAGCCAAGAAAGCCAATGATGTCCTGGGGTGTATGAAGAAGAGTATGGCCAGCAGATCAAGGGAGGTTCTCCTGTCACTCTGCCCTAATGAGGTCACACCTGGAGGACTGCGTCCAGTTCTGGGCTCCCCAGTTCAATAGAGACAGGGAACTGCTGGAGAGAGTCCAGAGGTGGCTGCAAAGCTGCTGAGGGGCCTGAAGCAGCTCTGTGAGGAGCAAAGGCTGAGAGCCCTGGGGCTGACAACCTGAAGAAGAGCAGCGCCAGAGGGCATCTGAACAATGCTCAGCAGGAGCTGGGGGGGGGCAAGAGGCTGGGGCCAGGCTCTTATCAGTGGTGTCTAGGGACGGGGCAAGGAGCAATGGGCACAGATTGGAAGCCAGGAGGTTCCATCTGGACAGCAGGAGAAAATCGTTAGGTGTGAGGGCGCTGAAGGCCTGGAGCAGGCTGCCCAGAGAGGTTGTGGAGTCTGCTTCTGTGGTAAGCTTCCAAAGGCACCTGGGCATTGTGAACAGACAATCATAGAATCATAGAATGTTAGAGGTTGGAAGGGACCTTCTGAGATCTTCCAGTCCAAGTCTCCTGCCAAAGCAGGGTAGTTCACTCAGGAATGCATCCAGGTGCGTTTGGAAAGTCTCCAGAGAAGGAGACTCCACAACCTCTCTGAGCAGCCTGCTCCAGGGCTCTGCCACCCTCACTCTAAAGAAGCTTCTCCTCATGTTGAGCTGAAACCTTCTCTGTTCCAGTTTGTATCCATTGCTCTTTGGCTTATTACTGCACACCACTAAAGAGACTGGCTCCCTCCACTTGACATCCACCCCTCAGCAAGCTGCTGTGGGTGCCCGTGCTTCAGCAGGGGGGTTGGACCGGGTGATCTCCAGAGGTCCCTGGCACTCCGTGAACAGCACTGATTGAATCCAAAGCTCTTTTGTCCATGCAGCCAGGCCTGCCCGTGAGTGGGCTGCCACTGCAGCAGCAGAGCGAGGAGGTGAGGAGAGCTGGAGCTGTGCAGGAACAATTGCTGTCTGTGCAGGCAGCAGGCAAGGCAGAGCTCGAGGGGGGTTGCTGTGGTTTGCTGTGTTTCATTTCACACACACACACATACCACATTGTTCCTCTTTCCTTTCCTTCCTCTTCCTCACCACACCAAAGCATGGCTGCTGCCCGCTGCGGAAGGGCCTTTCTGGGAAGTGCTTTTCAGGCAGCTGGGGGCACAGGGCTCCATCAAACAAGCCAAGCACTGCCTACAGCCCAGGAACCAGCTGTGAATCCACAGAGTGTCAAAGCACTGCAGGACAAGTCATAGCATCATTAAAGCTGGAAAAGACCTCTTAAGATCATCAAGTCCTATCTTCTACTCATCCCCTCCATCACAGAATCAGAAACATCCAGGCTGGCAAACCCCGTTGGGATCACCATGCCCTACTCTACAAGATTCACCTTAAACTATATCCCTAAGCATCACATCCAAACCACCCTTAAGCACATCCAGGGTGGCTGACTCCACCACCTCCCTGGGCAGCTCATTCCAGTCCCTGACCACTCTCTCTGTGAAGAACTCTTTCCTAATGTCCAATCTAAACCTACACAGCGGCAGCTTGAGGCCATTTCCCCTTGTTCTGTATCCAGTTACCTGTCAGCAGAGCCCAGCAGCAGCCTCTCCATAATGTTCCTTCAGGTAGATGTAGAGAGCAACAAGGTCTCCCTTCAGGCTCCTCTTTTTCACACTAACCATCCCCAGCTCCCTCAGTCACTCCTCATAAGATGTCTTTAAGATGTCTCTACTTTTTTGAACACCTCTGGTGATAGTGACTCCACCACCTCCCCCAGGCAGCTTATCCCAATGCCTGACCATTCTTGCAGCAATGAAATTCTTCTTAATAACCAATCTAAATCTTAACATCCAATTTTTCTTCCCTCTGCCCCCACGTGAGAACCACTGAACATGAAACACTTGGACACAGCAGATCACCTCCATGCAGAAAACTTCACAAACAGCTCCAAAAAGAACTTCACAAAATGCCACAAATGAGGAATTTATACATTTGGTATCACATATAACAAACTCAACTACACTTTTTACTCCTCTCCTCTGTTTGTGCTTCACATCTGTGTTGCTAAGTGAGGAACTAGTGCAGTAAATCCATCTAGGCAATGAACAATGTCTCTTCCAGCAGAGCAATAAATCAGGGCTCAACAAGCAGAGTCAATAAGCTGCTACAACAGTGAGCAGCTAATGTGCAAAGCTGACCCAAACAGCAAAATATTTGCATGTGTTTGGCAGTGGCTTTTCAAAACTGTTTCACTGCATCACTGTTAGTATCTCCTGCTGTAGCAGACCACGCTCCCTGAACAGCTGAACTCCTCTGCAAGCCTTCACACTCATCCTATTAAATTAAACCACAATTTACCTCAAAAATCTTCTTCCAAACCCACACAACTGCAATGGGGATGCAGGATTCTTCCCCTGCAGGAAAAGCAAAGCAGGTCACTAACACAGACAAGACAGGAGCTGGATTTAAGCAGAGATATCCAAGGCTGACAACCTCAAGAACCAACCAGAGAGTGCAACTCAGTATTAACAACAGCTCTGAAAAAACAGTGGACCCAAGATTGTTCTGATTCATAGATTCATGGAATGGTTTGGGGTCAGCAGGGACCTTCAAGATGATCCAGTTCCAACTACCCTGCTATGGGCAGGGATACCTCCCACTAGAGCAGGTTGCTCAAGGCCTCATCCAACCTGGCCTTGAACAGATACAGGGAGGGGTTAAAAAATATCAAGCTTCCCAAAGGTCCAGCTGTCCAAAACAGTGAGTGTGAGGTTGGGGTATCAAATGCTAGGACCTTTATGGGGCTGTGTCTGTGTGACTTCTGCACCCTGGCTGGAGAAGCCAGCACAACAGGGGAAGGAAATGCAGGGAGAGGAATAAAAACTGCAGCTGCAAACCTGAAGAGATTTCTGCTTTGCAATATAAACATCTTAAAGCTCATCCAGTTCCAACCCCCTGCCATGGGCAGGGACACCTCCTACTAGCCCAGGCTGGTCAAAGTCTCATCCAGCCTGGCCCTGAACACCTCCAGGGAGGGGACATCCACAACCTCCCTGGGCAACCTGTGCCACTGTCTCCCCACCCTCACTGCAAAGAACTTCTTCCTCATCTCTAGTCTCAATCTGCCCTCCTCAAACTTCCATCTGTTCCCTCTCATCCTGTCACTAAACCCCCTTGCAAAAAGTCCCTCCCCAGCTTTCTTGAAGGCCCCCTTCAGATGATTGGGAATGGAGCAGAGAAGCTGCCTCACTATTTAAAGCAGTTATACTTCTTAGCTAGTTGAGGAACACCACCACACACACACAGAGAAGAAGGCAAATCACAGCTAGGCTGAGGAAATTGATGAGTCTGTGTCAAGGTGTTGCAAAATTTAGCCCTCATATATATAGGCTGTCAGTCAGGGAAATTATAGTGGTGACAGTGACAGATGATCAGGACTTGGCCTTGAGCTTGACATCCTGGCTCAGAGAGAACAGAGGGTGGAATCTGCACAATTTACTGGTAGCTGGAGAAGAAGAGGAAGAAAGGCTGAGAGGACACATTCCAGGGACTCTTCCAGAGCATGGGAAGAGAAAGATCAAGCAAAAAAAAACAGCATTGAAAAAGAAGTATGAAAGAAAGGAAGAAGATAGCCTAGGGCTGAGGAGAAAAGCAACAGGAGGTGCTCAACTCGAAGTCAATTCAGATCATGAGATCAGACATAGCTACAAAGAAGATCAGAGAGCCTGAAATTGTAGGAAGAAAAATGCTGTCAAAGATGTAGCAATTTGCAGGTCTTGCATGAAAACATGAGTGGGGCACTGGGATGGAATGAAAGGTTTTTCTATAAAACCACCATCCCAAAATCCTGCCCCAGAAAGGATAATGATGAAGAAAAGCTAAATGAAAACTGATGTGGTTTTCCTCTCATGTTGAAGATGAAGGCAATCAGCAAAGGCTGAACATGCAGAGATGCAACTCACCTTGCAAAACCACCCCTCAGAGGGAGGTTTGTTATCTCCAAAGGACAGGTTACTGAGTTCTAGAATCTCACCACAGTGGGGGCTGGAAGGGACCTCTGTAGATCATCCAGTCCATGGCTATCTGCTAAAGCAGGGCACCCACAGCAGCTTGCCCAGCAGCACAATGCCCAGGGAGGGTTGGAAGCTCTCCACAGAAGCAGACTCCACAACCTCTCTGGGCAGCCTGCTTCAGGCCTCCAGCACCATCACAACAAACAAATTTCTCCTCCTGCCTCAGGTGGAACCTCCTGGCATCCACTTTGTGCCTGCTGCCCCTTATCCTGTCCCTGGGCACCACTGACAAGAGCCTGGCCCCAGCCTCTTGCTCACAACAGCTCCTTTATCTCTTGCTGAGCATTGTCCAGATGTCCTCTGGGGCTGCTCTTCTGCAGGCTCTCAGCCCCAGGACTCTCAGCCTTTGCTTCTCACAGAGCTGCTCCAGGCCCCTCAGCAGATTTGCAGCCACCACTGGACTCTCTCCAGTACTTCCCTGTCTCTCTTGAACTGGGGAGCCCAGAGCTGGACGCACTCCTCCAGCTGTGGCCTCACTAGGGCAGAGCAGAGCAGAGCAGCAGGAGAAGCTCCTTCCACCTGCTGGGGTATCTCTCTTAAGCCTAACAAATGCCTAACACAGCCAGGAACAAATTCAGACACTGCTCTTTCATTCTCACAGTAAATGTTTTAGGATGAAGGCAAACAACAGCAGGAGCAGTGCCCTAACCAAGACCATAAGCCAAGAGCTGCTGCAGCCATGCACCCAGGCTCACACAGAATGTTTGCTCACCTGCCTGCAGTCAACTTTCCACCACCCTCCATCACCATGTCTCAGCCTCCAAGGAATGCATTAAAAGCTTCCCCTGGATTCTCTCCAGCAGTTCCCTGTCTCTCCTGCACTGCAGAGCACAGAACTGGATCCTATACTGCAGCTGTGACCACAGCAGTGCAGAGCAGAGGGGCAGGAGAACCCTCCTCAACCAGCTGGCCACACTCTTTAAAGGACTATTTAAATCCTAAATGTTAGGACCTTTACCTCTTCCAGAGGACTGTGTCCTCCACCCTTTGTACATTGTATAGCAGCACATCAGTGACAAATACATCACAGCTACAGCACCAGAAACAGATTCTTCTCTCCTGAAATTTTCATACACATTTATAGCACTCAGGGTTGAGTTTGGTTTGTTGTTTTTTTTTTCCAGCTACTAAAAAGAGTCTTCACAGATGCAATTCAGCTCCTATGCCTACAGTCTCTGTTTCATCACTGGTGCTGTTGGCAACGTGCTTTAATCCCTCTCTCTCTCTCCAAACACTTCATAAAATCATCTTCCTACAATGTGTTCTTAATCCTTATTGACAAGCCACCTATTAAAAGCAAGATTCTACTCCCAGGAGGTTTGTATGGAAATAATAAATGAGTTTCTTTAGCCTCTGGAAAGCAAACTCTTAAAACACTGACAATAAACCCCCTTTATTACTTCCAGGCTGGTGGAGGGACTTGGAAGTCAGGTTGATTGTGCAGCAAAGCCATTGGAAAATGAGAAGCTCATCATTTAACTTAACCTCTCCAAAAATATTCCTTCCTATCAGACTTAATGAACTCGAAGAAAGCAGCAGCTTCAATTGAAAATCTCTCTTGGAGTCTTTGCAATTGCGAAGGATTTCAAACCTTCACCCCTCCAAGTTGCCACTATCAGCTCTTTTCAGCACCTTCAGGGACTCTCAGCAAGTTGTTAGTCAGTTACTCTCCTCCCCAGCAGCTTGACTGCCTTACAGTCTTGCAACAGGGATCTGACAGAGAGGCACCTTTGGTGCTTGTACAGAGTCATTCTGTTGCTGTTCACTGCTCTTCCCACAAGCTTCTTTAGAAATGAACGGGCAGAGAGGAACTTCATGAGGTCCAGCAAGGATAAGTGCAGAGTGCTGCACCTGGGGAGGAAGAATAAACTGCACCAGTACAGGTTGGGAGGTGATCTGCTGGAGAGCAGCCCTGTGGAGAAGAAGCTGGGAGTGCTGCTGGACAGCAAGTTCTGCATGGGACAGCAATGTGCCCTGGTGGGCAAGGAGGCCAATGGGAGTCTGCGGGGGGCATTAAGAGGAGTGTGGGCAGCAAGTCGAGGGAGGTTCTCCTGCTCCTCTCCTCCACCCTGGTGAGACCTCGCCTGGAATACTGCATCCAGTTCTGGGCTCCCCAGTTCAGGAGGGACAGGGATCTGTGGTGGTGTTAGGTCATAGGCTGGACTGGATGGTCTCAGAGGTCTATGCCAGCCTCAATGATTCTGTGATAGAGTCACAGAATCATAGAATGGTTTGGGTTGGAAGGGACCTCCAGAGCTCATCCAGTCCTACCCACCCTGTAGCCAGCAGGGACATCCTCTACTAGATCAGGTTGCCCACAGCCCTGTCCAGCCTCACCTTGAATATCTCTAGGGATGAGGCCTCAACCACCACCCTGGGCAACCTGTTGCAGTGTTCCAACACCCTCATGGTGTAAAACTTGTTCCTAACATCCAATCTAAATCTTCTCTGTTCTAGTTTGAAGCCATTGCCCTCCTCCTGCCCTTGCAGGCCTTTGGGAATTGTCTCTCTGCAGCCTTCTTGTAGACACCCTTCAGGTACTGGCAGGCTGCTGTGAAGTCTCTCTGGAGCCTTCTCTTCTCCAGGCGCACACTCCCAGCGCCCTCAGCCTGTCCTTGTAGGAGAGGATACAGGCTGGTGTGTTAGTGACCCAAACCCTCACAGTTGGAGATTAGGAAGAAGTTCTTTCCAGTGAGGGTGGGGAGACACTGGCACAGGTTGCCCAGGGAGGCTGTGGATGTCCCCTCCCTGGAGGTGTTCAAGGCCAGGTTGGATGAGGCTTTGAACAACCTGGGCTGGTGGGAGGTGTCCCGGCCCATGGCAAGGAGTTGGAACTGGATAAGCTTTAAGGTCCCTTCTAACTCAACCCATTCTGTGACTCCATGGTTGCATGGAATGTTTACAGTGCAGATGAGCAGTGAGATCTATTACAGAAGGAAAAAACCCAAACATTTAGCTTCCAAAGCTTGATGCATTGATGTCAGCACCGCTTGAAACTGTCAGCACTGGCCTGAAGTGACTTTTAGGAGTGCAGATGAGGTAGACAAACCCAGCGAATATTATGCTCTGAAGTGGGAATACTAAAGTAGCACATTCAGAAATCCATCTGCTGAACTCTTCTAAGGTTCCCACCACACACTTTCGCCACGTCTGGCAGGATGCTCTTCACCACACTGCTCTTCAGATAGGAGGAGGAAGAATTCATGGCACTAGGGTTTATGGAACTCCTGAGGGTTCACAAATGAATTTGCTTGGTGTGAAGCATTCCCTTTTCCTGGCTGAATTTTTGGACTGCTGCTGCCAAACTCTTGACAGAGCCACAAATCTTCATCTCAACCCAACCATTGTTGCTCCGGGATGCCCCAGCTCTCACTAGCAGCACTGGAAGACACCCAGCCAAAGAGGGAAACTTCTCCTATGGCACTGCCCTCTGTGATGTGAACTCTCCTCACCACAGGAAGATCAGTGCTCAGCTTACACTACAGCAAATTGTATTTAAAAGTAATTTGCTAGCAGGGTTCCTTTTCCAGCCAGTTTGTGACCTCCATTTTAAACTTCCATTTAAATACATCCTTAAGAACAACCTGCATTCCCTCCCTGCATGTACCATGTCATCTGCTATCTCTGGGCACTCGA
Organism: Tricholaema leucomelas; assembly: GCA_013400475.1. NCBI lineage: Eukaryota > Metazoa > Chordata > Aves > Piciformes > Lybiidae > Tricholaema lacrymosa > Tricholaema leucomelas. Next base: position 331,678 of record WAAF01020464.1, read on the forward strand.
CAAGGCCAAGTGCAAAGTTCTGCATCTGGGGCAGAGTAATCCCTGGTAATAACACAGGCTGGAGAGCAGCCCCGTGGAGAACGACTTAGGAGTGCTGGGGGTGCAAAGCTGGAGATGAGCCAGCACTCAGTGCTGCCAGCCCGGCACCAGCCTGTCCTGGGCTGATCTCCAGCAGCGTGGGCAGCAGTGACAGGGAGGGGATTCTGCCCCTCTGCTGGGCTCTCTTGAGACCCCCTCTGCAGTGCTGGGGCAGCTCTGGAGTCCTCAACACAGACAGGGACCTGTTGGAGCAGGGCCAGAGGAGGCCACAGCAATGCTGGCAGGGCTGGAAGGGCTCTGCTATGAGGCCAGGCTGAGAGAGTTTGGCTTGGTCAGCCTGGAGAAGAGAAGCCTCCAGAGAGACCTTCTGGTAGCCTTGCAGTGCTTAAAGGAGCTGAGCAGAAAGCTGGGGACAGACTTTTGAGCAGGGCCTGTTGGGACAGGACAAGTGGGGATAGTTTGAACTAAAGAGGCAGACTCAGACTGGAGAGAAGGGAGAATTTTTTATGACAGAAGTGGTGAGAGCCTGTCCCAGGTTGTCCAGTGTGGTGGCAGAAGCCCCATCCCTGGAACCACTTCAGGTCAGGTGGTCTGGAGCTCTGAGCAACCTGTTCTAAGTGCAGCTGTCCCTACTGTCTTGCAGGGGGGTTGGACTGGATGAGCTTGAAAGGTCCCTTCGAACCTGAACCATTCGATAGTGATTCTACGATTCACAGATTGAACAATATTAACTGTATTATTATTACTGGTGGTGGTGGTTTTGATGTTGTTATTGTTGTTGTTGTTTTTAAACCTGGAAATATTTCCTTTTTGTTTCACTCTCTCTGTTTTCAATTTCAGCTCTGAAGCAATCAGGAATCCTCAGTCTCAGTTACTAAACTCTCCTCTCTCGTCCACATAACTCAGACCAACCCCACTGAAGAGAGAAACTATCTTCACCACACTTCATCAGACAAAAATACACCTTACAAGGACCCAGCCTAGGCAATTACTTAAAAAATAAATAAACCTCAAACGAATCATTGAGCAGCTTCAGTCCCTTGGGTCTCAAACTCATCAGATCTGTGCTGATTGCCACCTACCACTGAGTTCCGTTTGCTGCAGAGGACTAAAACTAATTAACTCATCCTTATTACTACAAGAAAACACAGTACTCAAGGCCTTATTAATAAAACCTACAGCTATTATTAGATAATCTCTGACTTTTCCCTCCTAATTTTTGCTCTGCTGAAGAAGCAGCACAAGGAAAAACATCAAAGAGAAGGCCTGCTTTTACATGAAAAGGAATTAAGCATTAATAAATAAGGCTGAGGTGATGCCAAACAGGTCAAGCTGCATTGAAAAGCCTTTTAGAATCAATGATTTTCAATACAAAATGAAAATAAAGCATAAGACTGAGAATCTGTGAAAGGCAGTCAATGAGATCATAAGAATCATCACAGAGTGGCTCAGGCTTGAAGGGATCTCGGAGATTATCTGCTTCAACCTCCACACCATGCCCAGGGATGCCTCTCAGCTAGACTCAGCTGCTCAAGGTCTCATCCAGCCTGGCCCTGAATACCCCCAGGCAGAATGCAGCCACAGCCTCCCCGAGCAACGTGCTCCAGAATTCCACCAGCCTCACACTGAAGAACTTCCTCAGTTCCAGTCTAACCCTGCTCTGCCTCAGCTCCAAACCATTTCCCCTTGGCCTGTCTCTGGACACCCTCAGCAAAAGTCTCTCTGCAGCCTTCCTGCAGGATCCCTTCAGGCACTGGCAGGCAGCTCTGAGGTCCCCCTGGAGCCTCCTCCAGGCTGCACAGCCCCAGTTCCCTCAGCCTGTGCTCACAGCAGAGCTGCTCCAGCCCTTGGATCGTCTTTGTGGCCTCCTCTGGCCTCTCTGCAGCAGCTCTGTGTCCTTCTGCTGGCCACACCAGAACTGGAGTCAGGATTGGAGGTGAGGTCTCAGCAGAGCAGAGTCAAGGGGCAGCACCACTCACAAGAGAAATGATTTAGGTCACTCATAAGAGAGATTACACAAGGTATAAAATTGTTTAGGCTGGAAAAGACCTTAAAGCTCCATGTCCTTCTTGTGATCACAGAATCACAGACACATCCAGGTTGGCAAAGTCTCTCAGGATCACCAAGTCCAATCTATAACCCTACTCTACAAGATTCGCCTTAAACCATAGTCCTAAACACTACATCCAAACCACCCTTAAACATGGCATGTTTTGGTTTGGACATTAAACTGCTTATGGGTTGCAGTCAGCCTGGGAAGCTCTGGGAGAAGTTATTGATTCTTCTACAAGTGGTAGAGAAGAGTGGGAGCCTTCAGGGCTGCTTTTCTGCATGGTGGTTGTAAAAGTAGAGCAGCAGAAGGCAGCCACAGTTCACGTCTTGTGAAAGACTCCACTTCGTGGGAAGGAGGCAAGAGAGGTAATTAAGGTGGTGTTTGAGTGCAGGGGTTTGTGTGTACATCCATTGTGCTGAGGCACAATGAATTACTTGTCTATGAGATGATAAACTGTTACTGCAGGTTTAAAAGTGCTTGAGAATATGCAAGGCATAGTAGAGACAGAACAAATCTCCCCAAAGGCTCCATTAATATTCATTACAGAGATAACAGCCGTATGATGCTCCACAACAGACATAATATAGAGAGGAGAAACTTTGGTGGGGGTTGAATCTGAGGACTCTCAGATCTAAAAGTAGCTTCCACACTTTGGGAACTGAAGAATCTTGGCAGCAGGAGTAAAAGCACTTTTCTCCTGCCATTAAAAGGCAAGTAAAATACAGCATTGCAAAGCCTTTGTGCTTGGAGTTCCATAAAATCGGCTGGAAAAGATACACAGGGCTGTTGGCAGCAGCTCCAGAGAGCCTCTCATGGAGCCCACAGGAATTCAAGTGATGTGCCACAGCTTGGCACTTCTGGGGGCTCTCAAAAACCAGCTTGCAAAATGCCTTTGCTATGAAATGTCTTCCTCTGTGTAAGTCTTCTGTTCTGAAACCACTGCTCTGCTTAAAAGCTGTTCTCTGTTCAACTTTGAACTGCTTGTGTCCCATCCCTGAAATGCAGTGCCTGGCATCCCATCCCTGAATTGGTTACTATCCAACTCCTGAACAGGTTCTTGTTTCTAAAGCCAATTCCTAAACTGGTTTCTATCTCATCCCTGAACTGGTTTCTATCCCATCCCTGAACTGGCTCCTATCCCATCCCTGAACTGGCTCCTATCCCATCCTTGAACTGCTTTCTATCCCACACCTGAACTAGTTTCTATCCCACCCCTGAAATGGTTTCTATTTCATCTTTGATTTGGTTTCCAACCCACCCCTGAACTGGTTTCTATCCCATTCCTGAACTTAAGAAGAAATTCTTCCCAGCAAGAGTGACTGCCCATTGGAATGGGCTGCCCAGGGAGGTGGTGGAGTCACTGTCCCTGAAGGTGTTTAGCAGGAGGCTGGATGAGGCACTTAGTGCCATGGTTTAGTCAATTAGAAGGTGTTGGGTGATAGGCTGGACTCGATGATCCTAGAGGTCTTTTCCAACCTGGTTAATTCTGTGATTCTGCAATTTCTATCCCATCCCTGAACTGGCTTCAATCTTGTCCATGAATTGCTTTCCAACCCACCTCTGATTTGGTTTCTATCCCATCCTTGAACTGGTTTTAATCTCGTCCTTGAATTGCTTTCCATCCCACCCCTGAACTGGTTTCTATCCCATCCCTGACTTGATTTCTGTGCCTTCCTTGACCTGGTTCCTATCCTGTCCCTGAAGTGAAGTGGCAGGGGCTGGCACTAAATGATCTTTAAGGTGCCTCCACTCAAAGCATCCTGGGGTGCTGTGAGGAGCTGCAGGAGGTTCTATTTTGCTTGCTTCTTTGGTCTGCCCTGGCAGGCTAGGAACAGCAAAACCAAACCCCACAGCTGCCCTACCTTTTGGTTCAAGAGCAGCATCACCGCCTCAGCTGCATAACCCAATCTCATTTCAGTTTGATTGGCTGACAAGGGGCTGAGTTTTTATAAGGCCAGGACCCAGGGGGGGCTGTGGAATCAGAAATGCCCCCCTTTTTATTAGCACATGGGAATCGTGGAGGAAGCAAATTCCACAGAGAGTGAATCTTACAGAGACAGACAACTTTTAACTGCAGTGCTCTGAGCATCCAGAGAAAGAAGCACACCAGGAGGGGAGGATATCAGTTCAAAGAGTGAAACAGGACAGCCTTTGCCAGGGGACTCTATCAAGACCTGGATCCTGGAGCAAAGTAATTTGGTGCAAACAAACGAAATGCCAATCTGCTGGAACTTCTTATGATGAGCAGCAGGAATATGCAGGTTGCAGTCTGTGGAAGACTGGTGGGAAATATTTTGGAGCAGCCTGGAAGGAAACCTATTTGGTGACTACATTCCAAGCAGGAAACTACAGATAAGGGAAATGTCCTGATGGTACCTGGACTAACTTTAGCTGGAATTAGTGCAGGTTAGAGCTTTAGACTCCACCTGGTGACTGAAATGTTCTACCCTGATTTGGGTTCTCTTCTTTCTAAAGAAGGTAGGAGGTGATCCCTTCCAACCCAAACCATTCTTACTCTCTAACTCCATGCTGCACCCAGAGCCACCCAAAGATGCCTATTCACCATATTCAAGGTTTTCTAAACACCTCCAATAAATGTTTTGACACAACAATGCACAAATACTGAGGCATTTTTCTTTCTACCATAGGTTCAGAGACTCACGGAATGGTTTGGGGTCGTCGGGGACCTTCAAGATGATCCAGTTCCAACTACCATGCCATGGGCAGGGACACTTCCCACTAGAGCAGGTTGCTCAAGGCCTCATCCAACCTGGCCTTGAACAGCTCCAGGGAGAGGGTTAAAAAATATCAAGCTTCCCAAAGGTCCAGCTGTACAAAAAAGTGAGTGTGAGGGTGGAGTATCAAATGCTAGGACCTTTGTGGGACTGATTCTGTGTGACTTCTGCACCCTGGCTGGAAAATCCAGCACAACAGGGGAAGGAAATGCAGGGAGTGGAATAAAAACTGCAGCTGCAAACCTGAAGAGATTTCTGCTTTGCAATATAAACATCTTAAAGCTCATCCAGTTCCAACCCCCTGCCATGGGCAGGGACACCTCCTGCTAGCGCAGGCTGGTCTAAGTCTCATCCAGCCTGGCCCTGAACACCTCCAGGGAGGGGACATCCACAATCTCCCTGGGCAACCTGTGCCACTGTCTCCCCACCTTCACTGTAAAGAATTTCTTCCTCATCTCCAGTCTCAATCTGCCCTCCTCAATAAGTCAGTAAGAAGTCAATAATTTCAAACCCCCACATCACTCCTGCTGAGAAGAAGCTGCTCTTCCTGGGTCTTGCACTGCACACTGCTGGGCTGAGTTGGAGTTTGTATCTTCTGGAGTGCTCCTGTAACCTTTCAGGACTGGCAGCTCCAACAGCTGCTTGTGACAAACGATAAACAAGATGATGATGCCACGGCAGAGGAGCCAAAGGAACGAGCATCCAGCTCGACATCCACAACCTCCCTTGTGCAACCTCTTCCAGTGTTTCTCCACTCTCACTGTAATTTCTTTCTAATATCTCTATCTGGTACCAGCCTCAAAGCATTCCTGCTGCAGGTGTTTCTCATCCTTAGAGAACACCAGGACCACATGAAAGGCCTCTCAGATTCTCCTCATGATGCTGGCACTGCTCTGTCATGCTGATTGCTACATCTGCTTGTTTTCCTCATAGACTCACAGAATGGTTTGGGTTGGAAGGGACCTTTCAAAGTCATCCAGTCCAAACCCCCTGCTGTCAGCAGAGACAGCTGCAACTAGAGTAATTGCCTAGGTCCTTGTAAGGTGCATTTTTGTCTGCTGAAGTGTGGTGAAGATAGTTCCTCTCTTCAGTGGGGTGGGTCTGATTTATGTGGATGAGCAAGGAGAGTTTAGTAACTGAGACTGAAGATTCCTGATTGCTTCAGAACTGGAATTAAAAACAGGCAGAGTGAAACTAAAGGGAAATATTTCCAGGTTTAAAAACAGCAACAACAACAATAATGATAATGATGATGATTATAATTATAGTATAGTTAAGATTATTCTGTCTGTAAATCATAGAATCACCACTGAATGCTTTAGGTTGGAAGAGACCTTTCAAGCTCATCCAGTCCAACCCCTTTGCAGTCAGCAGGGACAGCTGCAGCTAGAGCAGGCTGCTCAGAGCCCCAAATGACCTGACCTAGAATGCTTCCAGGGATGGGCAAGACTCTGGGCCAGGGTCTCACCACCCTGAACATAAAAAATCCCTCCTTGTATCTAGTCTGAATCTGGACCATTTTAAATAATTCTGCAACACTTCTCAGCTTCTCTTTTCCCCTTGCTGTAGCTCTGGGTAATATTTTGAGATCTACTGGAATAACAGGCCTTATTTTTCATTTTTTTTCCTTAATTGAAGTGTTGAGTCCTGAAGAGAACTACTGATGTCCAGGCAAAAATACACTACCAAATTGCTGATGGCTTCTCAGAAAACTTCTGTTATCATTTCTATCCCCCAAAAGAAAAGATTAATTCAAACCAGTTCAATTTATTTCCACAGACAGACCTGCTCTGCTAGCAAGGATACTTCACTCTGCATCACAGCTGTAATGGCCATGGCCCAAAAGTGGATCTCTTGTGTCTTTCAAGAGGATTTTGTCCCCGCTCAGCTGCTCAGGTGATAAAGAAATAGTTGCACAGAAGAACCTTCCAAGCATTGCCACACTGCTGCAGAATTTCTGCAAACAGCCTTTATAATATGGCAAATTGCCTTCTTTTTTTCCCCCATCTTCTCTCCACGTGTGAAGAACTGAAAGCCAGTTCTGCAGACGTCACTGTCCAAAGAGAAGAGGTGCTCCGAATTCTAGAGGAGGTGATTCTCCCCCTCTGCTTCACTGTGGTGAGACCCTGCCTGGAGTAATGTGTCCAGTTCTGGAGCCAGGACTATAAGGAAGATCTGGAGGTGCTGGGAAGTGCACAGAGAAGGGCCACAAGGGTATACAGAGAGGGCTGGAGCTGTTCTGCTATGGAGACAGAGTGAGTTGGGTGTGTTCAGTCTGGGGAGGAGAAGACTCCCAGGAGACCTTATTGTGGCCTTCCAGTATCTGAAGGGGGCTACAAGAAAGCTGGAGTGGGTGTCAGGTAGTGATAGGACTGGGGGGAATGGAACAAAACTATCAGTGAGTAGATTCAGATTGGACATAAGGAAGAAGTTCCTCACCACAGGAGTGCTGAGACCCTGGCAGAGGTTGCCCTGGGAGGCGGTGGAAGAGTCATGCCTCTAAGTCTTTAAGGCCAGGTTGGATGTAGCTCTGAGCAACCTGATCTAGTGTGAGGTGTCCCTGTCCAAGGCAGAGGGGTTGGAACTGGATGATCTTTGAGGTCCCTTCCAGCCCTGCCTGACAATTCTGTGATACCACTGCAATCAATATTTACCACGGGATGAACATGAATTCCAAGCCAGACTAAAACATTTCAGGGACAAATAACAACTGATTGGGATTTAGGATAATCAAATAATCACAGAGCATTAAGTGTGACTATGTGGGCCTGGAGCAGCTCTGGGAGGATCAAAGGCTGAGAGCCCTGGGGCTGAGAGCCTGGAGAAGAGTAGCCCCAGAGGGTATCTCAACAATGCTCGGCCAGAGATAAAGGAGCTGTGGGGGGCAAGAGGCTGGGGCCAGGCTCTTGTCAGTGGTGCCCAGGGACAGGACAAGGGGCAATGGGCACAAACTGGCAGCCAGGAGGTTCCACCTGAGCAGGAGGAGAAACTTGTTTGTTGTGAGGGTGCTGGAGGCCTGGAGGAGGCTGCCCAGAGAGGTTGTGGAGTCTCTTTGTCTGGAAAGCTTCCAGTCCCCCATGGTATTGTGCTGCTGGGCAGGCTGCTGTGGGTGCCCTACTTTAGCAGTGGGTTGGAGTGGATGATCTCAATGCCCAAATTTTAACACTGCATTATTACTCTGAAGAGAAGTCACATATGAAGGTGGGATTAATTTAAAATGGGAGTACTAAATCCAGTAATAAACAATGAAATGCTTTGGAATTCTCATTTTTACAACAGATACCAAAGACATCTTGAAGGCACAACATGGTTTCCTCACTGAAAGAAAAGTGAAGAGGGATTTTATGTATCTCCATTCTATTTCAGTGGCAGCAGCAACACAGACAGCAAATACTCAACCTCTGACCTACTAACAGCTTAGTAAAGCTACTGAAAAATGCTCCAGAGATTTTCACTTAGGACTATTTTAAAATACCCAATTTTAGGACTCTTTTACCTAATAGAGACCTAAACACCAGTAATGCTCTCAGATTCTCTCTCCTAACTTTTCTGTCCCCAGCATTTGGCTCTGATAAATTTTGCCCATGTGCAGCTACAGAATCACAGAATCCTAAAATGGCTCAGAGCTCATCTGCTCCAACCTCCCCACTATGCCCAGGGACACCTCTCAAGTAGACTCAGCTGCCCAAGGCCTCAACCAGCCTGGCCTGCAACACTCCCAGCAAGGAGGCAGCCACAGCCTCCCTGGGCAGCCTGTGCCAGAGTCTCAGCATTCTCACACTGAAGAACTTCTTCCTCAGCTCCAGTCTAACCCTGCTCTGCCTCAGCTCCAAACCATTCCCCTTGGCCTGTCTCCAGACAACCTCAGCGAAAGTCTCTCTGCAGCCTTCCTGCAGGATCCCTTCAGGCACTGGCAGAGAGCTCTAAGGTCCCCCTGGAGCCTTCTTTCCAGGCTGCACACCCCCAGCTCCCTCAGCCTGTCCTCACAGCAGAGCTGCTCAAACCCTTGGACCATTTTTGGAGCCTCCCCATGTCTTTTTGTAGCAGCTCTGTGTCCTTTTTGTGCTGGGAACACCAGAGCTGCAGGCAGGATTGGAGGTGAAGTCTCAGCAGAGCAGAGCCAAGGGGCAGAATCCCCTCTCTTGCTTTGCTGCCCACACTCCTCTTTGCTTCAAACAGCAAAGTAAGTGGAAGTTGGTGAATTATCATAACAGTTCCTTCAAGTATTCCTACCTTTGGCTAAACAAATCTCTACCTCCTCTTAAACCTGGCTTAAAACTGCGCTGCTTGGGTTCTGTGTCACTGTGTACATGTCTCATGGCCCAAGTCTGCCTCCCCAACACCCATCTGAGCAAGTTCCTGCAGAGCCAGCCCAACATCCAGCCAAGGTGTTCCCCTGACGTAGCAAATAGTTATCATTCCAGGAATCTGCTCTCATCTCCAAACAAGGGCTGAAAGCACCATCTGGGAGAATCACAAGAGGACACAGCACTAGCCCTGGCCATCCCAACAAGAAGCAGAATTGGATGCAGCTGTACAATGCCTCACTTTTGATGCCCTCTGCTCTTTTTCATCTCTCTCCCAGCAGACTTGCACATGCTAAAGCTTTGCCTTTTTCAGCCTCAAAGTTCTGCTTCTGTTTCATCTAGATGAATGTCTTGCCATGAAACAAGTCTGGAGAGCTTCAGTCTGCAGTGGTGGCATCAGGATTACAAGCAAAGAGTGATGAATTATTCAGCCAACATAGATCTACCTTTGCTCTGCTCTCATCAGACCCCACCTAGAGTACTGTGTACAGTTCTGGACTGTACAACACAAGAAGGACATGGAACTGTTGGAGTGAGTTCAGAGGAGGCCACAAAGATGCTCAGAGGGCTGCAGCAGCTCTGCTATGAGGACAGGCTATGAGATTTGGGGCTCTGCAGCCTGGAGAAGAGAAGGCATTGAGGAGACCTTGGAGTGGCCTTCCAGTATCTGAAGGGGACCTACAAGAAGGCTGGGGAGGGACTATTTACAAAGTCTTGTAATGACAGGATGAGGAGTAATGGGTTTAAACTGGCAGAGGGGAGATTTAGACTGGATGTTAGGAAGAAGTTCTTTCCAGTGAGTGTGGTGAGACACTGGCACAGGTTGCCCAGGGAGGTTGTGGATCACAGAATCACCAAATGCAACTGAAGATCAAAGACCACATTCAGTGATTCTGTGATCAACAACCTACCTGGAGGTGTTCAAGGCCAGGCTGGATGAGGCCTTGAGCAACCTGTTCTAGTGGCAGGTGTCCCTGTCTATGGTGGGGGGTTGGAACTGGATGAGCTTTGAGGTCTCTTCCAGCCCCTGACATTCTGTGATTCCTTTGCTAGTGCATGGCTCTTGTCAGATGAGGGCCCCCACAAGCTGCCTTCACACATCTCTGTTCAGCCACACAAGCCATGGTTGGCCAGACAAGCTTGCAGATGCCCCATCTGCAGCAGTGATGGTGCTGCAGGCATGCCCCAGTCTGCAGGAAAGGGATACAGTTGTGCACTCCGCTCCAATAGTTCTCCTCTTCTGCAAAAACAAATTGAGTGTTAAATCCAGCACAGCCTCGGGCTGCTGCACAAGCTGCTCTTCCTGCAATCAGCACTTAGCAAGGCAGGAGAAGGTGCCCATGGGGCTTGGAACTAGATGATCTTCAAAGTCCCTTCCACCTCTAACCATTCGGTGACTCTGTGAGTTGGTTCTTTGCAAATCCTCCCATACACTATGAAATCACAGAATTGGTTAGGCTGGAAAGGGCTTCTCAGATCATCAGGTCCTACCTGGCTTTCTTTTAGGTCCCCTTCAAATCCAGGCTGAATAACCCCAACTCTCCCAGCCCATCCCCACAGCAGAGTTTCTCCAGCTCTCTGATCATCCTTGTGGCCTCCTCTGGACCCTCTCCATCAGGACCATGTTGTTCCTGTGTTGAGGGCCCCAGAGATGGACACAGCACTGCAGGGGTCTCAGCAGAGCAGAGTGGCAGAATCCCCTCTCTTGACCTGCTGGCCATACTGCTCTTGCTGCAGAAGCACTCATTTGCTTCCTGTGAAGACCAGTTTCATGATGGACTCTTGAACCCTGACAACTGAATCAGTTCTTGAGCACTATCACTCTAACGACTGAAGCAGGGGATGCACTGCAAAAGTGTCTACTGGAGACCTACTCCAGTACCTGAAGAGGGCTACAAGGCTGGAGAAAGACTGCAAAGGCCTGCAGGGACAGAGTGAGGGAAATGGCTTCAAAGAGGTTCCACCTCAAAACAAAGGGGAACTTCTTTACTATAAGGGTCACAGAGCACTGGAATAGGCTTCCCAGAGAGGTTGTGAGGTCTCCCTATCTGGAGACATTCAAGGCCTGTCTGGATGTGTTCCTCTGTGATCTGTGTTAGATAGCATTGTCCTGCTCTGGCAGGGGGCTTGGACTCGATGATCTCCTTGGGTCCCTTCCAACCCCTGGCATCCTGTGAGCCTGTGAAACTAGAGCAGAGCAGATTTAGATTGGAGGTTAGGAACAAGTTCTGCACCATGAGGGTGATGGAACATTGGAACAGCACTTGAGTTCCAGAAAGATCAGGCCATCTTAAATGTTTTATTAATCTACCTTTGAAAGCTAACCCCAAAACCACTTTCGTAGCTCTTCTGGGGTGTTTCCACAAATAGAATAAAAACTTCTCTGATTCCCAATTTAACTTTTCTTTCTTGATTTAAATAGAGAAACCAAATGAAAACACTTTCCATATTCACTTCCAGCCTTCTCACTGCTGCTCTGTTCAGCCCCTTAAGAAGTTGGGCTCTTGGACCAAAAGCTTCCAGAAGATTTTAAGTCTTCCAGGGGATCTACTTAACTTTCAACACCAGAAAATGAGGAGGAAGAAAAGATCAGTGCCTCAGGAACCCAGGATATGACACCTGCAGCAGTTAAACTGCAAGAGAGTGCTTGTGGGAACCCTCCTTTATGTTCCTCAAAGGAGGACAAATTATTCCAAGTTTTCAAGTTCTGCCACTAGCTCCCTGCACATAAAGACTTCAACACCAGGTCCTCCTTATAGAGAAGCAGGTGATGATGTTTAGCTTCTGCCCGTGCACAATGGGCACAGAGAAAGGCTGGAAGCTCTGGGATTTAATTCACTTAATTAATTACATGCTTGAGGTTCCTGAAAGTGCTAAGCAGACTCTTTCCAGCTCCAGAAAAGACCGATAAAGCATCAGGCTCACAAGTGTGATGAGTTCAGGACATTAACAGTGAGTTCCAGCTACCAAATCAGACACAGCAGCTTGGAGGTCACTTAAGGAGAAACCAGCTGTGCTCTTCAGCCTGAGAATGCCCCATGGAGCTGGGCAGTGACCACCTGCCTCTAACAGCCAGCCAGCTTCTCTCTTGCCATTCAGATCACTTTTTAACCCCAAATTCTGTTTCATAACAAAATGTAGAAAGAATTAATTTAAAATATGACAAAAAGTGGCACAAAGTTTGGCGCAAGTTCACGTCAGAGCAACAGAAGCACATCATAGAGCCAGAGAACTGTTTGGGTTGGAAAAGCCCTCTAAGATAATCCAGTCCAACCAGAAACCCAACACCACCATGAGCATTAAACCATGGCCCCAAGTGCCATGGCCACATATTGCTTCAACACCTCCAGGGATGGGGACTTCACCACCTCCCTGGGCAGCCTGTTCCAGTCTCTGACCACACTGGCAGCAAATACCCAATACAAACCAATAATATCCACATTATACCAAATCAAACCCAAAAATATCCACATTTATACCAAATCTAAACCACTAATATAAAAATTTGTGTCCAATATAAACCAAAAATATCCAATTTATATCCAATATAAGCCAATAATATCCAAATTATATTCAATATAAACTAAAACCATCCAAATTATACCCAACATAACCCAATAATATCCAAATTTATAACCAGTGTAAGCCAACAACATCCAAATTATACCAATATAAACCAATAATATCTAAGTTATATTCAATGTAAACAAAAAATATGCAATTATATCCAATTTAACCAAATAATATCCAAAGTATATTCAATATAAACAAAAAATCCAAAATATATTGAATACAAACCAAAAATATTCAAATTATACTCAATATAAAGCAAAAATATCCAAATTATATCCAATATAAGCCAATAATATCCAAATTATATTCAATATAAACTAAAACCATCCAAATTATACCCAACATAACCCAATAATATCCAAATTTATAACCAGTGTAAGCCAACAACATCCAAATTATACCAATATAAACCAATAATATCTAAGTTATATTCAATGTAAACAAAAAATATGCAATTATATCCAATTTAACCAAATAATATCCAAAGTATATTCAATATAAACAAAAAAAATCCAAATTATATTGAATATAAACAAACAATACCCAAATCATATTCAATGTAAACCAAAAATACCCAAATTATATCCAATTTAAACCAACAACATTCAAATTATACCCAATATAAACCAAAAATACCCAAATTATATCCAACATAAACCAAAAATATCCACATTTATATTCAATATAAAGCACAAATATCCATATCTATATCCAATATAAACAAAAAATATCCTAATTGTATCCAATATAAACCAAAAATATCCACATTTATATCCAATATAACCAAATAACATCCAAATGATATCCAATCTAAACAAACTAACAAAACAATCCACACTGATATCCAACATAAACCAATAATATTTACATTTCTATCCAACATAAATCAAAAATCTCCAGATTTGTATCTGATTTATACCAAACCCATCCAAACTAAACCCTCCCCTGGCATGATTCCAGGCCATTTCCTCCTGTTTCATCACCTGATACTAGGGAGTATTTCATTTTGGCATGAAAGCTACCCACAAAGACCCCCAGTGCTGATGTGCCATAGGCACTGGTGCTGCTGGGTCTTGGTGTGGTTACTTGCTTGATAAGCTCTGGTGGTTTGGCCCAGGTCCCTCCCCTTCATAGAATCCTAGAACAGTTTAAGTTGGAAGGGACCTCAAAGCTTCCCCCAGTTCCAACCCCTCACCATAGGCATGGACACCCACTAGAACAGGTCGCTCAAGGCCTCATCCAACCTGGTCCTGAACACCTCCAGGGATGTTGTTAATCACAGAATTCACTGAATCTGATCTTTGATCTTCAATCACATTTTGTGATTCTGTGATCCACAACCTCCCTGGGCAACCTGTGCCAGTGTCTCACGACCCATACTGGAAAGAACTTCCTAACATCCAGTCTAAATCTCCCCTCTGCCCATTTAAACCCATTACTCCTCATCCTGTCATTAGAAGACCTCATCAATAGTCTCTCCCCAGCCCTTCTGTAGCCCCCTTCAGATACTGGAAGGCCACTCCAAGGTCTCCTCAAAGCCTTCTCTTCTCCAGGCTGCAGAGCCCAAACTCTCATAGCCTGTCCTCATAGCAGAGCTGCTGCAGCCCTCTGAGCATCTTCGTGGCCTCCTCTGAACTCACTGCAATAGCTCCATGTCCTTATTGTGTTGGGGTCTCCAGGAGGACCAGAGAGGACCAGGAGGTGGACTCTGGAAATCATAATTTTGTTCCTCATTCCCTTTATCCTGCTATCAATTCATAAGTGGGCAGCAAAGCCAAATCTCTTTCTTCTCTCTCCCTCCCTTTGGCTCTCCAGCTGGAGTCTTATTTAGTAACTATGGGAGAGTAACCTGCCTAAGGCCTCCAAGGCTGCAGTGAAGTTCTTGCTGCTCAATCTCATGTTTGTTTGTTTTTTAAGAGCAGAGAGAATGAGAGGGTCTCAAATGAATTGGAAAGAAATACAGAATTATATTCGAGAAGAAAGATACAGAAGAACCACAGAATCACAGAACTAACCAGGTTGAAAAAGAGCTTCAAGATCATGGAGTCAAACCTATCACCTAACACTTTCTAATTAACTAAGCCATGTCCTCTTGTTCTGTCCCTGGGTGCCTGGCAGAAGAGATCAACCCCACCTGGCTATAGCCTCCCTTCAGGTAGTTGCAGAGATCAATGAAGTCACCCCTGAGCCTCCTCTTCTCCAGCCTGCACACCCCCAGCTCCCTCAGCCTCTCCTCAACAGGGCTGTGTTCCAGCCCCCTCACCAGCCTTGCTGCCCTTCTCTGGACACTTTCCAGCACCTCAACATCTTTCTTAAACTGAGGGGCCCAGAACTGGACACAGGACTCAAGGCGTGGCCCAACCAGTGCTGAGGGGCAGAAGGACTGCCCTGGTCCTGCTGGCCACACTGTCCCTGATACAGGCCAGGATGCCACTGACCTTCTTGGCCACCTGGGCACACTGCTGGCTCATGTTCAGCTGTCAGCCAGTACCCTCAGGTCCCTCTCTGCCTGGCTGCATATACAGGATACACAGCAGCCCCCTTAAACCTTCCCCCAACCCAAAACAAATCTACAATCCCCAGTGCTCCTCTCCTCCCCACCCAGCATCTCTGCCGCCCATAGGCCCCTCTACTCTGCCCTGGTGAGGCCACATCTGGAGTACTGTGCCCAGTTCTGGGTTCCCCAGTTCAAGAGAGACCTAGAACTGCTTGAGAGAGTCCAGCACAGAGCCGCAGAGATGATGAAGGGAATGGAACATCTCTGTTATGAGGAGAGCCTGAGGGAGCTGGGGCTGTGCTGCTGGGAGACATGCTTGAAGAGGACTGAGAGGTGACCTCATTAATGTTTATAAAGATGTGCAGGGTGAGTGCCAGGAGGCTGGAGCCAGGCTCTGCTGGGTGATGCCCAATGCCACACAAGGGGCAATGGTGGAAGCTGAGGCAGGCTCTGGCAGGGGGGTTGGACTGGATGAGCTTCAGAGGTTCCTCCCAGCCCCTGACATTCTGTGATTCTGTGAAACAAGGCCTCTGGGGGCCAAAACCAGGCTCACTCCTTACATATTTGCCCAAATAAGTAGCTCCCACCAGAGAGAGCAGGCAGAGGAAAGGAGGACAAGTTGGCCTCTTTGCCAGCTTACAGACAGCAGAATTAAGGGATTGAATAACAATATTATTCTGTACTGTGTCCACCCCTGGCCTTCTCTAGTCCCTGGAGGATTTTTAACTCTATGGTTCCAAATCTAAGACATGCAATCAGGCCTGCTTGTGCCATCCAGAAGGACCTGGACAGGCTGGAAAGGTGGGCACGAGCCAACCTTATGAAGTTCAGCAAGACCGAGTGCAAGGTCCTGCAGCTGGGTCGAGGCAGCAGTGACTGGCCAGAGAGCAACCAGAGCCTGGGCTGCAGCAAGAGAAGTGTGGACAGCAGGGTGAGGGAAGTGATTCTTCCTCTCTGCTCCACACTGGTGAGATCCCACCCGGAGTGCTGCATCAGTTCTGGAGCCCCTGGTACAAGAGGGCTATGGGTGTGCTGGAAGGTGTCCAGAGAAGGGCCACGAGGATGCTCAGAGGGCTGGAGCTGCTCTGCTATGAGGAGAGACTGAGGGAGTTGGAGCTGTTCAGTCTGGAGAGGAGAAGGCTCCGAGGTGACCTTATTGTGGCCTTTCAGTATCTGAAGGGGGCTGCAAGAAAGCTGGGGAGGGACTTTTTAGACTATCAGGCAGTGATAGGACTGGGGAGAATGGACCAAAGCTAGAAATGGGCAGATTCAGAATGGATGTTAGGAAGGATTTCAGCACGGGGGTGGTGAGGCCCTGGAACAGGTTGCCCAAGGAGGTTGTGGAAGCCTCATTCCTGGAGGTGTTTAAGGCCAGTCTGGATGAGGCTCTAGACAGCCTGATCTAGTGTGAGGTGTCTCTGCCCATGGCAGGGGGGTTGTGACTAGATGATCCTTGTGGTCCCTTCCAATCCTGAATGATTCTATGATTCTGACAGGAGACAATGTGGGGGGAGAAAACGAGCACTGAGGTTTGGTATTTTAGCTTGGTTGGGGGGGAATGGTTTGGGGTAACTCTCATCTATCCTGTGTCTATGAGGTGTTAAAGATTCCTGTATTCTGTACTTTCCCCCTGTACATCTTGAAACACCCTATTTTGTATTCCTCTGCAATTCAGCAAGAGCATTTGTATTTTACTGCCTTTGAGAGTAAAATGATTTCATTTCTGTCCACTCTTTAAACTGTGACATAAGCACACCAAGAGAAGAAAGTGAAGGCTGTAAAAGGCAGCAGGCAGGCGACAGCAGCACATTAAATAAGGGAAGGCACAGTGAATGAGGTCAGGGTGTGATGGAGAGGAAAGAGGAGCAGTTCCACCTGGGAGAGGAGGAGAGGTGGGCTGTAAACATCTATTTTGAGTTGCGTTACGGACTGCAGCACAGCAGCCAAGGGACAGAAGCAGAAATGCAAGCCTGTAAAATGATCTGGAAGCAGCTGCTCAGAGGTGTGAGGTGTTTGCAGGACACATTTCCAAAAGGATCACCATAAGGTCGGCTTAAAGTTACTGCCACAGAAAATAAAACTCTAAGCTCTCAATTTGTGTGTCAAAAAACACCAATTAAAGAGTACCACTGCTGCTGTGGCTCGCTCTCCTGTCAGTTGGGAGTGCTGGGAAGCTTGGGGACAAAACATTCCAGTAATAAGTCTCTCTCTTCACTATAAGAGGTTTGAGGTTATGGCCTTTCATATTATTCATCACTGTGATTTTCATCTTCCTTCACAGTCAGTTTTCTGCTTAATAAGAGAGGCACAACCTGCATGCCAAAAAAGCTTTTAAAGCCTCCCTTCGAGAGAGCTCATTCCAGTATGCAGCTGGATGCTCGTTCCTTTGGCTCCTCTGCCGTGGCATCATCATCTTGTTTATCATTTGTCACAAGCAGCTGTTGGAGCTGCCAGTCCTGAAAGGTTACAGGAGCACTCCAGAAGATACAAACTCCAACTCAGCCCAGCAGTGTGCAGTGCAAGACCCAGGAAGAGCAGCTTCTTCTCAGCAGGAGTGATGTGGGGGGGTTGAAATTATTGACTTCTTATTGACTTATTGAGGAGGGCAGATTGAGACTGGAGATGAGGAAGAAATTCTTTACAGTAAAGGTGGGGAGACACTGGCACAGGTTGCCCAGGGAGGTTGTGGATGCCTCCTTCCCTGGAGGTGTTCAAGGCCAGGCTGGAGGAGGCCTTGAGTAACCTGGGCTAGTAGGAGGTGTCCCTGCCCATGGCAGGGGGTTGGAACTGGATGAGCTTTAAGATGTTTATATTGCAAAGCAGAAATCTCTTCAGGTTTGCAGCTGCAGCTTTTATTCCACTCCCTACCTCTCCTTTCCCTGTTGCACTGGCTTCTCCAGCCAGGGTGCAGAAGTCACACAGGCACAGCTCCATCCTAGCATTTGATACCCCAACCTTCACTCACTTTTTTGGACAGCTGGACCTTTGGGAAGCTTGATGAAGTTCCAACCCCCCATGAAAGAGGAGGTTGGAACTGGATGAGCTTGAAGATCCCTTCCAACCCAAACCATTCTATGAATCTTCTTATTGGGGCTGCTCAGCCTGGAGAAGAGAAGGCTCCAGGAGATCTTACAGGAAGACCTTCCACTACCTGAAGCAGGCCTACAAGAAAGCTGAGGAGGGACTGCTTACAAGGACTGTGTGGCACTAGGACAAGAGACAATGGTTTTAAACTAGAGCAAGCCAGATTTACATTGGACATCAAGAAAAGGTTCTTCATTATGAGGAACACTGGAACAAGTAGCCCACAGATGTGGTGGAAGCCCCACCCTTGAATGCACTCAAGGTCAGTTTTGATGAGGCTTTGAGCAACTTGACCAGAGGATGTCCCAGCTTAATGCAGGGAAGGGTTGGACAAGATCACCTCCAGAGATCACTTCCAACCCAGTACATTCTACGACTCTATGACCCTTCTCTTACAAGAGGTGGTAGGTTAGCTTCAGCAGGTAGAATTACTTCCAACTCTTCTGTCCTGCTCTAATTCTAATGGAGTCTCAAGAGATGGTAGCTGAGCTCATCACAGACAACCTGGCCACAGACTGAAGGTCTCAGGACAAGATGCCCAACTAAAGGAGCCCCATCACCAAACCAATCTGAAAGGTCCCAGAAGTGCATCTCAAATAATCCACCCTCCAGGGCTTTAAGAAGTTGTGGACAATCAGCTCTAGATGAAAACCATTCAAGAACTTCTAAGAAACAGAGATATTATTTGGCCTCTTAAGAGTTTTCTTCTGCTTTTATTTACAGTTACAACGAGGTTTAATGGCCATGGTGGTGTGAGGTTGAAAGTTGGAGATGATGAGCTTAGAGGTCTCTTCCAAGCAAAACATCTCTGATATTGTGAATGACCACATAAAAATAGGGCAAAAAGAAATCATCTCACCCAGGAAAAAAAAAAATGGCCAGTAAAGACTATCCTGCTTTTCAGAAACAATATGAAATAAAAAGAATGAGAATTGGGATTTCAGGATGCATAAAACTGTGAAAGCACCACAAGAATTCAGGTTACAGATGTAAAGCATTTGTCATTTTCAACCCCGACAGAAAACACTCATTTAAAGCACTGATTAAAACCATCCCACCCTGGAGGCAGGAGATTGCTCCTGCCCTCAAAGTTAAAAATAGTATCAGCATTAACCTCAGCCACGAGTTTCTAATTGCCAAAGAATGCAAATCTTTTATGCAGCACTCACCCTCAGTGAATTCACTCACTCTACTCTGTTTTCCAAAGCCACTGCTGTCATCGAGAGACAACAGCACAGAACAGCTCAGGTTGGAAGGGAGGTCAGAGCTCATCTGCTCCAACCTCCCCACCGTGCCCAGGAACAACTCTCAACTAGACTCTGCTGCTCAAGGCCTCATCCAGCCTGGCCTTGGACACCCCAGGGATGGGGAAAGGCATCCACAGCCTCCCTGGGCAGCCTGTGCCAGAGTCTCAGCATCCTCACACTGAAGAACTTCCTCCTCAGCTGCTCCACCTCAGCTTCAAACCATTCCCCCTTGGCCTGTCTCAGACACCCTCAAGTCCCTCTGCAGCCTTCCTGCAGGATCCCTTCAGGCACTGGCAGGCAGTTCTAAGGTCCCCTGAAGCCTTCTCCAGGCTGCACACCCCCAGCTCCCTCAGCCTGTGCTCACAGCAGAGCTGCTCCAGCCCTTGGATCATCTCTGTGGCCTCCTCTGGCCTCTCTCCAGCAGCTCTGTGTCCTTCTTGTGCTGGGCACACCAGAGCTGGAGGCAGGATTGGAGGTGAGGTCTCAGCAGAGCAGAGCCAAGGGACAGAATCCCCTCTCTTGCCCTGCTGGCCCAGCACACAGCTGCCTTCTGGGCTGCACCAGTCCCAACTTCTCTGTTGTGTTTCAGACAGAAGCACCAAACACTCTGTGCACTGAGCCTGCCATGCCCACCTCTCTAAACCAATGCAGTATCTCACACTGCTATTTCTGCACGAAACATGGGGGCTGCTTGCAGCTCTCCCCTGCCACCTTCATGCCAGTTGGCACTGAGAACCTGGCCTCTGTGCCTGTGTCCTCTCTGAGAGAGAAGGTCTCCCTTCAGCCTCCTTTTCTCCAGGCTGAGCAATGCCAGGTCTCTCAGCTGCTCCTCACAAGACCTGTGCTCTATACACCTTTTACCAGCTTTGTTGCACTTTTCTGAACCCAGACCAGCCCCTCAATGTTCTCCTTGGAGAGAAGGGCTCAAAACTGAACCCAGGATTCCACCTGTGGCCTCACCACTGCCCAGTAAAAGGGGACAATCCCTGCCCTTGTCCTGATGGCCACATTCTGATCCAGACCAGGATGCTGGTGACCTTCTTGGCCACCTGAGCACATGCTGGCTCATCTTGAGCTGCTGTTGGTCAACACTCTCAGGTCCTTTTCCACCAGGCAGTTTCAAGCCACTCTGCCACAAGCCTGAAGCACAGACAGGGTTGTTGTGCCCCAAGCACAGGATCCAGCTCTTGGCCTTTTTGAACATGGCTACTTTCAGATGCACTACCAGGAAAGTTAACAGCAGCTTTTTTACAAGCTCTTAGTAAAAAATTACTTTCCTTGTCATGGTTGAGAGTTGCCTGCACCTCCAAGCACACCTTCAGCTGCCTCCAGCAGGAATTCCAGAAGCACCCTGCCTGCACACAAGTGGGCTTCATCCTCACATCTGCACCAGTGAGTTATTTTCTTGCTTCTCCACGTGTGATTTCCCTCTCCCTCCACAGCAATAAACAGCCAAACTTAGGATGATGAGCAGTAAATATCTCATGAGCACATTAGTTTTGCTCACCAGCAGCAGCATCCAGACTCTGGTCCAACTTCCCAGCTTCTCAGCATCAAAAAACCCAACCAACTAAATCCCTGTAACCACTGAGTATGTCAGATGAACCAAAACTGCACATCAAAAGCACATCCTGCATTCTGGGAAAGGCCTAAGTGAAAAATTAATAGAAGAGGTTAGAAAAATAGAGGGGGGGAAACCCCTCCACATTCACATTCAAATGCAGGGAAGTAGATGGAAGCTTATGGGTATAACCATTAAGAAAACTAAGGAGACAAGCAAGTCTCATCCTCCCCTTACTCCTACTCCCACACTCCACTTCCATTCCTGCACCACAAAGCCTTAGATAGACATTTTAGTTTATGCTGCTCAGGTATCTCAATGTCTCAGCCTCAGGAGGTATCTGGAGGCACAAACACCTCAGGGAAGGTATACAAGGTCCTGAAGCTGAGTTGGGGAAGTTCCAAGCACAAATCCAGTCTGGGCAGAGAGTAGGTGGAAAGCAGTGCTGAAGAGAAGGACTTGGGGCTGCTGAGCGATGAGAAGCTCAACACGAGCCAGCACTGAGTGTTGCCAGCCCAGCACCAGCCTGTCCTAGGCTGATCCCCAGCAGCCTGGGCAGCAGAGGCAGGGAGGGGATTCTGCCCTTCTGCTGTGCTCTGCTGATCTCCCCCTGCAGTGCTGGGGCAGCTCTAGAGTCCTCAGCACAGACAGGGACCTGTTGGAGCAGGGCCAGCGGAGGCCACAGCAATGCCGGCAGGGCTGGAAGGGCTCTGCTGTGAGGCCAGGCTGAGACAGTTGGGCTTGCTCAGCCTGGAGAATGTCCAGAGAGACCTTCTGGTGGCCTTGCAGGATTTGAAGTGGGCTACAGGAGATCTGGGGAGGGACTTTTGACAAAAGGATGTAGTGACAGGATGAGAGGTGATGCCTTAAAACTGGAAGGAGCTGGACTGAGATGAGAGATGAGGAGGAAATTCTTCCCCTTGAGGGTGGTGAGACACTGGAACAGGTTGCCCAGAGAAGCTGTGGAAGCTCCAAGGCTGAAAGTGTTGAAAGCCAGGTTGGATGGGCCCTTGAGCAATCTGGGCTAGTGGAAGGTGTTCCTGCCCAGGGCAGGGGTTTTGAATTAGATGGTTTCTAAGGTCTCTCTCAACTCAAAGCCGTCTGTGACTCTGAATTCAGCCCACGTGTAGACTACCTGCCAACAAACCCTGTTCTGATTCAAAACGTAGGTTTAAAGGAGTGCCAGTGAGCCGTGGCACCCCAGAGAGATGGATTATGGGCCACACACTCTCCCTTATCAGAAGAACAGTTTTGTGCCCTGCAGCAGTTTTCTATCTGGTAAAGAATAAAAAAGCAAAGAGCTGGATGCCATTAAAATGCCAACTGATTGAGAGCAGCACTGCACGACAGTTCCAGCTATTATTAAACACAAGTTAATAAAAGCAAATGTTTACCCCTGAAGGGGCTACTGGAGAAAAGAAAATAAAGAAAGAAACCTCTCCAACACTTGGGATAGTGAGAAAAAAGCCATGCAGGGGCTCACATTTTAGTGCTGAGAGGAAATGCAAGGAAGTGCTGGTTCCTCCAGGAGAGCTTGGAGGTTCAGCACCATGCCAGGTGTTGTGGTCGAGCAATTTGGACATGGCCTCTGATGGGCAGGCTGGAGGTGGCAGCTGCTCACACAGCTGGCATCAAGCTAGCTCGGGGAGGAGGAGAGCTGCAATGTCACAGCATCACAGAATCACAGAACTGCTTCAGTTGGTAAAGACCTTTAAGATCATCAAGTTCAACCATTGTCCAACTTTGCCAAGTCTGGTGCTAAACCATGTTCCTCACCACCACACCTCTGCCCCTTTGAAACAGCTCCAGCAATGGGGAGGATCCAACCACCTCCCTAGGAAGTCTGATCCAGTCTTCCAAAACCTCTTCAAGGAATTAATTTCTTCCAATGTTCAACCTAAACCTCCCCTATGCAACTTGCCACTGCTTTCAGCTTTATTGCCCTTCTCTGGACCTGCTGCAGCCCCTCGATGTCATTCTTGAAGTTAGGTAGCATAGCAGTGGCCAATTTGTATCAGCAGCAGCAGCCGGACTGGGACTCCAGGCTGCTCTCACCAGATCCTCAGGGCACCCAACCCAAAGAAGAACAACTCTTTCTTCTCCTCTTGACTGCATTGTTATCACACAACAACCTGGACACGGCTCTCCCTGGAGTGCTGACCTCAGCTCAGAGCCTTATGCAACCTCCCACCATTCCTTCTGGAAGAAAGCAAGATCCTTCTGTTCACAGAACCAGACAACTGCTGAAACCTTTAAGATCACCAAGTCCAAGCACTCACCTAGAGCTCACAATCCAACCACTATGGCTGAGCTACTACACTGAACCCTATCCCCAAGTGTCATGTCCACCTGGAATACTGTGTACAGTTCTGGAGCCCCCAACACAGGAAGGACATGAAGCTATTGCAGCGAGTTCAGAGGAGGCCACGAAGATGTGCAGAGGGCTGCAGCAGCTCTGCTATGAGGACAGGCTATGAGAGCTGGAGTTCTGCAGCCTGGAGAAGAGAAGGCTTCAAGGAGACCTTGGAGTGGCCTTCCAGTATCTGGAGGGGGCTACAGGAGGGATGGCAAGGGACTATTGACAAGGTCTTGTAATGAGAGGATGAGGAGTAATGGGTTCAAACTGTCAGAGGGGAGATTTAGACTAGAAGTTCTTTCCAGTGAGGATGGTGAGACACTGGCACAGGTTGCCCAGAGAGGTTGTGGATCACAGACTCAATGAATGTGATCAGTCAGGGAACGAGAAGCAAGAGAGAAAAGGAAAGTAATTTCCACAGCAGACTTTAATCCTAAACAGCAAACTAATAGAATGGTACAGATTTATCTGGTGTTGTTCTTCTGTATCCAATACAGTTCTTAATTTAAAATGCCAAATGAACCTAGAATGTTAACTCTAAAACTACCAAAATCAGGAACAGCTTTGCCACCTAAAACTCAGCCCTTACGGCATGACTGCACTGAGGACTGTGGGCAGCAGGGCATGAGAGGCGATTCTGCCCCTTGGCTCTGCTCAGACCTCACCTCCAATCCTGCCTCCAGCTCTGCTGTCCCAAGCATAAGGAGGACATAGAACTGCTGGAGAGAGGCCAGAGGAGGTCACAAAAATGATTCAAGGGCTGGAGCAGCTCTGCTGTGAGGACAAGCTGAGGGAGCCAGGGGTGTTCAGCCTGGCGAAAAGAAGGCTCCAGGAGGACCTCAGAGCTGCCTGCCAGTGCCTGAAGGGATACTGGAGAAAGACTTTTGCTGAGGGTGTCTAGAGACAGGTCAAGGGGGAATGGTTTGGAGCTGAGGAAGAAGTTCTTCAGTGTGAGGGTGGTGAGACTGTGGAAGAGGATGCCCAGGGAGGCTGCGGCTGCCTCTTTGCTAGGGGTGTCCAAGGCCAGGCTGGATGAGGCCTTGAGCAGCAGAGTCTAGTTGAGAGGTGTTCCTAGGCATGGTGGAAAGGTTGGAGCAGATGAGCTCTGAGGTCCCTTTCAAGCTGAGACATTCTCTGGTGATAACTGGACAGTTATTTAACCTATACACTCTTACCAGTCTCCAACACTTGTCCTGACTCCAGCACTCAGAATCATGGCATCTGCAAACCTTCCTTGTGACTTGCTGTAAAATGTGCAGGTTTTAAAGCTCTGCTGTTCCAATGCAAGCTCTGCATTCAGCAGGAAGTTGTAAACTGCTTTAATAAAATCAGTAGCTGAAGTGTTTAACTAAACAACAGCAGTAAAAGCACACAAACAGCCCCAAAGAAATAAATACTCCAACTTCTTGCAACTGTTGATTTTGGACACAGTTCCTAAGGGCCTAGAAATCATGGACATCCCTGCCAGAATGGAAGCTTCCTCTTAGATTTGCCTTATCTGCCATCTTTGTTACATTATTACCTTCAGGGTGAACTGAAACTCTACAGAGCTAACAGAGACAAAAGGGTCATTAAATCTTCAGGACCTTCTTTTACATGGAAGATCTCTGGGGCTGGCCACAAGCCAGACAAACTGGTTGGTCCAGCTGGTCTGGTATCCAGTAACAGAGTCGCTGATGGTGAGCCCTGGTGATAACACAAACACTGATGATAATGTGAGCCTCCAGAACAAGATGAAAGCTGATGCTGACCTGAACCTGAGTAGGGAACCAGCAGCTGAAGGCAACCTGTAGCTCCAAAGCTTTTTTTTTTCCAAACACTCACAGAATCATTTTGGTTGGAAAAGTCCTTTAAGATCATCCAGTCCAACTATTCTCTAAGTCTACCAAGCCTGGTGCTAAGCCATGTCCCTCAGCACCACATCCACAGGCTTTTTGAACCCTTAATTCCTCTGCAATAGGGTTGAAGTATTTAAGTTCTGCAAAGAAATACTTGTTAGCTGTTGTAGGAGCTGATCCTTGGGATTTATGCACAGAATCAGGTTCTTGTTCATTAGAATGGCACTGGAATTTCCATCTTGTAAGAGAAAGTGGAAGTGCTGCTTCAGATCACAGAATCCTGCAATCACTGTGCTTGGAGAAGTCCTTTAACATCTTCAACTGTTCTCTAACTCTACCAAGGCTGGTGCTAACTCACATCCCTCAGCACCACATCCACAGGCTTTCTGAACACCTGCAGGGATGAGGACTTCACTGCTTTTCTAGGCAGTCTGTTCCAGTGTTTGGCAATCCTTATGGGAAAGAACATTTTCCCAGTACCTAGCCTAAAGCTCTGGTGCAGCTTGAGGCCATTCCTTTTTGTCTTATCCCTTGTTCCTTGGGTGAGGAGCCCACCTAAGCCATTCTAAGAACACTGAAGTTGTTTTTCTCTTGCTGATATCCTCATGTTTGGTAATTTGGTGGTAGTTTACCTGTTTGTCTTCACTGAGGACTTAATCATAGAATCATACAACTATTAAGGTTGGAAAAGCCCTCTTAGATCATCCAGTCCATCCACCAACCCAACACCACCATGGCCACCAAACTATGGCCCCAGGCACCATGGCCAGACCCTTCTTGTACACCTCCAGGGATGGGGACTCCACCACATCCCTGGGCAGCCTGTTCCAATACCTGACCAATCCCACAGTGAGGAAATTTTTCCTCATCTCCAACCTAACCCTCCCCTGGCACAATTTCAGTCAATTTCCTCTCCTTCTATCACCTGATCCAAGAGGAAGAGGCCAACCTCTAAGTGGCTCAAACCTCCTTTTAGGGAACTGTAGAGAGCCAGAAGGTCTCCTGCCTAAAGGAGAAAGAGATCTTCCCTTAGAAAAGAGCAAGCCTCCCTGGTACCTACTCCTTGTTTCAAAAGGAGGGGCACAGGACCTACTTTCCCAACCTCCTCCAGAGGTTTTCATACTGGGGCTGGCATACAGCCCTGTGAATATGCAGATGACATTAATCAGCAAAGATGTGCCCCACGAGGTGACAGCAGCTCATGGCACTGCTTCTCCTTGGCATGCTGCCCGAGATGTAGGCTGAGCACCCAGCACCACTGTACAGCACCTCCTGGGTCTGCTTGGGGCCCAAGACACCCACAAGGACCTGCCCATGGGCTGAGATAGGCAATCAGAGTGCTGCGTGCAGTTCTGGAGCCCCCAACACAAGAAGGACATAGAACTGTTGGAGCCAGTCCAGAGGAGGCCACAAAGATGCTCAGAGGGCTGCAGCAGCTCTGCTATGAGGACAGGCTACAGGAGCTGAGGCTCTGCAGCCTGGAGAGGAGAAGGCTTCGAGGATACCTTGGATCGGCCTTCCAGTATCTGAAGGGGGCTACAGGAGGGCTGGGGAGGGACTATTGACAAGGTCTTGTGTATGGGGTTAACCCTCCTGGGGGTGGTCTGAACCTGACCCCAGGGTGTAGTGCTTAGCCCTCTCCCACTGCCTGTTTCGACCCCCTGTAAAAACAGAGGAACTTTCTGTTTCTCTCCCTTCACCCTCCCTGCCCACCCTTGTTCCTGCTGCTCCTGTTTTGCCACACGGCCACCCTACCACATGGTGGGACAACCTCTTCCTGAAGCTACCTCCACCCATTGCTATCAATGTGTTTGTACATATATTTTGTACCTTGTTTCCCTTCCCTGTACCTTTTTGTACCTCCCATTACCTCAAATACCTTTTATTTATTGTTAAAGCTTTTTCTTTAAACTTCCAGATCAAAGCAAGTCTATTCTTTGGGTGTTTTACCCTTTTTCCCTCTTTCTTTCCAGAAAGGGCAGAGGAGAAGGCATCCTATTATTGTATTGTTCTGTTAGGTATGTGAGCTCCGGGAAGCTAAATCAGACCAATACATCTTGTAATGACAGGATGAGAAGGAATGGGTTTAAACTGGATGATAAGAAGTTCTTTGCAGTGAGGGTGGGGAAACACTGGCACAGGTTGCTCAGGGAGGTTGTGGATCACATTCTGTGATTCTGTGACCCACAGCCTCCCTGGAGGTGTTCGAGGCCAGGTTGGATGAGGCCTTGAGCAACCTGTTCTAGTGGCAGGTGTCCCTGTCCATGGCATGGCATTGGAACTGGATGAGCTTTGAGGTCCTTAGAGATCATTGAGTCCAACCTATCACCTAACACCTTCTAATTAAACAAACCATGGCACTAAGTGCCTCATCCAGCTTCCTTTTAACACCTCCAAGGATGGTGACTCCACCACCTCCCTGGGCAGCCCATTCCAATGCCAATCACTCTTGCTGGAAAGAACTTCCTCCTAGCATCCAGCCTAGACCTGCCCTGGCACAGCTTGAGGCTGTGTCCTCTTGTTCTGTCCCTGGGTGCCTGGCAGAAGAGACCAACCCCACCTGGCTACAACCTCCTTTCAGGTAGTTGCAGAGATCAATGAGGTCTGCCCTGAGCCTCTTCTTCTCCAGGCTGCACACCCCCAGATCCCTCAGCCTCTCCTCACAGAGCTGTGCTCCAGCCCCCTCACCAGCCCTGCTGCCCTTCTCTGGACATGTTCAAGCACCTCAACATCTTTCTTAAATTGAGGGGCCCAGAACTGGACACCTCCTGGTAGCCCAGGTTGCTCAAGGCCTCATCCAACCTGGCCTCTTCTCAGTGGTGTCCAGTGATAGGACAAGGGGCAACGAACACAAAGTGGAACACAGGAGGTTCCAGATAAACATAAGGGCGGCAGAGCACTGGACCAAGCTGCCCTGGGATGTTATGAGTCTCCTTCTCTGGAGACATTCCAAGCCTGCAAGGTTTTAACAAACATTACAGTGAAGAAATGGAGCTAGAAGCATGTGAGTCTCTGTGCAGAATCAGAGCAGCTGCTGACCTCAAATTAGTTTTGGGAACTCTCCTTTCAAGGGCATGGATTCAAAGCCAAGGGCAGCACAGAAGGAGCACAGAAGCATTTTGATCCCTTTTCCAGATCTAACAGTATTTAGGACAAGGGGTGACGTCTTCTAACTGGAAGAAGCTCAGTTTAGATGAGAGATTAGGAAGAAATCCTTCCCCTTTGAGGGTGCTAAGGCACTGTAACAGTTGCCCAAAGAATCTACAGAGGCTCCAAGCCTGGAAGTGTTGAAAGCCAAGCTGGATGGTGCCTTGAGTAAGCAGGTCTAGCAGGAGGTGCCCCTGTCTGTAGCACAGAGGTTGGAACTAGATGACCTTTAAGGTCCCTTCCAAACCAAACCAAACCAGTTTAGCATTCTCTGGCTTGAGAGCAGCCCTGAGGAGAGGGACTTGGGTGTGCTGGTGGACGAGAAGCTCGATATGAGTCGTCAGTGTACTCTGGCAGCCCAGAGAGCAACCAGAGCCTGGGCTGCAGCAAGAGAAGTGTGGGCAGCAGGGTGAGAGAAGTGATCCTCCCCCTCTACTCCACACTGGTGAGACCCCATCTGGAGTGCTGCATCCAGTTCTGGAGCCCCTGGTACAAGAGGGCTACGGATGTGCTGGAAGGTGTCCAGAGAAGGGCCACAAGGATGCTCAGAGGGCTGGAGCTGCTCTGCTGTGAGGAGAGACTGAGGGAGTTGGAGCTGTTCAGTCTGGAAAGGAGAAGGTTCCAAGGTAACCTTCCAGTATCTGAAAGGAGCCCACAAGAAAGCTGGGGAGGGACTCTTTAGGATGTCAGGTAGTGATAGGACTGGGGAGAATGGACCAAAGCTAGAAATGGGTAGATTCAGAATGGATGTTAGGAGGAACTTCAGCATGAGGGTGGCAAGGCCCTGGAACAGGTTGCCCAGGGAGGTGGTGGAAGCCTCATCCCTGGAGGTGTTTCAGGCCAGGTTGGATGAGGCTCTAGACAGCCTGATCTAGCCTGAGGTGTCTATGCCCATGGCAGGGGGGTTGGGACTAGATGATCTTTGTGACCCTTTTCAACCCTGATTGATTCTATGATTCATGCTGTGTTTGAAGTGAAGAGCAAGCCCTGAACCTTGAAAGCTAAGAACTATTAGTGCCAGCCAGCTCTGGATTACCTTTCTTGGTGACAGAACTTGACCTGTCTCATGTGTGACCACTTCCCAAGAGATCAGCACATTCGAGGGCTGCTGGGGATGGGGGACAGTGCAGCACTGTTGGCAGTTTCACTTCTGTGGAACTAGACGGGTCAGATGAAGAGGGATAGGGCTGAAGAGTCCTGAGAGCAAGGGAAAATTCAGAGGTGCCAGATCCACTGCAGGGCCAAGACTGCTACAGCAAATTGCAGCCAGCGCCAAAAAAGAGACAGCAGTAAAACAAAGCATCTGTGTGCCAGGAGGTGGTTTAGAAAGTGAAACTGCCAGAAGTCAAATTTCAGTTCTGAGGAATAACTTACACCACAAATATTGAGATCTCTAACAAGTAGGAAGGAGAAATACTGTTCTGATCCAAAAGAGCTACTGGAAGCAGGGTACTCAGAGATCTAGAGATGTTTTCGCTAACCCCACGTGGCAGAAAACTCCAAATTTGCTTTTCCTCATGCTATGAAATACAGAAATGTTCAAGTTCTAGACATGCAGAATGGAACTGATCAAAGCCTACTGCCCTTAGGCTGTATTTCATGTTTCTCCTTGACACTTGGGTGAAGCAGGACTAACCAACAAGTCTTCATCATCGTGCTTAACAGGCTCAGCAGCAGAAATCGGCACATTTTAAAGCCATTGCTTATTTCTGAGCCTGGATCCGTCCTTAGAGATGTCTTCTGTAGCCAGGGATGTGCTGCTCACTGCAGGGTGTGGAGTTAAAAAGCATCAGGCACTCCAACACCCACGGGCTGAACATCTCTGTGATACACCCTCTCCAGCGTCAGCCGTGGGCAAGCTGCAGAGCTCTGACCATGGAGCAAGAGCAGGGACACAAACACTCAGAACTGCAGAATGGGTTGGGAGGAACCTTCAACATCATCCAGTTCCAACCCCTTGCCATGGGCAGGGACACCTCCCACTAGCCCAGCTTGCTCAAGGCCTCATTCATCCTGGCCTTGAACACCTCCAGGGAGGGAGCATCCACAGCCTCCCTGGGCAACCTGTGCCAGTGCCTCACCACCCACACTGCAAAGAATTTATTCCTCATCTCCAGCCTAAATCTGCCCTCTGTGCACAGGTTCACAGCAGGCATCAGGTTGGAAGGGACCCTCAAAGGTTATCTTGTCCAACCTCCCTGCACGCAGAAGGGACACCTCCAACTAGATCTTGAATGTCTCCACAGGCAGGTCCTCAACCATGTCCCTGGGCATCCTGTTTCAGTGTCGCACCACTCTCATTGTGCAGAACTTCTTCTTGATGTCCAACCTAAATCTCCCCTGCTCCAGTTTCAAACCATTGCCTCTCACCCTGTCACTGCAAGCCTTTATCAAAAGTCCCTTCTTCAGCTCTCCCGCAGCCTTCTTCAGGTACTCTTCCTCTGCAGGAAGGCCGCTTTAAAGTCTCCATGAAGCCTTCGTTAGCCTAAACAGCCCCAATTCTTTCAGCCTGTCTTCATAGCACAGAGGTTCTCCAGCCCTCTGACTATATTTTTGCCCTCTTCTCGACCCACTCTCTCAGGTCCACATCTCTCTTATGCTGAAGATCTGACATCTGGATGCAGCACTGCAGGTGAGGTCTCAGCAGAGCAGAGTGGCAGAGCCTCCTCTCTTAACCTCCTGGGCCTGATGCTTTTGCTGCAGCCCAGCATCCTCCCTACACTCTACATCCCACAGAGCAGTCTGAGTTGCTCAAGTTGACTTTGAAACTTGAAAACAGCTTTAATAACCCAAAAGCATGGAAGAATCAAACACGGAGTGCCGAGCCGGGCTGAGCTGGCAGAGAGCACTTCATGTTAATTCACTTCTTGGTTTCTGTAAGAATTGAAAAAGCCTCAATGTTCCACCAATGATACAGCTGAAAAGAGCAGCCAGAGCAGCTCCCATCCCCAATTACATATTTTTATGCTATTTTAATCAATTTTAAATCACAGTTTTGTGCATTAAAAGAGCATAAAGTGCAGAGCTCTCAGCCCAGAGCCAGCTGTGTCCTGGGCTGATCCTCAGCAGTGTGGGCAGCAAGGGCAGGGAGGGGATTCTGCCCCTCTGCTGGGCTCTGCTGAGACCCCTCCTGCAGTGCTGGGGCAGCTCTGGAGTCCACAGCACACCTGTTAGAGCAGGGCCAGAGGAGACAACAGCAATGCTGGCAGGGCTGGAAGGGCTCTGCTTTCAGGTCAGGTCACCTGAAAGTGTTGGGCTTGGTCAGCCTGGAGAAGAGAAGGCTTCAGAAAGACCTTCTGGTGGCCATGCAGTGCTTAAAGGAGCTGAGCAGAAAGCTGGGGACAGATTTTTGAGCAGGGCCTGTTGGGACAGGACAAGGGGGGATGGTTTGAACTGAAAGAAGCAGATTCAGGCTGGAGAGAAGATGAAAACTTTTTATGCTGAGGATGGTGAAAGCCTGCCCCAGGTTTCCCAGTGTAGTGGTAGAAGTCCCATCCCTCTCACCATTGCAGGCCAGGTTCTTTGGGGCTCTGAGCAACCTGCTCTAGTTGTACCTGCTGTCATGCAGTCCAACTCCTGCAGGGGAGTTGGACTGGATGACCTTCAAAGATCCCTCCCAACCCCACCTATTCTGTGATCTAAAGCTCAAGTCGGTTTTGCAACCTTGTAACATGAGAGCCAAGAATCAAAACTTGGAACAAACTGCCAGAAATATTCCTCTGGATCACTTGAGACTGCATTTTAGGCCAGTGGTGGAATTTAGAAGCAGATTTAGACTTGCATGTCAACATGACCTCACCTATGTAAATATTTACTCAAACATTTAGGCTTCTAAATCAGCAACTGAAGGAAATGACTTAAAAAGGCAAACCAGGCCAGCAGTTTCCTTTTACAAACTGCAAAGCCTCCAAGAGTTCACCTTACAAGCAGGCTACAGCAGCCAGAGAAACTCAAAGCTGTTGTTTGATTTATTCTTCTGTGTGATAAAATCTCAAGCCATTAATCCTTAAGGGCTTTTACTCAAAAGCATGACAGATAAATTTGCAGCACTAAGTTTGCTTAAGTAGTTCAATGTCAGAGGAACAGGTTTGGAATTCGAATGAGCAGACCTGGAGGTCCCTTCCAACCCTAAGCCATTCTAGGAAAACCGAAGTTGTTTTCTCTTGCTGATATCCTCATGTTTGGTAATTTGGTGGTAGTTTACCTGTTTGTCTTCACTGAAGACTTAATCATAGAATTGTACAACTAATAAGGTTGGAAAATACCTCTAAGATCATCCAGTCCCACCATCAACCCAACACCACCATGTCCACTAAACCAAGTCCCCAAGTGCCATGCCCACACACCAGGCACGGGGACTCCACCACCTTTCTGGGTAGCCTGTGCCAATCCTTGACCACTCCTACAGAGAAGAAATTTTTCCTCATCTCCAACCTAACCCTCCCCTGGCACAATTTCAGTCATTTTCCTCTCCTTCTATCACCTGATCCAAAGGGAAGAGACCAACCCTACCTGGCTCCAACCTTCTTTCAGGGAGCTGCAGAGAGCAATGAGGTCTCTCCTTAGCCTCCTTTTCTCCAGGTTGAACACCCTCAGCTGCTCCTCCCAAGCCCTGTAGCTCTGCTCTCCAGACCCTTTGGCAGCTTGGGTGCGCTTCTCTGACCCATCTCTGGGTCTTTCCCATTCCCTGCAGGGGGACACAACACACAGCAGCTATTGTGGTGCTCAGCATTCCAGACGTTCCTTCCCACCCTCGCCTACTTTGTTGCAACAGGCCCCAGGAGGACATCAAGTTCACCCCTGTGAATCAGGGAGGACTTCATCCTGCTTTCCAGTACCTGCTCTCCAATTGCAGAGCAGCTCAATTAAACACAGCTGGCACGGTGCCCTCTCCTCCAAGCCTACCTCAGCAGCCACGTTTCCATAGTGCCAGACAAGGTTCTGAAGGACTCTCACCATTATCTTCTTTCTGACCTTTCCCTTTTTTTTTTCTTTCTCTCTTGTCAGTTAATCAGCAACCAGAGACTTCTGCCAAGAGTCCCTGCCACTGATTTCAAGGTCCTAGGGCACAGGAAGCGCTCTGTGCTTACAAGCATTCACCATTTCTAGCGTCAAGCCCTTCCCTTCACATTTAAGCTGCCCAATCTTTCCCTTTGCTAGGAATAGAACTCAAAAGGTGCATTTTCCATCCTGAAACACCACAGCAGCAACGACTCTAAAAGCTAATTCTATCAAGGCAAAGGCTCTTCTCTACAGCCATGGACAGGGAGGGACAAGCTCTGCCATGTTCCTATCAAAGGAGGCCAAGGCAAATAAAAGGAGCAAGGCATATTTTATGAGACAGTTAGTGAGCTTTAATTTCCCACCATCATTATCCACATCACTTTATGACTGCAAAGAAGCACAGGCACTATATAGAAGTACCAGCTAGCACTGGTATTATTTTTAAACTCTGCACTTCACAGGGGTAGGAAAAAAAAACACAACCCAGTGATATGCAACAGAGCCATAACCATAAAACTGCAGATGGCAACCCTGCTACTTTGTTCTTGTCTAATATTGAGATCTCATTAAACTGAGTGCTTAAACCTTAAATATCTGAGGAAAGAACCTGCTAGTAATTGCTGGTTAAAAGAATTAAATCATCCCAAGGAAAAAAAAGCAGGCTGCCCAGAGAGGTTGTGGTGTCTCCTTGTATGGAGAGATCCCAAACCCCCCTGGGCATTGTGCTGCTGGGCAAGCTGCTGTGGGTGCCCTGCCTTAGCAGGATTGGATGATCTCCAGAGGTCCCTTCCAACCCCTGCCATGCTGGGATCCTGATTAAGCATCCACTCTTTCCTTGGCTCAGCTTTCAAGCCCATTGTTTGTTATTTCAGCATTTAGATAGTTTGGCACTTCTCAATTTTCCAGTCTAGACAGCTTGTAAACTTCTAAATAAAGGAAAAGGGGAAGGGAAGGGGAGAAAAGAAAACCAAACCCCAAAACAACAAAACCAGTCAAGCCATCTTTAAGCCATATAAAGAACCTGATGAGAGAACAGACCAACACCTTCTTCTCTACTCTTGATACAAGGTTGGACCACCTTGAAGACTTCTTTGGTCAAAATCATTCATTGAGACAAGAGGCAGAAAGTTCTAAGTCTACACCTCTGCCCTCTACCTGTTCTGTATTATTACTGTTGTTGTTATTATCATCATCATCATTATAATTTCATTATTATTATTATTATCATCATCATTATTATCATCAAAGGAAGACTGCACTCGCGCTCTGGGTACTGAGTTTCATCTGTGAAGGATCATCACCTTCCAGAACCAATGTAGGAGCACACCAGATTTCTGAGCACTGATTCAACAAGGACAAGGGTAGAGTCTTGCACTTGGGGAGAGAACAACGCCATGGACCAGTATAGGTTGGGGGCTGACCTGCTGGAGGGGAAAAGGACCTTGTGGATGGGAGGGTGACCATGAGCCAGCAATGCGCTCTGGTGGCCAAGAAAGCAAATGGCCTCCTGAGGTGGATTAGAAAGGCTGCAGTGAGTAGGCCGAGAGAGGTTCTCCTGCCCCTCTGCTCTGCCCTGGTGAGGCCACATCTGGAATATTCTGTCCAGTTCTGGGCCCCCCAGTTCAAGGAGCTCAGGGAAATGCTTGAGAGAGTCTAGCACAGAGTCACAAAGATGCTGAAGGCAATGGAAGATCTCTTTTACAAGGCGAGCCTGAGGGAGCTGGGGCTGTGCTGCTTGGAGAGGAGGAGCCTGAGGACTGCCCTCATTCATGGTTATCAATGTGTGCAGGGTGAATGCCAGGAGGATGGAGCCAGGCTCTGCTGGGTGATGCCCAGTGACAGGACAAGGGGCACTAGGTGGAAGCTGAGGCACAGGAAGTTCCGTGGAAACATGAGAAGGATTTTTTTCCCTGTGAGGGTGACAGAGCACTGGAACAGACTGCACAGGGAGGTCGTAGAGTCTCCTTCTACGGAGATATTCAAAACCTGTCTGGATGTGTCCCTGTGTGATCTGCTCTAGGTGATCCTGCTGTGGCAGGGGGAGTTGGACTGGATGAGCTCTGGAGGTCACTTCCAGCCCCTAAGAGTTGGTGATTTTGTGATAATTATTTTTGCTTATTGCTTCCTCTTCAAGGCAGCCACAGGATTGAAGTAAACGGCTGCCAACCTATTCAGGCTAAAATTGTAAGCCAGAAGAGGAAGTGACACAACAGAAAAGCAAAATTTATGCACAGCGTTGGCAATATTGAAGCAAACCCCAGAAATCATCATAAATTAGCACTGCAGAGTAATTGATGTTACTTGAATCATGCTCTTCTAGCCTTCCACTTCACCACGGTATGGCAGGAAGTAATTCATGGAGACACACTCCCTTGAATACAGCTGGAAAGAATTCATCCAGCTTCTCGTTTGTGGTAGTGTCTGCTGGGAAAATCAGGGTTTGGGTTGTTTCCCCCCCTCCCCCCCCATCTAGAACAGTTTGTTTCACACACAGCTCCAGAGATGAGCAGTTCTTTGTTCTTTAAATACAGAAATCTAATGGCAGCCCATAGGGACAATTTAATTTTCAGAAAGGCTTTGCTATATAGGTAAGTAAAAGTGTTCCACGCAATCATTCCTCTTAAAAACATAAAGAAATAACCCAAGACATCCAGAAAACCACTTCAAACAGACTTGAAATTCAACATTACCTACAAGGGATTAAATAAGAGCATTAAGTTTTGCTCTGTCTTTTCCTTTCCCTCTTTTCTACTCCAAACTACAAAACTGTCTGAGATTAAAACCTGGTGGTTTGGGGGTTTTTTTCCCCACAGTTCATTCATCAGCACACAGCTGATGCTCTTCTGATCAGCTGAACATAAAAATCTCAGACTGAAGGCTAGTTATGTCCATGCTGATTAGGTATCTGGTTTTGTAAGGGTAAAGGTCACGAAGTACATTTGGGCATTTCATTAAAGAGATAAGGAAGAGATACTAAATGCATATAGTTTTATGCCATGGATTTTACTCACGTTTGGAGAAAGTCCTGCTAACCCTTTCAGAATGAGAAGCTCTCATACATAAAAGCCTCCTATTTCACTGCTGAATCAATTAGAGCAAGTTCTCTGAGGGCCACAGGATGTTAAGGGTTGGAAGGGAGCTCTGGAGGTCTTCCAGTCCAACTCCCCTGCCAGAGCAGGACCAGAGAGTTTAGCACAGGTTGCACAGGAACACATCCAGACAGAGCTGGAAAGGCTCCAGAGCAGGAGACTCCGCAACTTCTCTGGGCAGCCTGTGCCAGGGCTCTGGGACCCTTACAGTCAAGAAGTTCTTCCTCATGTTTAAATGAAACTTCCTGTGCTGCAGTTTCCATCCATTGCCCTTGTCCTATCCCAGGGCACAAGTGAGCAGAGGCTGTCCCTGTCCCTTCCTGACCCCTACACCTCAGATATTTATAGACATTGCTCAGATCCCTTCTCAGCCTTCTCCTCTCCAGACTGACCAGCCCCAGGGCTCTCAACCTCTCCTCATCAGGCAGTGTTGCAGTCCCTTCAGCATCCTTGTAGTCCTCCCTTGGACTCCCTCCAGTAGATTGTTGTCCCTCATGAACTGGGCTGCCCAGAACTGGATGCAATACTCCAGTGAGGCCTCACCAGGGCAGAGCAGAAAGGGAGGAGAACATCCCTCTACCTGAGGAATTGGGACTCAAAAGCCAAACGAGCTTCCCACCGATCCAGTCTTATCATTAATGTATCTCCTAGATGGAATCCCAAGATCCATAATATCATCTTTTACAGCAAAAATTCCAAGATCCACAACAAACCAAATGCAGACAGGGTACACTCTTCATCAATTTTCTATTCTCAGTGTTGGTTTGGGATTATTTAATGTACCAAGTTGGCAGTCAAGTGTGGTGCAAGCCAGACAGAAAATGAAAGAAGGAAATCAGAGGGTATTTCACAACACCCAAGTCAAAGTGTTCAGCACACCTCTATCCATAATGACCTCAGAATGCTCCTTGAGAACATGACAGATATGTCTGCAAACTTGCTTTCAGCTGAACAGTCTCAGAGAAGGAACACTGTCAAGAGTCAGCAAAGGGGAAGAAGGCAGAGCACAAGGCACCTTCTTGTCCAAAAGCTCCGAGGACAAAAGCCAGATGTACCAAATCCACTGCTGGGAGACAGTATTCCTTCAGGATATGTGTACTAGTTGGGGACACACAAACATTTCTACCTGTGTTCCTTGAAGGCCAAGGGACAGTCAACTGCCACAACCATGCCAGGAAGAGCTGGCAGAGCTGTGCCCTAGCTGAAAGCAGGCACGAAAAGGAAAGCAAGACTTCACGAAGCTGATGACTTTCAATAGCCAAAGCGTCTGCAGCATGTTCAGGGGGCAAAATACCCTGAGACAGCAGCAGGACAGACAGCTGCCTCCCTCCGTGAGCATGTAGGCAGAAGGATTGCAGCTTTTGGATTCTGTGCCTGAGGCCTGGAATTTTCAGGCAGCATTCGCAAGGTTCAGAGGGACAGCAGCTGCCACCCTTGTGCTCCATTAGCGTCTGGTCACTGCCAATGCTTTTCTAGGAAGGACTCTTGACTCCCTGATCCATGAAAGCAGCTGGAAGAAGATGCCAGCTCTCTTGCTGCCTTGCCCCTGCTTGGCAGAGCGCTCCTGTGAAAAACTTGTCCATGTCTCTGCAGCTTCCATCTGCCCGGCCAAAACCCTACGGTTAGCTCCTAGCCAGCATCGTGCTCGCTCGAGCTGATTTGTCACACAAGGACAAATTCTTTGTCCTTTTCCCCAGTTATGAAACGTGGGCTTTGTGCTATACACCACAGCCCTCAGCGAGGAGGCAGCTGTAGCTTCCACCTTTGTCAGCTGAAGTAACCCCAAGCATCGCACCAAGCTGCAATGCTAATTACACAGCACAGAAGGAAATCGCCCTGCCTAAAAAACAAAGACAGCTGAGAGGCTGAAGACCAGCAAGTTCCAAGATGAGTTTTGCTGGCTTTCCTAATAATAACACCTCAGTTGTAGTCACTTCAGAACTCCCTGCGACTCACAAATACAGCGCTCAGCAACTCAATGGTCCCCACTGGAGCGAAGTGCAGGGAAGACAAGTTTGGCACACACCGGCTTCAGGGCTGCACACACGCAGGGCTCCTCTCTAGCCACTGCTGACAGGAGCAGCCCTGTGCCAAAATCAGATCACACCACACTTGGCTGTAACAAAAGATGACTCCAGGGAGTTTGTGCTCGTTGTCGTTATTCCACGCACGTAAGAGCCACCTCCAACGGCTTCTATTTCAATTAAACCTTTACTACTGTAAAGGGCAGAGGGGTTATAAACACATTTATATCAGGCCGACCGCGCACGGGGGGGGAAGGCAAGAAGATGGAAGGGGGGGATTGAGAGGCAAGGGGATGGAAGGGGGGGAGAGAGAGGCAAGGGGATGGAAGGGGGGAGAGAGAGGCAAAATGAATGGACTATTTCTTAACCCTTTTTTAGAAACCTCTTCCCTACATCTCCAAGAAGCAAGAGTGTCCCCCCAAACAAAACCTCCAGACAACCACAGAAACCTGGTGGGTGAGAACACCATCGTTCCTCACCCTGTAACCATTCTCCCCCACCACCAGCCCCTTGGGTTTTTTCCCCGGCTGAGTACTTGCCTCTCCTCCATGCCCATCAAATATCCCGAAGATGGAGGGGTGAGTCTTGTTCACCAGGTCAGTGATTACTTCGAACCTGTCCTCCATGTGATCCCTCCGGCCTTGGATGGAATAGACAGCCACATTGTGGCTCTTGAACTCCCACGTCTTGGAAAACTCTGCGTCCAGCACGTCTAGTCCCCCGAGCCTGTCATTCTGCATGATCTCGGCCACTTTGCCCTTCACCATCTTCACCGCATCTCTGCTGGACTTGACAATGGTTTTCACCTCATCCGTGTGGAAGAAGTAACTCCACAGGGCCAGGCTGATGCACAGCAAGAACAAGGTCTCCGGTCTGAGCAAGAAGTAACGCATGATCCGACCCAGCAGAGACAGCAAAGTCATTGTATCCTCTATCATTTATTATCGAGACCGTGGAGCCCCGCACCATGCAAGGCGCTCGCCGGCGGCAGGGAAGACTCCGAGCCGAGGCAGCCACTCAGTGCATACTCCAGCGGGGCGCAGCCGGCGGGCGGGCACCGCCGAGCCCCACTCCCCGCCGCTCCCTCCTCCGGGCGGGGGGCCGCTCCTCGCTCCGCGGCTGCCGGCCACCGGGCTGCCTCCCGGCTCCGCGCTACCCCGTCCCTGCCGGCGCGGCACGGCTCGGTTGGGGTCGACTGCGCTCGGCTAGGTAAGGGAAGGCTCCGCCGGTGCCGCACCTCCAACGGCCGCGGCCCCCCTGAAGAGCTGGAGCCCCGCCGCGGGCGCCCTTAGGCCGCTGCTCCGCCTGCGGGCCCCGCGGGAGGCCGCCGCGTTTCGCCGCTCTCGCAGCTCGCCCCGCTGAGTCGCGGAGCACAGCGACCGGTCGCAGCGAGGAGGTGCCTGGCAGGGCCACCGCCGGGTACCTGTCTCCCGTGTCCCCCGCGCCTTGCGCCGTCCCTCCCCCGGGGCGGAGCGCAGCCGCCACCGCCTCCTCGGCCGGCCCCCGCCGATCGACTACAGGCACCGGCGGGCAGCGCGGGAGGGCGCAGGGGCGGCGCGGAGGGTTCTGGGAGCTGTGGTGCGGCGGCAGCAGCGGGGGCGGGAAGCGGCGGCGTGGCGCGAGCTGTGCCGGGGCAGGTCGGAGCCATCGGGGCAGGCAGAGCAGTGCGGGCACTGGGGAGTGCTGGGGCACAACAAGGTCACCATGAGCCAGCAACGTGCCCTCGGGCCCAAGAAGGCCAATGCTGGCCTCCAGGGCGTGAGGAACAGTGTGGCCAGCAGGTCGAGGGAGGTTCTCTTCCCCTCTGCTGTAGTGAGGCCACAGCTGGAGTTCTGTGTCAAGTTTTGGTCTCCCCAGTTCACGAGAGACAGAGACCTGCTGGAGAGAGTCCAGGGGAGGCTTGAGAGCTGCTGAGGGGCCTGGAGCAGCTCTGTGAGGAGCAAAGGCTGAGAGCCTGCAAAAGAGCAGCCTCAGAGGGCATCTGAGGAATGCTCAGCAAGAGCTGAAGGAGCATCCTCCATGACTACCAGAACCCCCTTTTTCAGAACGACATACCTGTTTTACACTGATGCTGCTTGTCTGTCCCTGCAGTGAGCTGTATGAGTTGGGGAGTCCTCTCCAAAAAAATCTTTGGGGCGCGCCTTGAGGGGTCCCGTTCTGAGCAGCTCACACAGCCAGACAGAGGACATCCCACGGCGGGTGGCAGAAATCTGACCTGTGAAATGAACCCCAAAACTCATGCAGAGTTATGCAGTAGGTCTATGTATTGCAGCGCTGGCTGCAGGCAGGATGGCTCCGTCGATCCTGCACGCCCCACGCTGGCACAAGCTGCAGTTCATGTCACAAGAGCATACTTATTCATAATAAGTTGTAGGGTTATTACAGTTGTTTCTTGGAGTTCATTAACATTGGCATTTTCCCATTCTCCACCCCAGTTCCAACCCACCCTGGTGGTCTTGAATGGTTATCTGAGCGCCAGCATAGTCTTCCTCATGGGTTTTTTTCACCTCTGGTCAGCAGGCCGCTCTTTATTGCCAATGTCAGCATATCTCTGCTTCTCCTCTATCTCCTTCCTGCTTTCCTTAGGCACTGCAGGCCTGGCCCTTTACAAGATTGCACATCACAGATCTCCAATTATTAGCTGCAGACACTCCTGCAGTGGTTGTTGTTTAGGTTTGGATATTATCAACTGACTGCTACAAACATTTCTACTAAGTTTGGTATTTTATGGCTTGCTACAGACATCCTCCAAAAGGTGCATCTGGTCTGTAAGGCCTCTGCCAGCACTCCTGCATTTTTCTTATATCAGAAGGAGCTGGGGGGGATAAGAGGCTGGGGCAAGGGACAATGAACACAAACTGGATGCCAGGAGGTTCCATCTGAGCAGGAAGAGAAACTTGTTTGGTGTGAGGATGCTGGAAGCTGGGAGCAGGCTGCCCAGAGAGGTTGTGGAGTCTCCTTGTGTGGAAAGATTCCAAACCTCACCTGTACACTGCGGTCCTGGGCAAGCTGCTGCGGGTGCCTCTGCTGTTACAGATGATTATGGACTGGATGATGTCCAGAGGTCTCCTCCAACCCCTGCCATGCTATGATTCTGTGCTTCTGTAACACTCCAACCATAGATTCTCTCTCTGCCCCATTTCTGTGAGTTGCAGGCTTTCTGCTAACTGATCGGCACTGAAAATTACAATCTGTGACTGCGTGAGCAGAAGTTTGCTGCAACATAAACATTTCAGCGTAGTGCAGATGAGCCTGAGTGATTTCCAGCCAGCTGGCAGCCTAGGGGTCTAGAAGCTGACAAAACTCATCTCCCCACCTCCGAGCGTGTGGCAGCTGAAGGAACAGGCAAACGTGGAAGAAAGGTGTTCAAAAGGAATTGGCAAACCACAGAACTGGCCTGAAATTTGGAGTGAGAAATAGAATGAGCTGCCTTGAGTGAAAACTACAGCAAGCTGCCTCTCAGCCATGGTTCAGCTATGTGCTATCCAAGCAGCTCCCATTCTCTTTGGACTTTTGGTATCATCCAAGTCACACAGAAACATAATGAACTGATTTTTCCCCCCTAATGTACACCCAAACTCAGCTAACCCAAAGTTAAGGAGTTAAGCCTTTTCTGTGTCTGATTTTTGCATCCAGCTCCGAGAAGCAACCAAGTTCCTGACAGATGTTGTGTGTGAGGCTGATACTGCTTTAAATCTTAGAGGTATGTAGCACTTCATTAGCATGCATTAATTAGCGTGATGCTGGGTGAACAGCCAGCTTAAGGAGTGCTTCCAGGACACACAAGACTAATTGTGGCTGCGACAAACAGTTGCATTGATGAAGTCACGTTTTTGCTACCACAGACTTCATCTGGCCTGAAGCTTGCTGGTCA
The DNA here is from genome assembly GCA_013400475.1 of Tricholaema leucomelas. NCBI lineage: Eukaryota > Metazoa > Chordata > Aves > Piciformes > Lybiidae > Tricholaema lacrymosa > Tricholaema leucomelas. The sequence continues at coordinate 374,106 of WAAF01020464.1, forward strand.
GACTCAGTCCGCAGAGCCTTCCTAGCAGAACTTCTCAGTCTGAACACAGCTTCAGCTTTGGTCTCTCCAGACTGTACCTTGGCATGCCTGAGACACTTGCATTACAACACAGCACAGGCTGTATAAGTGCCCTTGGCTGATTTCTTCTCCCTGTTTTTTTGCTCTGCCTGACTGCCCCTTGTGAGCTGTTCATTCTACCTGCTGGAAGCTGTATGTAGCTGCTAAGGGAAAATGGCACTGGAACCACAAAGTCATCACTTGGGCTACAAGAGACCAAACATTAACCCAACACTGCCAGGTCACCACCGAACCACAGCCCTCAACAACACATCTTTGAAACCCCTTCAGGGATGGGGACTCCACCACTGCCCTAGGCAGCCTCTTACGGGTATTGACAACTCTTCTGGGGAAGAAATGGTTCCTCATGTTCAACATAAACCTTTCCTGGTGCAACCTGAGGCCATTTTTTCTTGTCCTATCACTTGTTCCTTGGCAGAAGGGACCGACCCCCACCTGACTTCAGCCTCCTTTTGGAGAGCTGTAGAGAGCCAGAAGGTCTCCCCTCAGCCTCCTCTTCTCCGGGCTGAACATCCCTAGCTCCCTCAGCTCTGTTCTCCAGACCTTTCTCTGGCTTTGTTGCCCTTTCCTGGACCTGCTCCAGCCCCACCATGTTCTTCTTGAAGTGAGGAGCCCAAAACTGAACCCAGGATGTGAGGTATGGCATCTTTTAATTCTGTTGAGTTTTATGTTTAATGAAAGATAAAGTAAACATAAAAATGGGGCAGGGGATGACAGACTCCTGCTCACTATCATCAACTCATTCACTATTTGTTTAATTATCAACTTAATGAGCTCAGTACAGACAAGGAACAGTCACTTGTGTGAAAGCTGAATTCAGACCATGGGGTTGCCAAGTTAAATAAAGTGGTTTGGAGCCAGAGAGTGCACAAATCACTCTTCCAGCCACCAGTGCATCTCCTCGTGGTTACTTCAGCTGCCAAGGACTAGTACCCACACACTGTCCAACAACTGATCCACATCTAGGCTCCTCTCTTTGCTCAGTACCCTCAAGAGCAGAAGATGTTCCATGGTAGCTTGGAGCAGTCCATTAGGACTGATTTGGTTGAGTATTTAATGAAGTTCAACCAGGGCAAGTGTAGAGTTGTGCAGCTGGGAAAGAACAATCCTATGTGTCAGTATAGGCTGGGGACTGACCTGCTGGAGAGCAGTGAAGGGGAGAAGGACTTGGGAGTCCTGGTGGATGGAAGAATGGCCATGAGCCAGCAATGTGCTCTGGAGTGGCCAGGAAGGCCAGTGCCATTCTGGGGTGTGTTAGAAGGGCTATGGTTAGTAGGTCGTGGGAGGTTCTCCTGCCCCTATACTCTGCCATAGTGAGGCCACATATGGAGTACCATGTCCAGTTCTGGGCCCCCCAAGAGGGACATAGAATTGTTTGAGAGAGTCCAGCACAGAGCAACAAAGATGCTGAAGGGAATGGAACATCTCTGTTATGAAGAGAGCCTGAGGGAGCTGGGGCTTGGAGTTTGGAGAGGAGGAGACTAAGGGGTATTCTAAGGTATAGAAATCTATATAAGGTACAGAAATCTATATAAGGTATAGAATTATAGAATGTCAGGGGCTGGAAGGAACCTTGAAAGATCATCTGGTCCAGCTCCCTACCAGAGCAGGATCACTTAGAGCAGATCACACTGGAACACATCCAGATGGTTCTTGAATATCTCCAGAGGGACACTCCATAACCTCCCTGGACATCCTGTTCAGTGCTCTGTCACTCTCACAGGGAAAAAAAAACCCTCCTCAAGTTCACTATGCCTCAACTTCCACCCATTGCCCCTTGTCCTGTCACTGGGCATCACCCAGCAGAGCTCCATCNTGAGAGAGTCCAGCACAGAGCAACAAAGATGCTGAAGGGAATGGAACATCTCTGTTATGAAGAGAGCCTGAGGGAGCTGGGGCTTGGAGTTTGGAGAGGAGGAGACTAAGGGGTATTCTAAGGTATAGAAATCTATATAAGGTACAGAAATCTATATAAGGTATAGAATTATAGAATGTCAGGGGCTGGAAGGAACCTTGAAAGATCATCTGGTCCAGCTCCCTACCAGAGCAGGATCACTTAGAGCAGATCACACTGGAACACATCCAGATGGTTCTTGAATATCTCCAGAGGGACACTCCATAACCTCCCTGGACATCCTGTTCAGTGCTCTGTCACTCTCACAGGGAAAAAAAAACCCTCCTCAAGTTCACTATGCCTCAACTTCCACCCATTGCCCCTTGTCCTGTCACTGGGCATCACCCAGCAGAGCTCCATCCTGGCACTCACCTCTGACATACTTAAAAACATGAATGAGATCACCCCTTAGTCTCCTCCTCTCCAAGCTAACAAGCCCCAGCTGCCTCAGTTTCCTCTCAGAAGGAAAATGTTCCAAATACATCCCTGCTGTGAAGACAAGACCCGAAAGAGTTCAGATCACCCCATCAAGAACCAGCAGATGAGCCAGTAGGGAGCAAGCAAAGTCTTGCTTTGCTAAACACAGGCAATGGGGCAGCAGCTGTCATCATGACAGGCTCTTCTCAAAATAGTCCCATGTATATGCTCAGCCTTTGGAATGCAACTGGCCCTAATTAATACTCATAATACAGGAATGATGGCCAAGTTCTACACCAGTGTGCCATTAAGTGCAAAATTCAAAGCAGCATTGAGCCAGTCCAGTGATCTGAACCAACAGACCCACTGATGGGTTTCATTCTGCACTCCATGGCTGGATCCTGCAGTACTTACTCCAGCAACTCTCCCCAGTGGAGAAACACAGCTTCAAGGTTCAAACACATTCCTTCCAACACCGGGAATTAAACATGAGGACCTCATAAGTATTTGGGAGCTGAGCTGTTATCCAAAGATTCCGTTTTGGCTTGGCTGAGGGAGAGAACTCTGACCTTTGTTCATTTGTCAAAGGGGTGAGTGATCCCTGATTCAGCATCACAAATTAGCCTGCTAATTACACACGATGTAATGAGCTGAGCTGTGGAAAGCCATTCCTTGCTCAACAGCTCCTTCTGCTGCCTACACACAGTGAGAAGCTGTGGAGGCAAAGAACCAAAGAATCAGAGAATGCTTGGGTGGGAAGGGACCTTTAAAGGTCAACTAGTTGGCCAGTGCCAGCCAAGTGAGGATCAGCAAGCCCAAATGCAAGCTCCTGCAGCTGGGTCAGGCCAATCCCAGGCACAAATCCAGCCTGGATGCAGAGTGGGTTGAGAGCAGCCCTGAAGAAAGTGACATGGGGGTGCTGGTTGCAGAAGGTGTTTAAGGCCAGGCTGGATGGGGCTCTGGCCAGCCTGATCTAGGGTAGGGTGCCCCCTGTCCATGGCAGGGAGGTTGGAACTAGACGATCCTTGTGGTCCCTTCCAACCCTGACTGATTCTATGATTCTATGCAGGAGCCAGCAGTGCCCTCATGCAGCCCAGCAGGCAGCTGTGTGCTGGGCTGCAGCCAGAGGAGTGTGGGCAGCAGAGCAAGAGAGGAGATTCTGCCCCTTGGCTCTGCTCTGCTCAGACCTCACCTCCAATCCTGACTCCGGTTCTGTTGTCCCCAGCAGAAGGAGGACACAGAGCTGCTGCAGAGAGGCCAGAGGAGGCCACAAAGAGGATCCAAGGGCTGGAGCAGCTCTGCTGTGAGCACAGGCTGAGGGAGCTGGGGGTGTGCAGCCTGGAGAGGAGAGGGCTCCAGGGGGACCTTAGAACTGCCTGCCAGTGCCTGAAGGGATCCTGCAGGAAGGCTGCAGAGGAACTTTTGCTGAAGGTGTCTAGAGACAGGCCAAGGGGGAATGGTTTGGAGCTGAGGCTGAGCAGGGTTAGACTGGAGCTGAGGAAGAAGTTCTTCAGTGAGAGGGTGGTGAGAGTCTGGCATAGGCTGCCCAGGGAGGCTGTGTCTGCCTCCTTGCTGGGAGTCTTGAAGGCCAGGCTGGATGAGGCCTCAAGCAGCTGAGTGTAGCTGAGAGGTGTCCCTGGGCACGGTGGGGAGGTTGATGAGCTTGGAGGTCCCTTCCAACTTGAGCCATTCTGTGATTCTCTGATGGATATTTCCTTGTAAAGATGCTACTAAAATCCATAACATTTCTGCTCTCTGCTCTTCAATGGGATGCTAAACTTCGGGGCCTGCTTCTGTTCTTTCTCACTGGATTCTGCTTCCTGTTGCCTCAGGATTTGGGGGTTCAGTGTTATCAGCAGAAATCAGGAGTCATCAAGCAGAAGTGCACACTGATGGAAGTTGTCACACATTTGTTGCAGGTCACAACACTGAAGCCTCTACAAAATACTCCTTCTAGAGCTATCTCCTTTTTCTCTGGTCAATATAGAAAAGGATCATGGAAAAATGAGTATCTCTGAGAACACAGAAAGTGGCTTTGAGCATGTCAGGAGTGAAACTGCAACACAGTGAAACAATTTGTGCTTTTTTCAAGTGTTTTAAGGAAAGAAACTTCAGCATTTTCAGGGTGTTCTTTGACCCTGCCAGCCTCAGCTCTCCAAAGGAGAGCATCGGAACCTGCCGGCTGTTAGAGGGTTGGTAACAGATACACAGCTTCATTTTGTCTGCCAGTGGTTTGGATCCTTTCAGTTTGCTCTCACTTGCCAGAAACACCACTTCCTAATTGTGCTTCCAGAAGTCAGTGCTGCAGCAAATGCCAAGCACTGCAGCAGGTAAATTCTGCCATGAGAAATCTTATTAGAGGGATTTGGCTTCTCTTGCCCCTTCGCTGAAGAGGAACATTTGTGGATGTGGGATGAAAATAGCAATTTTCCATGCAAGTTTTTCTTCTCTATTTTCCATGACTCTCAATTCCCACCCCTCATTGTAGCTCATCTCTGGGTGTAGAGTCTGGTTGCTGTTTATTTCCTGACAGTATAAAGTGACCTTAATGTCAGCCCCAAGGAGAGTCACAGGATGCAGGGAGATTCACAGAGTCCCAGCGTGGTGGGGGTTGGAAGGGACTTCTGGAGATCATCCAGTCCATGGTTATCTGCTAAAGCAGGGCACCCACAGCAGCTTGCCCAACAGCACAATACCCAGAGGGGTTTGGAAACTCTCCAGACAAGGAAACTCCACAGCCTCTCTGGGCAGCCTGCTCCAGGCCTCCAGCACCCTCACAACAAACAAGTTTCTCCTCCTGCTCAGGTGGAACCTCCTGGCTGCCAGTTTGTGCTCATTGCCCCTTGTCCTGTCCCTGGCCACCACTGACAAGAGCCTGGCCCCAGCCTCTTGCCCACCACAGCTCCTTTAGCTCTTGCTGAGCATTGCTTAGATGCCTTCTGGGGCTGCTCTTCTGCAGGCTCTCAGCCCCAGGACTCTCAGCCTTTATTCCTCACAGAGCTGCTCCAGGCTGAAAGCTGCTCCACTGACAAGACTCTGGCCCCTTTTTCCTGACACCCTTCAAGTTATCTATAGACACTAATAAGATCTCCTCTCAGTCTTTTAAATAGCCTCAGGTCTATCAGCCTTTCTTCCTCACAGAAATGTTCCAGTCCCTTCATCATCCTCATAGCCTCTATTGGACTCTCCCCACCGGTTCCCTGTCCCTCTTGAACTGGGGAGCCCAGAACTGGACACAGTACTCCAGACGTGGTCTCCCCAGGGCAGAGTAGAGTGGAGGAGAACCTCTCTTGATCCAAAGATCAAAAAGGTTAATGAAGAACTTCAATATCAACAGTGGCAGTGAAACAGAAACACAAAGCTGAAGCTGTGTCTGCATTGAAGTCAGTGAAAGTTGGTGGGAGTAGGATCACAGAAGTTTGATTCTGAGACCACTCCTCAAGGATGTGACACACCCTTGGAAATGCTGATTCATGCTGAGGTGTTCCTGGTTAGCCTCTCAGTATCAGAATTACTCAGCCACATTTTTCCCTGTCACTGTCCAGAGGTGAACTTGCTGAGAGCTGTAGCAGGGCTGAGATCTAACCAAAGAACCCAGCAGATAGAATCATAGCATCAAGCAGGTTGGAAGCGACCTCCAAGATCATCCAGTCCAACCTAGCACCCAGCCCTAGCCAATCAACTATACCATGGCACTAAGTGCCTCATCCAGGCTTTGCTTGAACACTTCCAGGGACAGCAACTCCACCACCTCCCTGGGCAGCCCATTCCAATGCCAATCACTGTCTCTGCCAACAACTTCCTCCTAACATCCAGCCTATGCCTCCCCTGGCACAACTTGAGACTGTGTCCCCTTGTTCTGTTGCTGGTTGCCTGGTAGAAGAGACCAACCC
>WAAF01020464.1:380578-461528 GCA_013400475.1 Tricholaema leucomelas
TACCCTCCAACAGATCAACACCTGCTCCTAACCTGGTGTCATCTGCAAACTTACTGATGATGGACTCAATGCCCTGGAGATGCTCTTTACTGTGAAACCTACTGTGTAGAGGATCTTTCTTTTGCATCAGCAGTGTGAGTGAGCACGCCTGGAAGTGTTTGTGAAGGGTTTGGTGCTGAATGAATGCATCACAAACTGAGCAGCTTTAGGAAGACCTCCAAAAGATGCGAGGAAGCTATAAATAGAAGCTGAGCAATTGAGAAGCACTTTGAATTAACTGCAAACTGGCAGCATTCTTATTAAATCTTGCTCAGATTTAAACACCAATTGATAAAAACCAACAGCAAAGCAAGGCTTCATTTTCTTCTTCATTAGTTTCTGCCTTGCTTTAGCAGATGTTTCGTGTCCTTGGCGCAGACGATTTAATTTGCATTAAGCAAGGCACTACAGATCTGATTTATGCATTTTAATTCCTTGCATTCCCATTAGGAATCACAGAATCACATAAGCATTTTGGTTGGAAGAGACCTTTAAGATCATTGAGTCCAACCATTCTCTAACTACCAATCCTGCTGCTAAGCTGTGGCCCTCAGCACCACATCTCTGCGTCTTAAACACCTCCAGGGATGGGGATTCAACCACCTCCCTGGGCAGCCTGCCATGGGCTTTGAGAACCCATTCAGTGAAGACGTTTTTTTCTGATGTCCAAGCTAAATCTCCCCTGGGGCAACTTGGGGCCATTTCCCCTCATCCAGTCACTTGCCATGTGGAAGAAGAGACCAATTCCCACCTGGCTTTAGCCTCCTTTCAGGGAGCTGCAGAGATCATTGAAGTCTCCCCTCAGCCTCCTTCTCTCCAGACTGAACACCCCCAGCATTCTCAGCTGCTCCTCCCCAGCCCTGTTCTCCAGGCCCTTCCCCAGCTTTGCTGCCCTTCCCTGGACACCCTCCAGCCCCTCAGTGTACTTCTTGGAGTGAGGAGCCCAAACCTGAACCCAGGATTCAAGGTGTGACCTCTCCAGTGCCAGCCCAGGGGCACAATCCCTGTCCCGGTCCTGCTGGCCACACTATTGCTGCTCCAGGCCAGGCTGCTGGTGGCCTTCTTGGCCACCTGGCTGGCTCATCTCCAACTGCTCTTGACTAACACCCTCAGGTCCTTTTCCACCAAGCAGTTTCTGGCCACTCTGCCTCAAACCTTGAATGTTCACAAGGCTATTGTGACCCAAGTGCAGGACCTGGCCCTTGGCCTTGTTGAACCTTGTTCCCTTGCCTTTGTCCCATCAGTCTTGCTTGGCCAAGTCCCTCTGTAGACCTTCCCTACCCTCAAGCAGATCAGGACTGCTGCTTACCCTGATGTGATCTACAAACTCACTGAGGGTTCCTGGATGCCCTGATCCAAATCATCGATGAAGGCATTAAAGAGAACAGGGCCCAGTGCTGAGCCCTGGGGAATAGCACTTGTGAGTGGCCACCAGCTGCAGCTGACTCCATTCCCTACCACACTTTGGGCCCATCCAGTTTCTCCCACACTGAGCTGCCCACCCATGCAAGCCATGTCCTCTCAGACACATTAGTATGGAAAACATGGGCTTCATTCTGGAATAGATCCTTGGCTCAGCCAAGCTAGGCTGGTACCAGCACTGAGAGGAGAGCTGAGAGAGAAAGGGAAGAAGGGAGAGAAACTGATGGGCTGAGAAAGAAACTAACCAAACTGAGATGGAAAGAAGAACAATGCCATGGGATAGAGACATAGAGACACAAACCAGCATGGAACCCAACCCCTGAGGGCAAGCATGGTACCACTGGCATCACTGATGCTGGGGGCAGGCACTGCGCAGGTCCCAGACTGCACTCAGCAGCAAATGGGAACCACACTCAGGATCTGGATTCTGGATCTGGATTCAGGAACACAGGGATGGGGCTGGAAGGCAGAAGGGGCAGAGTCCTCCTGGGACAGCAGCCAGGGAAGAAGAGGCTTGACCCTAGGGATGCCTCAGCTTGCTGCTGAAGATGCCATCCAGGGCTGCAATCCCTTGGTGGGCAGTTGAGGCTCACCTCTGCTGGCTGCTCCTCCACACAGATGCCCCCTCTGCCTTCCTGCCCCCCAAGGTGTGGCAGAGCTGTGGCAGTGCCCTTGGTGTGCAGAGGAGCAAGTGTCAGGCAGAGCCTTTGTGCCCCCCTCCCTTGGCAGGAGCTGTGCCCATCAGGTTCTCCCTGCTAGCAGCAGCCCCTGGCTGTGCAAAGCTGCCCTGAGCTTCAGCAAGAGTCTGAGTGAGCAGAGGCTGAGCTGGGCAGTGCCAGCCCTGAGCAGAACTGGTGCTGGCCCAGCTCAGAGCAGGACGCTCTGCTCTAATGATTCACGTCAGGAAGTTTGGGTCCATAAAAACTGGGAGCAGCAAGGGCAATGCCAGTTCGTGCCCCTAGCTCCCCCTCAGGGCTGCTCTCGGTGCTGTCCATCCTCCCTGTCTGCCCGCAGTGACAAACACATCTCTGTGGCTTTCTTCTCCTCCTCCTCATGGCCAATCTGTCTGGTGAGGTCCACTGAGCGTGGGTTGCTCTAAAATAGCTGCCTGGGTTGGTACCTTCAGCTGTCAGAACTGTCTCTCTTGCCTTCCCACTTTGTCAAGTCCACATGGCACAGCACCATCTGCTCCACCACGCCGCAGAGCTGCTGTGATGGGGAGAAGCAGCTGACTGCAAGAACATTTTCTGCTTTTGTTTGAATTCCCTTTTAGATTTGCTTGCGTTTTTTTTGTTGTTGTTGTTATGTCTCCAATTCCCACATCAGTCCCAGGTCTCCTGAGGCAGCAGACTGTGAAGCTGACACCAGATGGGAGAAGGAGTTGCAAACAGCTGTGGGATTCCCTGCTGCTGCTCTCAGCTATCAAGGATTCATTTCTGCATGTGCAGAGGGAAGGAGCTGGTGGTGGCACAACAATGCTCAGCTCTCTTCCCCTCCCTCTCAACTCCCCTGCTTGTAGCATCCTCACAGCTTATAGCCTTCATCACAGTCACTGTGGCTCTTTAGAGAGGGCAGGGGCCTGGCAGCTGCCTCACCTGATGAAAAGGAAGTCAACAATAGATGAGGAAGCCAATGGAATGGAATGGGATGTTTTCAGAGGGATGCCTCTGCAGGAGGCTGTTTTTAGAATCATAGAATTGTTTGGGTTGGAAAAGGCCCTCTAAGATCAACAACCCAGCACCACCATGGCTATTAAACCATGGCCCCACGTTTCTTCAACACCTCCAGGGATGGTGACTCTACCACCTCCCTGGGCACCTCAACTTCCTGGAACTCCATGGGCTCCCTGGAGCTCTATGGACTCCCTGGAACATCTCCAGGCTTAGGAATCTTTCCAGACAAGGACAGTCCACAACCTCTCTGGGCAGCCTGCTCCAGGCTTCCAGCACCCTCACAACAAACAAGTTTCTCCTCCTGCTCAGATGGCTTCCAGTTTGTGCTCATTGCCCCTTGTCCTGTCCCTAGGCACCACTGACAAGAACCTGGCCCCAGCCTCTTGCCCTCAACAGCTCCTTTAGGTCTTGCTGAGCATTGCTCAGATGCCCTCTGGGGCTGCTCTTCTGCAGGCTCTCAGCCCCAGGGCTCTCAGCCTTTGCTCCTCACAGAGCTGCTCCAGGCCCCTCAGCAGCTTTGCAGCCTCCCTTGGACTCTCTCCAGCAGTTCCTTCACAGTGCTCGACAACTTTTGCATTTCTGTTGGCACCATGGTGGAAGATCTCCCCTTATCAGTAGCACCAAGACAAACTTTGGCTAAGGTTGCCCTTTTGGTTTCAGAATGGGCTTTGTTTTCCCTCCCCCCACAATGCTATTTTGCAGGGGTTCTCTAGGGTCCCACCATTACTAAGGACAGTCTGGCTCCAATCCAGCCTGTTAGTGAGACAGGAAAGCAAGGCAGGGATATTTGAGATAAAAAATTAATGAAACATGAAATGGGCTTTAATAGTAAGTTTGTGAAGCCTGCAGACAGTGGCTGTCTGTGGGGGAGCAGAGTCCCCTTTTTCTGGTGCTTTGCTAGGTGAGAAGGTCATAACCTTTCTGTCTGTGAGGAGAGAATTAATTGCTCACGGTTGATAAATCCATGAGGATTCAGAAGGTGCACTCAAGGCACCGATTCCTGCTGGGAAAGGTTTCTATTTACACTGCTAACGGTAAATACAATCTTGTATCTGCGGAGTTTGTTTTCCTCCTGAGCTGTGACTTCTCCCTGCCCTGATGTTATCTTTCATGTGATGATTATGTCCCAGGCAAAATTCTTCTCTTTTCTGATTTAATTAGGCTGTGGGCTCAGGGTTTCATTTCCGTGGAGTGGCAATGCCTCATTCTTCCTGAATGGGCTGAAAATGTCCTTACAGATCAGATGAGAAGATGAGATGAAAGCCTTTGAAAGGAATCAGGCTCTTTTGCTTTCTTATTTTTGGGAGCAGTCACTACAATTCTGTTATTAATCATAAAGATGGATGTGTAGAAAAGAAGATAGTTTTATATCTGAAAATGCTACACTGACAAATGGTGATTAATAAGAGGAGGTCACAGAGAGAAAAACAAAGAAAAATATGAATGCCAGTTCTGTTCAGGGCTGGCACTGCCCAGCTCAGCCTCTGCTCACTCAGACTCTTGCTGAAGCTCAGGGCAGCTTTGCACAGCCAGGGGCTGCTGCTAGCAGGAAGAAGCTGATGGCACAGCTCCTGCCAAGGGAAGGGGGCACAAAGGCTCTGCCTGACACTTGCTCCTCTGCACACCAAGGGCACTGCCACAGCTGTGCCCCACCTTGGGGGGCAGGAAGGCAGAGGGGGCATCTGTGTGGAGGAGCAGCCAGCAGAGGTGAGCCTCAACTGCCCACCAAGGGATTGCAGCCCTGGATGGCATCTTCAGCAGCAAGCTGAGGCATCCCCAGGCTCAAGCCTCTTCTTCCCTGGCTGCTGTCCCAGGAGGACTCTGTTCCTCCTGCTTTCCATCCTTATCTCTCCTGAATCCAGCTCCAGAATCCAGCTCCTAAATCCAGTTCCCATCTGCTGCTGAGCGCAGTCTGGGACCTGCACAGTGCCTGCCCCGAGCATCAGTGGTGCCATGCTTGCCCTCAGGGGTTGGGTTCCATGCTGGTTTGTGTCTCTATGTCTCTATCCCATGGCATTGTTCTTTCCATCCCAGCTGGGTTAATTTCTCTCCCAGCTCATCTGTCTCTCTCCCTTCTTCCCTTTCTCTCCCCTTGGGGAAGGCAAAGGAGAGCCTCTGGCACTCAGTTGGTGCCCAGCCCAGTTCCAGGGGGCCAGTGACAGCTCTGTTTTGGCACTGCTGTAAGCACTCAGCTATCAGAGTTGGTGTTTGCTTTATTCTCCTCTTTTTTCCTCACTATTTCTAGTACAGCTCTAATTACCTTTCAGAATGAATTTCAGGTGCTTTAGGAATCACAGTGAGAACAAATTCCAGTGTGTTTTCCATAGTCCTAGGGAAACTGGGGCAGATGCAAGGAAATATCTAAATAAGAGGGAATTAATAGAGAGGGAGAGGCCTGAACCTCTGTCAAATTAATATGACTAAAGAAGCTGCATCCCTGATTATCTTGGCAGTGCAGAAATGCAGAAGATTTGTTTTCTGAGAGGAAATGCATAAAAAGGAAGGGAAAAACTCTGCCTCAGATCCTCACTCACACTTCATCAATGTCATTACCCCCAAAACACAGGGGTAAAATATCTCCTGGACCTACTCTGAGAAGCTCCTTGCCAGAGCTCACTTCAGAAACCATCCTTGAGGTTTCAAACTCTGTTGTCCTGCAGAGCAATGACCTGTAACAGAGGCCAGCACAGTCTGCTCTTGGCATTTCAGCTTCCCACTTGGATCCTGTTTCTCAGAGAGAAGACTGGGTGGAAAGGGACTGCAGCTGGAGGAATTAATGCAGGCAGAGGAGACACAGGCTGCATGGTTTGGGTTCTTGGCAGAGAATTTAAACCTTGCTCAGAGATGTTGTTGAGATTTTCTTCTGAAACAGTAAGCAGCAGGTCCTCTGCTAGGGACACTTGGAACAGGAATTGCTGCACTCATAGAATCCCAGACTGCTTTGGCTTGGAAGGGACCTTCAACATCATCCAGTCCCAACCCCCCACCATGGGCAGGGACAGCTCCCACCAGCACAGGTTGTTCAAGGCTTCATCCAGCCTGTCCTTGAACACCTCCAGGGAGGGAGCAGCCACAGCCTCCCTGGGTAACCTGTCCAGTGTCTCAACACCCTCACTGGAAAGAATTTCTTCCTAACATCCAGTCTCTATCTCCTCTCTTCTAGCTTCCATCTGCTCCTTCCTGTCCCGTCCCTCCCAGCCCTTGTCAAAAGTCCCTACCCAGCTCTCCTGCAGCCCCTTCAGGCACTGGAAGGCTGTTCTAAGCCTGGAGCCTTCTCTTTCCCAGGCTGAGCAGCCCTAACTCTCCCAGCGTGTCCCCACAGCAGAGGTTTCCCAGCCCTCTGATCATCTTCATGGCCTCCTCTGAGCCCTTTCCAACAGCTCCAAGTTCTTCCTGTGCTAGGGGGCCACAGAACTGGAGGCAGTGCTGCAGGGTGAACCTCAGAAGGGCAGAGCAGAGGGGCAGAATCCCCTCCCTGTGCTTCTGCTCACCAGTGAGGCAGCCTGAGCTAATATAAACTTCTTAGCAACCTTCTCAGCAACCTTCTCATTATTATACACAACCAACACTACCCTTTTCCTGCCAGAGGAGCAGGCAGTATTCCTCTTGCCCACAGCTACAAAGCACCAGAGATGGAAATATAATTGTAAAAGGGTAGGGATAAAAAAAGAAATAGAAATAGTTTCAATTTGATGACATTGATGAGGAATTTTGGTTTTAAATGAGTTTTAGGTCAAGCACAGATGGATGCAGCCTCGTGGGGAAAAAAAATCTGTATGATTTGGGTGGATATTCAGTACCTCAGTGCCTTCTCCTCGCCTTGACCTCACTTGTTTCACCGTGCATTCAAATCCAAGAGGAAATCCCTCAGCTCCTTGTTTCGTCTTGCATGTGAATTCCTTGTCCTCCCTCCTGAAGCCAGCTCCTTAGACCTCACCCTACGCAAATTCACCTCACAGGACTCTGTGCCAGTCCTGGAGGGTTTTTAGCTGTGGCTAAGTATCTGTTGAGACTCGGGAGGGGGAAGCAGGCACACAGCTATTATCCTTTTGATGCTCCACCAGTGGAATGCTCTTTTGCATATTCCAACCCCCCTGCACTGCTTCCTGTGGTTTCAGGCTGAGAGAGAGGAGGATTTTGTGCTGCAATGATTTAAAATTAATTGTTGTCTGCTGAAAAAAGGCCTTTTTGGCTTGGTTTGGTTGGGTTTTTTTTAATTCTGACTCATGAAGGCTTTGGGATTCCCTTAGTGCCTGGAAAAGGGAGGAGGCATTAATGGAGCACAGTGGGACTGCAGCTGTTGGCATTCTGAGCCTATATATAGACACCTACTCCACACACATGTACAGACAACTGTTGGCTGGCAGCAGAAGTGAAGCTTGCAGTAGTTTGTTGTCATCTCTCGAGGCTTGGTTGCTGCAGGAGTGGCTCAGAAGACAGCTCCAGAGATGTTAATTAAAGGTGGAATTTCATTCAAGTCTGTAGCTTGCAACGTTTGCTCAGACTGGTCAACAGAGGTCAAATAGATCTGGTCTGGATCATCAGGGGAGATGCAGGAGGATCACAGAATCACAGAATTCTTTGGGTTGGAAAAGCCCTCTAAGATCATCCAGTCCAACCATCAACCCAACCCCACCATGGCCACTAAACTATGTCCCTAGGTGCCATGGGCCCACCTTTCTTGAACACCCCAAGGGATGGGCACTCCACCTCCTCCCTGGGCAGTCTGTTGCAGTGCCTGATCCCCGAGCAGTGCTAATGGCAAGTGGGCAGTTGCCATCCTGTGCCACTCTGTCATGGTGTCACTTTCAGCAGGAATTCTGTCTGTCCAACCCTGGTGAAGCAACCCAGCAGTACCTTGCTGTGTAGGTAGTTCTGGCAGCAGCCACTTAGTTGTTGTGTGTCTGTGGGTTCTGCAGTAGGAACAGGATGGAAGGAGCAGGAGTTCTTAATCCCATTGCCCAGCTGGTCCTACTTTTGTACTCTGTTGGATGCTGTTGTCCAAAGTCCAACATTCCATATTCTTATGTGTTTTGGGGATTAGCTGACTTTGGATATGAAGTCATTTAATCCCTGAGGAGTATTTTGGACCAAGAAGGCTGGAGATAGGCTTGCTTTAGCCGTCCAGCACCCACTCCTTTATTCTTCACACTGAGGATGGTGAGACACTGGCACAGGCTGCCCAAGGAAGCTGTGGATGCTCCTTCCCTGGAGGTGTTCAAGGCTAGGTTGGATGAGGCCTTGAGCTACCTGGGCTGGTGGGAGATGTCTCTGCCCATGACAGGGGGTTGGAACTGCATGATGTTGAAGGTCCCTTCCAACTCAAACCAGTCTGGGATTCTGTGAGACCTCATTGCTGTCTACAGCTACCTGAAGGGACATCATGGAAAGGCTACTGCTGGTCTCTTCTCACAGGTAATTGGAGACAGACTAAGGGGGAATGGCCTCAAGATGAGGCTGGGGAGGTTTAGACTGGACTTTCGGAAAAAGTTTTTCACAGAGAGAGTGGCCAGGGACTGGAATGAGCTGCCCAGGGAGGTGGTGCAGTCACCTAAACTGGATGTGTTTTAAGGGTGGTTTGGATGTGGTGCTTAGGGGATATGGTGTAAGGTGAATATTGCAGAGTATCACCCCTTGGTGATCCTGAGGGGCTTTGCCAGCCTGGATGTGTCTATGGTTATGTGTGAGTGCAGCAATTCCTGTTCCAAGTGTCCCTAGCAGAGGACCTGCTGCTTACTGTTTCAGAAGAAAATCTCAACAACATCTCTGAGCAAGGTTTAAATTCTCTGCCAAGAACTCAGACCATGCAGCCTGTGTCTCCTCTGTCTGCATTAATTCCTCCAGCTGCAGTCCCTTTCCACCCAGTCATTCTCTGTGAGAAACAGGATCCACCTGGGAAGCTGGTTAGTGGGGGGTGTCCCTGTCCATGGCAGAGGGGTTGGAACTGGATGACCTTCAAGGTGCCTTCCAATGTCCAGGAAAGGGCAACAAAGCTGGGGAGGGGCCTGGAACACAAACCCTATGAGGAGAGGCTGAGGGAACAGGGGGTGTTTAGCCTGGAGAAGGGGAGGCTCAGGGCAGACCTCATTGCTGTCTACAACTACCTGAAGGGAGGCTGTAGCCAGGTGGGGTTGGTCTCTTCTCCTAGCAACAGAACAAGGGGACACAGTCTCAAGTTGTGCCAGGGGAGGCATAGGCTGGATGTTAGGAGGAAGTTGTTGACAGAGAGAGTGATTGGCATTGGAATGGGCTGCCCAGGGAGGTGGTGGAGTTGCCGTGCCTGGAGGTGTTCAAGAGAAGCTTGGATGAGGCATTTAGTGCCATGGTCTAGTTGATGGGACAGGGCTGGGTGCTAGGTTGGACTGGATGATCTTGGAGGTCTCTTCCAACACGGTTGATTCTATGATTCTATGAACCTGTGAATCTCTGAAATGCTGACAACACCCTAAGGGGTTTGATGCCATCTCAGATCAAGTCGAAATAGGCTTTGCCTAATCCTTCTGGGCCAGCTGCGTGCGTCCCAGGTGCTCCGGGAGCTCAGCAGCCTCCCTGCTGCTCGCTTATTTAATTATCTGCCTTGCTGCGGAATTAAAAAGGTTCCTGAGCTGGTCCAGCCAGGCGCGGAGGGGCGTGCTGGGGAGCTGTCTGACTCTCGCAGCCAACAATGTCATCACTAAACCAGGTCGTTTGCGTTACAAACAGCTCTAAGTCCGGCCCCTGTAGGCTGGAGCCAAGACACATTCCTCAGGGAGGGAGGTTCCTCGGGTGGCTGCCAGGTGGTGTCACAACCCCTGATGGCAGGGCTGGTACCGCCCCGGGGACAGCTGCCTGAGGAGGGCCTGCACCTGTACCGCAGGGCACTTCTGCAGCTTGCAGTCCTTGAGGCTGGAAAGGACCTCCGCGAGGGGACACCTCGCAGCTGCATTTCAGTGTCTGAAGGGGCTCTACAGGCAGGCTGGGGAGGGACTGTTCAGAAGAGCCTGTGAGGATAGGACCAGGGACAAAGAATCATAGAATCGTAGAATGTCAGAGGCTGGAAGGGACCTCGGAAGATCATCTGGTGCAGCCTCCCTGCCAGAGCAGGGTCACCCGGAGCAGATCACATAGGAACACATCCAGATGGTTCTTGAATATCTCCAAAGGAGACTCCACTACCGCCCCAGGCAGCCTGTTCCAGTGCTCTGTCACTCTCATAGGGAAAAAATTCCTCCTCATGTTCATATGGAACCTTCTATGCCTCAACTTCCACCCATTGTCTCTTGTGCTGTCACTGGGCATCACCCAGCAGAGCCTGGCTCCAGCCTCCTGGCACTCAGCCTGCACATCTTTATAAACATGAATGAGGTCACCCCTTAGACTCCTCCTCTCAAGCTTCAAGCCCCAGCTCCCTCAGGCTCTCCTCATAAGGAGGATGTTCAGCTTCCTTAATCATTTTTGTGGCTCTGAAACGGGAGCAGGGCAGATTCAGGTTGGACATCAGGAGGAAGTTCTGCACAGTGAGGGTAGGGAGACACTGGAACAGGCTGCCCAGGGAGGTGGTCCCTGTGATGGGACAAGGAGCAATGGATGTATACTGCAGCACAGGAGGTTCCACCTCAACACAAGGGGGAACTTCTTTACTGTAAGAGTCACAAAGCACTGCAAGAGGCTCCCCAGAGAGGTTGTGGAGTCTCCTTCTCTGGACACTTTCAAGGCCTGTCTGGATGTGTTCCTGTGTGACCTGAGCCAGATTGTGTGATTCTGCTCTGGCAGAGGGGTTGGACTCGATGATCTCTTTGGGTCCCTTCCAACCTCTGACATCCTGTGATCGTGTGGTTGAGGCCTCATCCCTAGGGACATTCAAGGTCAGACTTGATGTCTGTGCAGCCTGCTCTAGTTGGAGATGTCCCTGCTGCCTGCAGGGGATTAGACAAGATGACCTTTGAGTGTCCCTTCCAATCCAGTGCAATCTGTGAAGCTGTGAGATGATAGAATCAGAAAACTGTTTCAGTTGCAAAAGACCTCCAAGACCATCAAGTCCAACTGCCAACCTAATAAGACCACCATGTAACCTAACACTGCCAAGTCCAGCACTCAAACATCTCCCTCAGCAGCACATCTATATGTTTTTTGAACACTGGCTCAGGATACCCAAAGAGGTAGGAGATGCCCCAACCCCGAAACCATTCCAGGTCAGGTTGTCTGGGGCTCTAAGCAACCTGCTCTAGTTGCAGCTGTTCCTGCTGAGTGCAGGAGGGGTTGGGATAGATGACCATGAAAGGTTCTCCTAAGCCAAAGCATTCTGTGACTCTATAATCCCAACATAACAAAATTCACTGGGCCTTGTTCTGTGTGGATGGACAGATGGGATGGATCAGGAAGCTGCCCTGATCACCTTAGATTTCTGCTTCATTTATTCTCCAGCATTTTAAGTAGACAGAGAAGTGATTCAGTGTATAGGTGCGAGGCTAGGGCAGGGCACCCACAGCAGCTTGCCCAGCAGCACAATGCCCAGAAGGGTTTGGAAACTCTTCACAGAAGGAGACTCCACAACCTTTCTGGGCAGCCTGCTCCAGGCCTCCAGCACCCTCACACCAAACAAGTTTCTCCTCCTGCTCAGGTGGAACCTCCTGGATTTCAGTTTGTGCCCACTGCCCCTTGTCCTGTCCCTGGGCACCACTGACAAGAGCCTGGCTCCAACCTCTTGCCCCCCACGACTCCTTTATCTCTTGCTGAGCATTGCTTAGATGCCCTCTGGGCTCTCAGCCTTTGCTCTTCCCAGAGCTGCCCCAGGCCCCTCAGCAGCTTTGCAGCCTCTCTCCAGCAATTCCCTGTCTCTCTTGAACTGGGGAGCCCAGAACTGAGAACTGGACCCAGTACTCCAGAAGTGGCCTCACTGGGGCAGAATAGAGGGGAGAAGACCCTGCCTTGACCTGCTGGCCACACTCTTCTTCAATCACTCTAGGACATCACTGGCCTCTTTGGCCACAAAATCACACTGATGGCTGATGGTGAGCTTGCTGTCCCCTAGCACTCCCAGGTCCTTCTCCCCTGAGCTACTTCCTAGCAGGTCACCCCTCACCTGTCCTGGTGCAGGACGCTGTTCCTCCCTAGATGGAGGACTCTGCCCTTGCCCTTGTCCTTGTTGAACTTCATGAGGTTCCTCTCTCCTCCACCTCACTCTCCAGCCTCTCCAGGTCATGTTTCCTCACAAGGCAGAATTGCTGCTGTGTCCCTGGGTGACTTTTACATGATTCTGTTCGAGTTTGTTTACCTGGAAACCACAGGGTGAAGCACTAAAAAGAAGCTTTGAAATGTAATTGTGTGGGCAAGATCATCAAGAGACCTGAAAGCCAGGGACCAGTCCCTCTGGGACAGTTACCCAGGGAAGTCTCTCCATGCTCTTCAGAGGAGGATCTTGGCAAGGAAATGTTTCCTGCTGCATCTGCAGCCACCCATCAGTGTCCTACAGCCTTTGTCTAGGGGTCATTGTTGGTCTCCTTTTTGTGCTGTTGATTCTTTTTCTCTCAAAGCAAATTGTCTGTATGGGGAAAAGTATCTGAAAGCATCTTATGTTAGATCTAAAAGTACCTTAAAATGTCAGCATCTCAGGCAAATTGTGTGCTGTGAATTGGCAAAGATATTCATGAGGCCATATTTCCCCTGGGGGTAGAAATAGCAGGGGCAGAAAGCAAGGAGGAGGAGAGGATGCCTGGGAGTTTTGCAAAGCACCAGCCAAGATCTGCTTAGAGCAGAGCTTCTTGCAGCAGAGCTGCTGCTGCCCGCTCAGAGCACAGCTTCTTGCAGCAGAGCTGCTGCTGCCCGCTCAGAGCACAGCTTCTTGCAGCAGAGCTGCTGCTGCCCGCTCAGAGCACAGCTTCTTGCAGCAGAGCTGCTGCTGCCCGCTCAGAGCACAGCTTCCTGCAGCAGATGTGGCCTCACCAGGGCAGAGTAGAAGGGCAGGAGAACCTCTCTCAAACTACCAACCACAGCACTTCTAATCCACCCCAGAATGGCATTAGCCCTTCTGGCCACCAGAGCACAGTGCTGGCTCATGGTCAACCTCTCATCCCATCCACTAGGACCCCTAAATCCTTTTCCCCTTCACTGCCTCCCAACAGCTCAGTCCCCAACCTATCCTGATCCCTGGGGTTGTTCTTTCCCAGGTGCCAGACTCTGCACTTGTCCTTGTTGAATTTCTTTTAATTTCTCCCTGCCCAACCCTCAGCCTGTCCAAGTCTCACCTGTTGAACCTGATCTTGAATTGATGGGGCCTGAGCTACCTCCCTGGGCAACCTGTTGCAGTATGCAGTATTCCAGCACCCTCATGGTAAAGAACTTCCTACTAACATCCAACCTAAATCTATTCCTCTCTCCTCCTCTTCTCCTGCAGCAGACTCTGGCTCTGCAGGAGAAGAGTATAGTGTGGGGCAGTGCTTAGAATCACAGAATCATAGAATGATTTAGGTTGGAGGGGACCTCAAAGCCCATCCAGTTCCAACCCCCCACCACAGGCAGGGACACCTCCCACTAGAACAGGTCACTCAAGGCCTCATCCAAACTGGCCTTGAACACCTTCAGGGAGGGAGCAGCCACAACGTCCATGGGCAACCTGTGCCAGTGTCTCACCAATCTCACTGGAAAGAACTTCTAACCCTAACATCCAGTCTAAATCTCCCCTCTGCCAGTTCAGATCCATTACTCCTCATTCTGCCATTACAAGACCTTGTCAATAGTCCCTCCACAGCCTTCCTGTAGCCCCCTTCAGATACTGGAAGGCCACTCCAAGGTCTCCTCAAAGCCTTCTCTTCTCCAGGCTGCAGAGCCTCAACTCTCATAGCCTGTCCTCATAGCAGAGCTGCTGCAGCCCTCTGAGCATCTTCATGGGCTCCTCCGGACTGGCTCCAAGAGTTCCATGTCCTTCTTGTGCTGGGGTCTCCAGAACCACACACAGTACTCCAGGTGGGGTCTGAGGAGAGCAGCGAAAAAGGGCAGAATCCCCTCCCTTGCCCTGCTGGCCATGCTTTTCTTGCTGCAGCCAGCACACAGTTGCTGTCTGGGCTGCAGTCACACTGCAGGCTCATGTTGAGCTTTTCGTCAACCCAGACCCCCAGGTCCTTTTCCTCAGGGCTGCTCTCAGCCATTCACCTCCCAGCCTGGAGTTGTGCTTGGGATTACACCGACCCAGGTGCAGGACCTTACACTTGGCCTTGTTGAATGTCATGAGGTTGGCCTGGGCCCACCTCTCCAACCTGTCCAGGTCACTCTGGGTGGATCCCTGCCCAGTTCTGAACCCTCTGTGGTGAGTGGAGAGCTTCCAGAGAGTGAAGTTTCATTTGCTGGGAGCTGTGGGGTTGGGAGTAGGCCAGTAGTTATTAGGGGCTGAGCTGAGGCTGTTGGGTGAGGAAAGGCAGAAGGAAGGTGAGGCTCTGCTGCCTTAGACATTGCTTGTGGCGTGTTCTCCCCAAACGAAGCCAGCTCATGTTTGGAACTGCTCTGGCTGCAGGCAGATCATTTGGAACAGGATCTGTTATGCAGATTTCTCCCTAATTTACTTGCCCAATTAGATCACTCTGAGGCCTCCAAGCATTTGTGGCCAGGGCTGATTCTGTGGCATTTCCCCCAGCGCTCAGCACCTCTGCCTTGCCGTGGGTGTCCGTGGGTGTCCCTGGGTGTCCATGTGTGTCCGTGTGTGTGCCCTCTCCCCGGCCTGGGCTCTCTGGGTGGTGTGTATCTGGGAGATACTTGCACAGAGAAGGCTGGGAGCTGCCTGCCAGTGCTTAATCAGAGGCTGCAGGAGGTGGTGGCTCCGCTGAAGCCTTTCCTGTCACCTGTTAATTGAGCTGCATTTTTGTGGCCACTTAACTCCAGCTTTTTTTTTTGCATGGACATTAAATTGCAGCTGGTAGGAACTCTCCCGAATCCCACAGGAGCAGAGATTGGAGATCTGGGAGGAGGGAAGGGCCTAACTGTAAACATGTTTTGCTGACAGTCCTGAGGAGTGCTTTGGCTCCGTCTGTTCCTCCTGCCCTGCAGTTCTGCCTGAGTTTGGGCAAGCCAACAGCTCGGTGTTGTCAGGAGAGCCTGGTGCCAGGCCAGACCACTGCTGGCCTTGTTGCATAATGCAGACAGCTTTGGCCAGAGGAGGTTTTAGCAACAGTGAAGGAGGGCGGGGTGTGGAGGACACACTCTGTAATTGAGGATCAAAGTGAAGTGTTTCTGCTCTTCCATCTGCACATCAGCTCCTGAGCTGTGCAAGGCACAGGGGCAGGAAGCATCTCTCGGTGAGACCTTCTGTTGGCAGGGAGAAGGGAGCAGGTAAGGCTGGCTCCTGTCAAATCCTTTTTCTTTGCCTAGAAGAGAATCTCAGCATGGTTTGGGTTGGAAGGGGCCTTTCAGGCTCATCAAAAAAAGACTGGATGAGGAACTTAGTGCCATGGTCTAGAGTTGATTGGACAGGGATGGGTAATATGTTGGACTGGACGATCTTGGAGGTCTCTTCCAACCTGGCTGATTCTATGATTCTATGATCTAGTCTATGTCCTGCGCAGTCAGCAGGGACAGCTAAAGATCTGGACACAGTGGAGTGTGCCCAAAGAAAGGCCAGGAGGATGATCAGAGGGCTGCAGCACCTCTCCCATGGAGACAGGCTGAGAGAGTTGAGGCTGTTCAGTTTGGAGAGGAGAAGGCTCTCAGGAGACATTATTGTGGCCTTCCAGTATCTGAAGGGGGCTACAAGAAAGCTGGAGAGGGAGTATTTAGGGTGTCAGGTGGTGATAGCACTGGGGGAATGGAGCAACACTCTCAGTGGGTAGATTCAGATTGGATGTTAGGAAGTTCTTCACTGTGAGGGTGGTGAGAGACTGGCACAGCTTGCTCAGGGAGGTGGTGGAAGCCTCATCCCTCGAGGTGTTTAAAGCCAGGCTGGATGTGGCTCTGAACAACCTGATCTTGTGTGTGGTGTCCCTGATCATGGCAGGGAGGTTGGAAGTGGACGATCCATGAGGTCCTTTCCAGCCCTGACAGTGCTGTGATTCTATCTGCAGCTGCAGCAGGGTCCTCACGGCCCTTTCCAATATGGCCTGGAATGTTGCCAGCGATGAGGCATCTCCCACATCTCTGGGCAGCCTGAGACAGTGTTCCATCACCCTCAGTATAAAAAATGTCTTCTTTAGATCTAGTCTGAAGAGTCTTTAAATCTAGTTCTGTAAGGAAGGCCTTTCCTGATATTGTATTTGGTGATAAGAAGCAGTTTGAGTTGTTCAGCCTGGAGAAGACTTTCCTTCTAACCCCTCCTTGCCAATACTCCAAACTCAACTTTGCACATAAGGCAGACTCTGGGATAGGGTAGAGGGGTGGAAAGTAGGTGGAAGGGTGGTTGGGAGCCCCTCCTGGGGACTCTGGTTTCTGGGAGGGCTGCTGTGTTTCTGTATTACTTTTTGACTTGTCTATTTCTGCCTATAGCTGTGTATATTGTAAATACTTGCTCGTGCATTGTGCTAAGCTGTGAATATAAAGCTTCATTCCTTAGCTTCCAGCTCAGCTAAGTCTAGTCTGGGTGATTTCATGAGAGTGGGGGTTTAGAAGGAAAGTGATTAGTTGGGTTACACAGATCCAAGCAGAAAAGACACACACACACCGGCAGACAGAGACACTCTGTCTTATCTATGTTTGTGTCCTTGATTTTATACATCTCAGCAAGCCTATGAGCAAAGTAGATGTCACCATTGTTTCCTTTTCACAGCCTCTAATCTAAGTTTTCTCATTAGAATATTCCAATTAGCCTCAAACCAGCACACCATCCTCAAATATCAGTCCATTCCCTCTTGTCCTGTCACTACAGAACCTTGCAAAAACCTTGCTCAGAGATGTTGTTGAGATTTTCTTCTGAAACAGTAAGCAGCAGGTCCTCTGCTAGGGACACTTGGAACAGGAATTGCTGCACTCATAGAATCCCAGACTGCTTTGGCTTGGAAGGGACCTTCAACATCATCCAGTCCCAACCCCCCACCATGGGCAGGGACAGCTCCCACCAGCACAGGTTGCTCAAGGCCTCAACCAGCCTGTCCTTGAACACCTTCAGGGAGGGAGCAGCCACAACCTCCCTGGGTAACCTGTTCAGTGTCTCACCACCCTCACTAGAAATAATTTCTTCCTATCATCCAGTCTCTATCTCCTGTCTTCCAGCATCAATCCATTCTCTCTCATCCTATCACTCCCAGCCCTTGTCAGAAGTCCCTCCTCAGCTCTCGTGGAGCCCCGTCAGGCACTGGCAGGCTGCTCTAAGGTCTCCCCGGAGCTCTGAGGTCTCCCTGGAACCTTCTCTTCTCCAGCTGAACAGCCTCAACTGTTACTAAAGCCACAAGTTAGGAAAGCAGGGTTTGGCTGGGAGAGTGGGATTGCAGCAGTCATTGGGTAAGCAGTTTGTGGGGAGAAGAGATACTGTGGAGCCTCCTTGCTACATAAAGGTGCTCACTCCACAGTGCTCTGAGCTAGGAAGTCTCACTCAGAACTGAATGTAGGAGAGGAAAATGCAAAGCAAAAGGAGCTGGGATGGAGAGAATGAATGACCTGTGCTGGGAGGGCTGCAGAGGGACTCGTGTTGAGGGTGTCTAGAGACAGGCCAAGGGGGAATGGTTTGGAGCTGAGGCAGAGCAGAATTAGACTGGAAGTGAGGAAGAAGTTCTTCAGTGTGAGGGTGGTGAGAGCCTGGAACAGGCTGCCTAGAGAGACTGTGGATGGCTCCTGTGTGGGGCTGTTGAAGGCCAGGCTGGATGAGGCCTTGAGCAGCTGAGTCTAGCTGAGAGGTGTCCCTGGGCATGGTGGGAAGGTTGGAGCAGAAGAGCTCTGAGCTCTCTTCTAGCTTCAGCCATTCTGTGACTCTGTGCCCACATTCTGTGCTCTCTCTCCTTGGCAAGGTCTCTGCACTAACTGCTGTGTTGCAGCAGGGAGGGCTGTCAGCAGTGGTGCAGTGGCAGATGGACACCAAGGGCGTGAGGAGCTACCTCTATTGGCTGTTCTGCCAGTTTGAACTCATCACCTGCAGCTACCTGATGGAGCCCTGGGAAAAAGTGCTCTTTTACACCTTCAACATGGCCATGCTGCTGACACTGCTCTACACCGCCTATGCCTTCGTGCCTGGCCACCTCAGCACCGCTCTCCAGTCCTTCCTGCAGCTCTTTGGAAGCCAGCACGACAACCAGCATGTGCCTGTGGTGAAGTAACACTGCGAGCCCACCTCTGACTCTTGGATCCATGCAGTGTTCGCCTTCGCACTCCACTTGTGGTTAGGAGCAGCTCTAGGGGCTGCACAAACACTGTTTCACTCTGCTGCTCCTCCCCACGGTCTCCTATGGGCTGGGGCACCCTGACAGCTGCTTACTCACAGACACAATTTCCATCAGCCCTCGGTTTTATTCTCTGCCTGACTGCTTCCTGAAGAGCACTACATAGAGTCATAGAATAGTTTAGCTCAGGAACCAGATCGTCGAGTCCAACCATTCTCTAACTCTGCCCAGTCTGGTGCTGAACCCTGGCCCTCAGCACCACAACTCCACGGCTTTGAAACCCCTCCAGGGATGGGGACTCCAACACTGCTCTGGGCAGCCTGGGCCAGGCCTGGACAACACTTCTGGTGAAGAGATTTTTTTCCTCATGTCCAACCTAAATGTCTCTGATGAGAAACTCGAGGCTATTTCCTCTTGTCTGTCACTTTTTGCTCGGGAGAGGAGACCAACTCCACCTGGCTTCAGCCTCCTGTCAGGGAGTTGCAGAGAGCAATGAGGTCTCCTCTCAGCCTCCTTTTCTCCAGGCTGAAAAACATCACTTTCCTGACCTGTGCTCCAGACTCTTCACCAGCTTTTTTGCCCTTCTCTGGACCCAATCCAGCCCCTCAATGCCCTTCTTGGAGTGAGGAGCCTAAACCTGAACCCAGTATTCAAGCTGTGGCCTCATCAATGCCCAGTCCAGGAGGACAATCCCTGCCCTGTTCCTGCTGTCACACCATTGTTGATACAGGCCAGGCTGCTGGTGGCCTTCTTGGCCACCTGGGCACACCCTGGCTCACCTTCAGCTGCCACCAACCAACACCTGCAGGTCTTTCTCTGCTGGGCTCCTTGACTCTGAAATGTGAGAGCCTGGCTGCAGTTCTGGAGCTGTTTTGGTACCTGTTTGCTACCACTGGAGCTGTGCTGCCTGTTTGGCTGCTGCAGGGAGAGCTGCTTGGATGTGGATTTTCCTCCAGAGAAGCTCTGGTGTGCCATAGCTGACAGGGGAGATGTCTGGACAACACAGCTGCCAGGTGCTTCCCTAAGCCTCACTCTGTATGTATAGAATGATTTTCTTATTTATTTCATCTCCTCAGTTATTTCACACAAGGAATTCCTTGCCTGGTTCCTCGTCACTCTGTCAGTGATGCAGCTGAGTCACTAACCCTGTGAGGATTTACTGCCATGAAAACTGATAATAAAATCCTTATCTTCTTGATTTTGTGTTTGACTTTCAGAAGCCAGATGAGGCATGCACACCCCCTGCAGAACATGCAGCTGCTCAGGCACTGGTGAGAGGGACATTGCAGCTGAGCAACAAGCAAACCCTACCTAAAATACCTCTCTCCTGTTTTCCTAACCCTTATCCCCCTTCCTTTTGTGCTCTACCTGTAGAGCAGGAGCAGGAGCTCTTGAGACTGCAGGCTGTGGAACTCGCATGCTGGACACTCTCTAATTGGCTTTGTTTCAAATTCCTCGGGTCTAAAGCTTCAGCCTAAAAGATGCCTGTGCTGCTAGTGTGCTGCAGCAAAGTGGACTGGAGCTGGTCAGGGATAAACTGCCCAACACAGACAGCTTGGCAGCTGGAACCCATGTTCTGTGTCCTCCCAGAAGTGAAACCCATCCTCTGTGTCCTCCCAGCAGAAGAACAGAATAGAAGCAGGGCACACAGGCAGCTTGGCAGCTGAAACCCATGCTCTGTATCCTCCCAGAAGTGGAATCCACGCTCTCTGTCCTCTCAGGAGAAGAACAGAGTAGAAGCAGGGCACACAGGCTGCTTGGCAGCTGGACTCCATGCTCTGTGTCCTCCCAGCAGAACAGAGTAGAAGCAGGGCACACAGGCAGTTTGGCAGCTGGAACCCATGCTCTGTGTCCTCCCAGGAGAAGAGCAGAGAAGCAGCAGGGCACCTGCAGGGTGACAGCAGTGCAACTTCACTGCTGCTCACCTTGAATTTTCTTCCATCTTTCCAGCACAGAGGTGTTCCTAGAATGTCCTCTCCTTCCAGAGACGAGGATGTTATTGGTAGGTGGCAGTCAAATGAGTTGTGAAATGAGATTTGGTCAGACAGTGCTGAAACAAAGTGATGACAGTAATTATCTTACTTGTCATCTCGAAATGAGAGCCAGTTCTCTTCCTAATTTATAATTAGGGAAAACAGGATACAAAAATAATCAGGAAAATGAGGGCAGCTGCACTTAAAAACTCACAGCTCTTTAGCCAAGCAATTCCTGAGCTTGCAAAGAACAGCTCTCTGGAGCTGCCAGGTCAGAACCCAGCTGTATGCTTTATTCAACTAATGGAATGGCCTCAACAGTGAAGCTCCCAGCAGCCTCCCTGCGTTTATTGCTGGTCAGCAACAGGAGAGGGAAGGGGAAAGTTGTGGTTTTGTCAATTATCAGACTGCTCATGAAGATACAATCCCAGAGTCCCAGCGTGGTAGGGGCCACGCAGAGCTGATCCTCAGGGGGAGAGCTGAGTGAAGGGCCAGCAGAGCTGTGTTTCCCTCCCATTACAGCAGAAGGCTGCAGTCATACACCAGGGCCCTGGCGACGTGAAGGAATCTGACACCAGACTGGAGAATTCCCAACTCTGCCCCTGGGTGCGGTGATGCTTACTGTTGCCCTCTCCACACCACTGCCACTGGGGGTTTGTTGTGGTCACCTCTGTTGCAACAGCTGCTGTACAAACCACAGGCTGTGGTGATGGGATGAGGAGGGATGGATCAAAGCAGATTGAGACTGGAGAGGAGGAAGAAATTCTTTCCAGTGAGGGTGGGGAGACACTGGCACAGGCTGCCCAGGGAGGCTGTGGATGCTCCCTCCCTGCAGGTGTTCCAGGCTGAATGAGGCTCTGAGCAACCTGGGCTAGTGGGAGGCATCCCTGCCCATGCCAGGGTGATTGGAACTGGATGATTTTGAGGTCCCTTCCAACCCAACCCATTCTGTGAACTTGTGAAAATGTGTCTGTGGTGCTGCCCAGTTCCACAGCAGCAAAGATCCCAGTTCAGCTGGGGAGAACCAAGAGAGCACTGAGAAGGAAACAAGAGGCTAAATGGCAGCTGCTGAGCCTCCAGATTCACAGAATCATAGAACCTTAAAGGTTGGAAGGGACCTCCAGAGGTCATCGAGCCAAAGCCCCCTGCCACAGCTGGATCATGCAGGGTAGCTGGTATGGGAATGCATCCAGGTGGGTTTGGAAAGCCTCCAGAGGAGACTCCACAACCTCTCTGGGCAGCCTGCTCCAGGCCTCCAGCACTCTCACACCAAGCATTTTTCTCCTCAGGTTTTGCTGAAACCTACTGTTCCAGTTTGTATCTATTGCTCCTTGGCTTATTGCTGTGCATGACCCAAAAGAGATTGCCCCACTGCACTTGACACCCAGCCCTCAGATAGTTGTACACATCGATCAGATCCTCTCTGAGTCTTCTCCTCTAGAGACTAAACAGCCCCAGTGCTCTCAGTCTCCATAGGGGAGATGCTCAGGTCCCCCAGTCATCCTCATGGCTCTCCACTGGACTCTCTCCAGCAGGTCCCTGTCTCTCTTGAACTGGGGAGCCCAAAACTGGACACAGTATTCCATGTGTGGTCTCAGTAGGGCAGAGCAGAGCCTCCAAATTTTGGATGAATTGTGGATTAATTACACTCATCCCAATCTTCCCTGCATGTCTCCATGGCCCTCACCGGCACAGGAGGATTTAGAGCCTCATGCCCAAACTCACCTTGCAATTGCAGTCTGGAAAGCCAAGCCTGCGTGGGCAGGTTCCCCTCTGGAAGTTGGGCTGTGACCAGCAGCCCCAGGTGAAGGCCAGGGCTCCAGATTTGCTCATGCCAGGCCTGTGCATGCCCATCTGCCCACATGAAGTCCACCCAGGCAGGCACTGGCACAATCTGGTGTCTATCAACCCAGCCCTGCACTTGATGTGCTTCTCCCAGCAGTGTGAGAACAGAGGTTGCCTGGGCTGGAACAGCCTGATACAGCTCTGCCAGCCTTGCTTCAGCCAGCAGGGCTGGTGCTGGTCTGTAGATTCTGCAGTGAGTGCCACAGCCCCGGAGTGCTTCTGTTCAGGGCTGGCACGGCCCAGCTCAGCCTCTGCTCACTCAGACTCTTGCTTTGCAAAGCCAGGGGCTGCTGCTAGCAGGGAGAAGCTGATGGCACAGCTCCTGCCAAGGGAGGGGGGGCACAACGGTTCTGCCTGACACTTGCTCCTCCGCACACCAAGGGCACTGCCACAGTTCTGCCCCACCCTGGGGGGCAGGAAGGCAGAGGGGGCACCTGTGGAGAGGAGCAGCCAGCACAAGGTGAGCCTCAACTGCCCACCAAGGAATTGCAGCCCTTGGATGGCATCTTCAGCAGCAAGCTGAGGCATCCCCAGGCTCAAGCCTCTTCTTCCCTGGCTGCTGTCCCAGGACTCTGCCCCTTCTGCTTTCCAGCCTCATCCCTGTGTTCCTCAATCCAGATCCAGAATGTGGTTCCCATCTGCTGCTGAGTGCAGTCTGAGACCTACGCAGTGCCTGCCCCCAGCATCAGTGGTGCCAGTGGTGCCATGCTTGCCCTCAGGGGTTGGGTTCCATATTGGTTTGTGTCTCTATCCCATAGTATTGTTCTTCTTTCCATCCCAAATGGGTTAGTTTCTTTCCCAGCCCATCAGACTCTCTCCCTTCTTCCCTTTCTCTTCCCTTGGGGAAGGCAGAGCACTTCCTGGAGAGCCTCTGGCACTCAGCTGGTGGCCTGTCCAGCCCTGACCCTGGACAGAAGGTGACACTGGGCACCTCTGAGATCACTTCTTCCCTGGCCTTTCAGAAGAAACCTCACAGCTCAATTGCCCATTCCCCAGCAGCACTTCACCATGAGCTGAAACTCGAGAATCTCAAACATCTGGTAAACTAAATCCACCTCAGGCTGCCCACCAGGAGCTGTTGGACCTCTGCAGCTCCCACACACACAGTAGGAGACTGACAGCATCCCATGGTGAAGGTTTGCTACTGCAGGACTTTACTCTCACTAAACCACACTCAGTATTTCATCAAAGCAAGCAGTTCAAAGTCTTCCTCACCTCACGGCAGGGATGGCTTTCTTCACAAAAAGCTTTGTCCCCCCTGCTGCTGATTACTCCTAAGAATGTTTAGAGGCCTGAGGTTAAGTTCCTGCTCCTTCTTGTCCCTTGTGTTGCTGCCCCAGCGTCTGCATTCTGTCTGTGCTGCTGTTTACATCTGAGCCTAACCTGAGTCCTTATCTTGGTCACTCATTACCTGACCTGCAGATCCTGTTCCTGAGATGAGTTTGTCAGCACTTCAGAGCCTCCTGGTTCATCTCAGCTCACTGTACCTGCTTGGAACAGAGATGAGTTCACAGCAGATCTGTTGCCTCTTATAAAACTTAACCTGAAATTACTTGCTCCTGCCTGGCTGGAAATCTGACTTTCTGCTCATCTGAAACTCCTCCATGAAGAGCTTGCTTACGGTCATGACCCTGCAGTGCAAGTGCTGCATGGAATGGTGTTTACATGGCAATGTTCCTGGGCACCAAGGGAAGAATGTGGGCGTTGGAGTGTTCGCTTTCCTGAGGAGAGCAGGACATGGCCTCTTTGCTCTCTGCACCATCAGTAGTTTCTCACTCATCTCACTGACTCTCATAGAACCAAGTAACTGTTTGGGTTGGAAAAGCCCTCTAAGATCATCCAGTCCAACATCAACCTAGTACCACCATGTGCACACCTTTAACACCTCTAGGGATGGGGACTCCACCTGGGGCACTGAGGAGCAGCTGCCTCCCACAGCCAGCAGGAAGAGCTGCCCCAATAGGAGTGCTCCCACCAGCACTTTCAGCAGTGGCCTCTCTTGTGTGCAAGCACCGGAGACCTTCTGCGCTGGGGACAACTCTGCTGGAAAGAGTTCTTCCCCAGCTTTGTTGCCTTTCTCTGGACCTGCTCCAGCTCCTCAGTGTACTTCTTGGAGCGAGGAGCCCAAATCTGAATCCAGGATTCAAGATGCAGCCTCAGCAGTGCCCATTCCCAGAGAACAATCCCTGCCCTGCTCCTGCTGGTCACACTATTGCTGATCCAGGCCAGGCTGCTGATGGCCTTCATGGACATCTGAGCACACCTGGGCTCCTATCCAGTTGCTTGACCTCCCCCCCCAGGTCCCCTTCCACCAGACAATTTCCATCCACTCTTCCCCAGGCCTGGAGTGTTCATGTTGTTGTGACCCACAGCAGCATGGTCCAAAATGGTGGAGCAAACCCATCTGAACAGGTTTTCAATTGTTCAAACCCGGTGTATTAAGATACTAAGCTTAAATGCTTTTAATCCATGGACACAGGCATGGAAGAGAGAACAACACAACGTTGCCATGCTGAAAAGTTTTCCAACTTGCTGATCCAGGGCTGCACCTTCAATCAATTCACAAGCAAGCTTTTGTGTGCAAACATGGAGATTTGGAGTTCCTTGGCCAGGGGAACAGAAAATATGTTCTTGAGCTTCCCAAAACTCTGGTATTTGAAATAATCTATATCACAAAAGGCTTCCAACCGTTGTGCCAAGAAGATTAAGAGAGGAAAAACCCTTCTGAGGTAAATGAATGCAATAATCAGCAGCAGGTGTTTCATGTAAAAACCTCGTAAAGCAGAAGGAATTCTCTCCCCCTGTCCACCCTTCCAGCTGCCTTCAGCCTGGAGCTGGTCAGCTGGGCTTTATGCTGCACAAGCTGCAAGGAGAGCATTCAGGGACACTATGGTAATGCCTCACCAGAAATTAAAGTGGAATTGGTGATTCTCTCCTAAACACTAATTCAGGGCCTTTATTTGGCGCCTCATTACAAGAGGGATGTGGAGGTGCTGGAGCCAGGGCAGAAGAGAGCAAGGAAGGTGTGAAGGGCCTGGATAATAAATTTGATGAGGAGTGACCGAAGGAGCTGGGGATGGTTAGTTTGAGGAAGAGGAGGCTGCGGGAAGACCTCATTGCTGTCTGCAGCTACCTGAAGGGACATTGTGGAGAGGCTGCTGCTGGTCTCTGCTCACAGGTAATCAGTGACAGAACAAGAGGGAAAGGCCTCAAGCTCTCACTGGGTAGGTTTAGACTGGACATTAGGAAGAATTTTTTCACAGCACTGGAATGAGCTGCCCAGGGAGGTGATGGAGTCACCAACCCTGGCTGTGTTTGAAAGTCGTTTGGATGTGGTGGTGGAGGATATGGTTTAAGGGTGAACTTTGTTGAGTGGGGATGGTGGTTTGGCTCGGTGATCCTGGGGGTCTCTTCCAACTGGAATGTTTCTGTGATTTTGGGCTATGAAGGCATCCAGGTCCCTTTTCTTGCCCATGTCAGCAGTTTGTAATGCTGCCTTCTGGCTAGGGTGGTTTTACCTTGTGAAGGGAGTATTTCTGGCCTGGATCAATGCATTGCTCTTATTCTGTCATCATATTTGCTCCCTCCCCACCGGTGGCGTCCTGGGAGATGTGGAGATCCTCCAGCATCTCAGCCAGGCTGATCCGTGGAGCATCATCATCATCTGTGTCACTCTCCACTGGGATCTCTGCATCTGAGAAGGTGGAAGCAAACAAACAACAAACAGCTAAGCAAAGCAAACGAACCCCAGCCCCCCTGAAGAAGGAGGGGAACAAAACTCCCAGAAGTTCCAAACAACAACCAACCCAATGACAGAACCAGCCTAAACCAACCCTGGAACAGATCTCTCCTGAAAAACCAAAACTCCATGGCAATTCCCTCAAGGAAAATCATTGAGTCAGAGAGGCTGGAAAAGATCTCCAAGATCATCCAGTCCAGCCCTTACCCCAGCATTGCCATAGCACCACTGAACCATGGCCCACATCTCTGCCTCTCTGAAACACCTCCAGGGATGGAGACACACCACTGCCCAGGGCAGCCAGGGCCTGACTTTGACAACAGCTGTTCCTCATATCCAAGCTAAATCTCCCCTGGGGCAACTTGAGGCCATTTCCTCTCATCCAGTCACTTGCCATGTGGAAGAAGAGACCAATTCCCACCTGGCTTTAGCCTCCTTTCAGGGAGCTGCAGAGATCATTGAAGTCTCCCCTCAGCCTCCTTCTCTCCAGGCTGAACACCCCCAGCACCCTCAGCTGCTCCTCCCCAGCCCTGTTCTCCAGGCCCTTCCCCAGCTTTGCTGCCCTTCCCTGGACACCCTCCAGCCCCTCAGTGTACTTCTTGGGGTGAGAAGCCCAAACCTGAACCCAGGATTCAAGGTGTGACCTCTCCAGTGCCAGCCCCGGGGCACAATCCCTGTCCCGGTCCTGCTGGCCACACTATTGCTGCTCCAGGCCAGGCTGCTGGTGGCCTTCTTGGCCACCTGGCTGGCTCATCTCCAGCTGCTCTTGAATAACACCCCCAAGTCCTTTTCCACCAGGCAGTTTCTGCCACGCTGCCTCAGACCTTGAATGTTCACAAGGCTGTTGTGACCCATTTGCAGGACCTGGCCCTTGGCCTTGTTGAACCTCATTCCCTTGGCCTTGTCCCATCAATCTTGCTTGGCCAAGTCCCTCTGTAGACCTTCCCTACCCTCAAGCAGATCAGGACTGCTGCTTACCCTGATGTGATCTACAAACTCACTGAGGGTTCCTGGATGCCCTGATCCCAATCATTGATGAAGGCATCAAAAGGGAACAGGGCCCAGTGCTGAGCCCTGGGGAGTAGCACTTGTGAGTGGCCACCAGCTGCAGCTAACCCCATCTGCCCCTCACTCTCTGGGCTTTGCCATCTGGGCACTTTTTCACCCAGCAAAGAGTAGAGCTGCCCAAGCCATGGGCAACCAAGAGGCTGAACCATGGCTCCAACCCTTCAGCCAGCAGCGGTTTTGAGGGGCTGGAGACACTTCCCTCTCTCACGTTACAGCCAAGCAAACAAAGCACCAGCTTCTGTTCAGAGCATGTGAAGAGCTGCTGCTGCTACACTGCAGCACTGCTCCAGCCACCAGCTCTTCAGAGAGCCCAAACCTACAAGTCTTCCCTCCAACAGCCATGACCTAGGTGCATGCAGGGAGCTGAGCAAAGGCCTTACTGCGGTAAATGTTGATATTCTTCCTGATGGCTTCATCTTCTTCCAGATCTTCAAGGAAGTCCTGGTACTGCCTGTCAAGAGAATTCCTGCATTTACTCACTCCTCCTTTGGAATCTTGGCAATTTCCAAACCCAAAATGAAACTGAAGGAGCAAAGCCTCGTGGCTTTGCAATCCACAGCCCTTCAGATGTGCCTCCTGGCAGCATTCCCAACTCATTCTCCCTGCCTTGTTTTCTATTAGTTACCAAATAATGGGTTTTCTGCCCTGGTTTAACTCCAACTGCCTAATTTTTTTCCTGCTTAGAATCAGCTTTGTCAGTGGATAAACTTGTGCCAAGCACGATGTCCCAGGTTGTTATTGTATTGTTTGTATTTATCCCCTTTCAAGTGTCCCTTGAGCTAGACACCAACTGTAAGCTACAGACTCAGTGCTTCTGGTATTGTTTCATGATTGAAGCTTTTCTTGAGAGAAAAAAATGGGAACATTTTGATATTTTGCACCAGTAAACTCAAAAAACCTGCAGTGTATCTTCCAATTTTCAGGACTGAGTTGATTCCCACATCCCCCCCAGCTGAAAATTTAGGAGCAAAAATGAGCATAAATAAGGTGCAGGTAATTAAAGCACTTTCTGCACTAGAGAATCACAGAATGTCAGAGGCTGGAAGGGACCTCCAAAGCTCATCCAGTCCAACCCCCTGCCAGAGCAGGATCACCTAGAGCAGATCACACAAGAACACATCCAGGCAGGTTTTGAATAACTCCAGAGGGAGACTCCACAACCCCCCTGGGCAGCCTGTTCCAGGGTTCTGTCACCCTCGCAGGGAAAAAATCCCTCCTCGTGTTTACATGAAACTTCCTATGCCTCAAAGAGGGAGAAAATGTAGATCCTGGTATCAGCCAGTCCTGTGAGCCACCATCATGCTGAGACAGATCCAGCAGCAGTTCCCTGTGCACCCCAATGCAGGTGTTCACTGGGGTTAGCCTCAGCTGAAACTCAGACATATTTCTGGAGTTATAAGACCATTAAGGTTGGAAAAGACCTCTAAGATCACTAAGTCCAACCTTCTGCCCAACATCTGCACGACCACTGGACCACATCTCATAGACTCATAATACCTGAAGGGATCCTGCAGCAAGGCTGCAGGGGGACGTTTGCTGAGGGTGTCTAGTCAGGCCAAGGGGGAATGGTTTGGAGCTGAGGCAGAGCAGGGTTGGAATGGAGCTGAGGAAGAAGTTCTTTGGTGTGAGGGTGGTGAGAGTCTGGCACAGGCTGCCTAGAGAGGCTGTGGCTGCCTTCTGCCTGGGGGCATTGAAGGCCAGGCTGGATGAGGCCTTGAGCAGCTGAGTCTAGTTGAGAGGTGTCCCTGGGCATGGTGGGGAGGTTGGAGCAGATGATTCCTGACACCTCTTCCAGCCTGAGCCACTCTAGGATTCATAGAATGGTTTGGAAAGAACCTTAAATATCATCTAGTTCTAAATCCTTGCCATGGACAGGGACACCTCCCGCTAAAGAGGTTGCTCAAGGCCTCATCCAGTCTGGCCTTGAACACCTCCAGGGAGGGGGCAGCCACAACCTCCCTGAACGACCTGTACCAGTTTGAACTCCCCATCCTCTCTGTAAAGAATTGCTTCCTAATTTCTTCCTTGGCACAGCACCCTAGGTAGGGGGGAGTGAAAAGCTTCCCAGCAGATACTGAACCTTTCATCATCTGATTCCATGCCTTCTCTGTCCCTTTCCAGCTCCTTCAGTTTCCAGTTCCTGCGGCGCTGGCGCTTGCTGCGGTCGTAGCTCTTCTTTATTAGTACCTAGAGTGCAGAGCAGCAGGTGTTTACACACACACCCCCCTCCAACATCACCCACGGCACTCCCAACACCCAAAGCAACACTCAAGCCTAGACTTGGAGCTGAACAAATGGCAGTCAGATGATACTGAGAAGTTCCAGACAGAGTCGATGCCTCCTCCCTGGGGGTGTTACAAGGCCAGGCTGGCTGAGGCCTTGAGCGGCAGAGTCCAGTGGCAGGTGGGTCGGAGAAGATGATCTCTGAGCCCCCTTCCAATTTGAGAGTTCCCAGAGCCTGAAGAGGCCCACGCAGGCTGGAGGGGTAACACAGCTCACCTGTGTGTGCTGAAAGCTAAGTGAATGCCCTCTTTAACCACCCCTCACAAATGAGGGTGCAGTTCTCAGTATTAGAAGCTTTTCAGGTTTCAATACTCAGATTTCCTCATGCTTTAGGCACCACAAAAGGAGTGAGGATCTAAAATCATCTTCCCCATCACCCCTGGGTGATGCAGAACTCTGCAGGCAGAGACAGAAAATGTTCTTACCACATCAGGAATGCTTTGGGGGTTCATCTTGTTGGCAAACTCATCATTTAAGTTGCAATTTGCCAGGTCAAATCTGAAACCAAAAGAGGAAATAAGAAATTAAAACAGGAAAAAGGAATTTTATCCTACCTTCTATAGCAGCCACCAAACAGTGGTACTGCACCTACAGGCAGTGCATGGTGTTTGTATCAAAGAGCAGCAAGGTGCAACTCACAGCTCCTCAGACAAAGTCTCCAGCTGAAGTAGAGAGCAAATAAAAACGCCCCTCAGTATGCTGCTGGCACAACTGTGCCTAACTCCTAGAGTCTGCTGCTCCAGCAGCACCCCACAGCCTCTGATCCTAAAGAGCAAGATCCAGTGAGGTGCTTCTGGGCTCACAACAGCTCCAGCAACATCCATGTTTAAGAATCACTTCATCTGCCTAATCTTACAGGCTGCTCTGTTTGGTACTCCCTAGCAAACAAAAAGGTCCTGCCTGGGACTTGAAAAATCCCTCCCCCCAGTTTGGTCCAGCTGCCATCCCAAACCACACTCTGCAGGCAGAGCTTCAGCTCTCTGCTTGCTATCAGCCCTTTTCTCCAAAGAGCTTCTGCTGGAGGAAGAGATTTGCTGTGTTAGGAACCTCTCTTTGGCCAAGATGAATAGTCTGATCTAGGCCTTTTGCTGAGCCCATTCAGAAACCACAACAGTTCAAAATCTCCTATTGAGAACCCAAAGACTTCAGCCACTACAATATCAATTCATAAACCCCAACAACCAGAACAGACCCCAAGACAAGGTCACCAGGATTCAGAATGTGGCCCAAGTGAGTAGAGCAGAAATATTGATGATCTGTGTTCAGCTCTGAGGTTTTCTGTACCCAGGCTTCAGCCAGAGTGTGCTGGAGGAACAAAAAAGCAAAAGGCTCATAATTAAATGCATCTTAACTGTGACTAACTCACTGTGCAACAGAGCATCTGCATTGAGTCACTGCTCTCACTCACACTGGTAATTAGACTAATCTCTACACCAAGCATCCAGAGTAGCACTTGTACCTCCTCACTTCTTACCTGTGCAACAACCACCTCTCACAAGAACCCTACAAAGGCTGCTCCTACAACTAGGCAGCTTTTGAGTATTGTTTGTTTTTTGGTTGTTTGGGTTTTTTTTAAACACAGAAGGGACTGGAAAGGACCTCTGGAGATCATCCAGTCCAACCCCACCTGCTACAGTGGAGGCACCCACAGCAGCTTGCCCAAGGACCACAGTGTCCAGGTGGGGTTTGGAATCTCTCCACAGAAGCAGAATCCACAACCTCTCTGGACAGGTTGCTCCAGGCCTCAAATACCCTCACACCAAACCAGTTTCTCCTTCTGCTCAGATGGAACCTCCTGGCTTCCAGTCTGTGTCCCTTGGCCTTTGTCCTGTCCCTGGGCACCAATGACAAAAGCCTGGCCCCAGCCTCTTGTCCCCCACGGTTCCTTTATCTCTTGCTGAGCACTGCTCAGATGCCCTCTGGGCTGCTCTTCTCCATGCTCCCAGCCCCAGGGCTCTCAGCTTTTGCTCCTCACATAGCTGCTCCAGGCCCCTCAGCAGCTTTGCAGCCTTTGCTGGACTCTCTCCAGCAGTTCCCTGTCTCTCTTTAATTGGGGAGCCCAAAACTGGGCACAATAGTCCAGATGTGACCTCACTAGAGCAGAGTAGAGGGAGAAGAGAACCTCCCTCAACCTGCTGGCCACAGTCTTCTTCATGCACCCCAGGACACCATAGGTGTTTTGGCCTCAAGGGCACATTGCTGGCTGATGATGAACTTGTTATCCCCCAGCACTCCCAGGTCCTTCTCCCCAGAGCTGCTTCCCAGTAGGACACCCCTCATCTGTTCCTTTGCAGGTGCAGGACCCCACACCTGCCCTTGCTGGACTTCACTTTTACTTGCTAACATTGAAGTATACACGGAAAAGACAAGGTTTGGCACTGATCCTTTAACCCTGATGAGGAGGAAATGCTTCTACACTTCCACAAGAGCAATTCAGTAATTAAAGAGCTGCAAAGATCATAGGGGATAACTTCAAATGACAGCAACAAGTGGAGTTTAAACTCCTCAACAGAAAAGAATGTCTGAGGGTGGAATTCAGAGAACAGTTGGGCAATTTCCAAACCACTGCTCACAGCTTTCCTGGGAAAAGCTTTGCCAGTGGCAAGGAATGGCCAAGCATCCACCTGACTCTGCAAGGCAGGAGAGAGGTTCAGCAGAGCAGGAGAAGCAGTGGGGGCAGAGCCCAAAACTCTGAACCAAAGAGAGAAGAACTCTTACCTTGTTTGATCTTGCCCCTGCACCTGCCCCTCTTTTCTTTTCCTGAACCCTGTTTATGTCCACAATGATGAACTCCTCCAGCTGTTTGGGGTGGAACAGGCTGTTGAAAGGATGGCGCCAGTAGGTGCTGCCATCAACTTCAGCAACTGCAAAAGAGACACCAGCAGCAGCTGTGACAAGGGACAGAGCTTCTTGCCAGGAAACTGTCAGGGAAAGGAAGCAGCCAAAGCGCAGGCAACGACCTAATTCATTTTGTTGAAGTTTGTCATTCCAGAATCCCAGCATGGTGAGGGTTGGAAGGGACCTCTGGAGATCATCCAGTCCATGGTTATCTGCTAAAGCAGGG
This sequence comes from Tricholaema leucomelas, assembly GCA_013400475.1. Classification (NCBI taxonomy): domain Eukaryota; kingdom Metazoa; phylum Chordata; class Aves; order Piciformes; family Lybiidae; genus Tricholaema lacrymosa; species Tricholaema leucomelas. The sequence goes on from WAAF01020464.1 coordinate 412,951, forward strand.
CACCCACAGCAGCTTGCCCAGCAGCACAACGCCCAAGGGGATTTGGAAGCTCTTCAGCGGAGACTCCACAACCTCTCTGCACAGCCTGCTCCAGGCCTCCAGCACCCTCACAACAAACAAATTTCTCCTCCTGCTCAGGTGAAACCTCCTGGCTGCCAGTTTGTGCCCATTGCCCCTTGTCCTGTCCCTGGCCACCACTGACAAGAGCCTGGCCCAAGCCTCTTGCCCCTCACAAGTCCTTCGCTCTTGCTGAGCATTGCTCAGATGCCCTCTGAGGCTGCTCTTCTGCAGGCTCTCAACCCCAGGGCTCTCAGCCTTTCCTTAGTAACACAACAAGGAGTCTCCTACTGTACCACAAGCGTTTAGAACATGACTCATACAGCAAACTTGTGCTGCAGGAGCAGCTGCTGTGTGACAGCCAAGTCCCATACCACATGTCTACAGCACAGACCTCTTCAGCTGAAGGAATAATTCTCCTGGACTTGCCCTTACAAGAGGCATTTTGTTGCCATTTCACCAGCAAACCCCAATCGAGCAGAGTGCTGCTGATACCCCAGGGGCTAGGCTCACAATTCAGAGCAAAACTTGATGTCATCTCATTTGAGAGGAACACACCTGACAAATGGAAATGCTCACCCTAAGCAGCCATCAGCCTCCCTCTCTGGAGGCATTCAAAACCTGCCTGGATGTGTTTCTGTGTGATTGACATGCCAGTGTTTCAGCAAGGGGGTTGGACTGAATGATCATGGAACCATGGAATTGTCTTGGTTGGAAAAGATCATTCAATCCAACCATGCTCTAACTTTGCCAAGGCTGGTGCTAACCCATGGCCCTCAGCACTGCATCTCTGCCTTTTTGAAACACCTCCAGGGATGGGGATTCAAACACCTCTTAGAGGAGCTTGTTCCAGTGTCTGAGAACCCCTTCAGAGAAGGGGTTTCTTCAGAGGCCACTTCCAACCCTTACCATCCTGCAGTTCAGAGATGAACTTACCCCTGACAGAGCACATTTTTCCCAAGACACTATGGAGACCGAGCTCAGTCTCAGGTCACTATTAAATTTCTACAGCAATGACTGCAGAGATAAATTGACAACATTGAGGTCTAAACCCACACAAGCTCATGAAAACCCAACAGACCCAGGAAAGAATTGTGACAACAGAAAAAACCCAGCAAGGGCCACAGAGCAGGTCAGGAGCTGTAACTCACTCTGCAGAGTGCTGGGGTCGATGAGGTGGATGGTGCTTGTCACTCGGAAGCACACACAGATCTGGCTCATGTTCCCCAGGCTCTGGGCCAGCTTGGGTGACAGACACACAACATTGTCCTGTACACAAAGAGAAAGCCACTGGCATTATTTGGTCCTGCATTAATAATCAAGTCCTTAGAGAAACATGAATCTACTTTTGGAATTCTAGAATGGCTCAGGTTGGGAGGGAGCTCAGAGATCATCTACTTGAAACTCCTCACCATGCCCAGGCACACCTCTCAGCTACACTCAGCTGCTCAGGGCCTCATCCAGCCTGGCCTTCAACACACCCAGCAAGGAGGCAGATACAGCCTCCCTGGGCAGCCTATGCCAAACTCTCACCACCCTCACACTGAAGAACTTCTTCCTCAGCTCCACTCTAACCCTGCTCTGCCTCAGCTCCAAACCATTCCCCTTGGACTGTGTCTAGACACCCTCAGCAAATGTTCCTCTGCACCCTTCCTGCAGGATCCCTTCAGGCATTGGCAGGCAGCTCTAAGAGCCCCCTGGAGCCTTCTGCTCTCCAGGCTGCACACCCCCAGCTCCCTCAGCCTGTCCTCGCAGCAGAGCTGCTCCAGCCCTTGGAGCATCTTTGTGGTCTCCTCTGGCCTCTCTGCAGCAGCTCTGTGTCCTCCTTGTGTTGGGGACACCAGAGCTAGAGGCAGGATTGGAAGTGAGGTCTGAGCAGAGCAGAATCCCCTCTCTTGCTCTGCTGTCCACACTACTCTGGCTGCAGCCCAGCACACAGCTGCCTGCTGGGCTGCATGAGGGCACTGCTGGCTCCTACGGAGTGTTGACTGATCAGAAGCTCACAATTCTCTTTCTTCAGAGCTACTTCCAACCCACTCTGCACTCAGCCTGGAATTGTGCATGGGATTGGCCTGACATAGAGGCAAGACCTTGCACTTGGACTTGTTTTCAGTTCTCCAGTCAGTGAGACCCTCAAGAGACCTGCTCTCTGTACTTTCCATTCTCCATGGGGAGCTCCATCCCAAATCCCCACTAAATCAAGTCTCCACCAGCAAAACCAATCTGTGCCCAATGCACGCAGTGTCCTGGAGGTGGAGCAGGGAGCAGCTACCTTGCATATTGGCACAATCTCCACGGAGAAGGTGCTCTTGTAATTGTAGACGTTGCTGTGGATGTCGTGGGAGATCAAACGCTGCGATGACTTTGCTCTACAAAACACAGAAGCAGAGAGTCTGCAGGCACCAGGGAGGACATCAGCAGGTGATCAGAACCAAGCACAGCCCTGAAAGTACAGCCCCGGGCTCTACAAGTATTAAGGAAACGCTTCAGGGTTGGTTTTAGAAGGGCTAAGCGGAAAACACAGGACTTGTGCAGAAGGGGTTTTGGTCTGGTTTAATCAGAAAACAGGTTCCTTCCACTTTGACTTTGCAAATGAAGGATAAGACATAGTTCTCAAAACCTTTTCATCATTCAAGGACATACCTGGATGGAACTGTACACTGAAGGAAATCTACCATCTTCTGGGCCTGTTGCTTTGAAGAGTAGTAGAAGTCCAGGCCATCTGAAAGAGAAGCAAGTGTGTGGAGCACATCAGTGCAAGGATGTCTTTTTCTGTCAGCTGTGAGACACAGGCCAGGTGCTCTGCTGCTTATCTCATCTCATACAGTCTAGAAGGCAGAATTGTATCATGGGCTGCAGCCAGTGGAGTGTGGGCAGCAGAGCAAGAGAGGGGATTCTGCCCCTTGGCTCTGCTCAGACCTCACCTCCAATCCTGACTCCAGCTCTGGTGTCCCCAGCACAAGGAGGACACAGAGCTGCTGCAGAGAGGCCAGAGGAGACCACAAAGATGCTCCAAGGGCTGGAGCAGCTCTGCTGCGAGGACAGGCTGAGGGAGCTGGGGGTGTGCAGCCTGGAGAGCAGAAGGCTCCAGAGGGCTCTTAGAGCTGCCTGCCAATGCCTGAAGGGACCCTGCAGGAAGGCTGCAGAGGAACTTTTGCTGAGGGTGTCTAGAGACACACCAAGGGGGAATGGTTTGGAGCTGAGGCAGAGCAGGGATAGAGTGGAGCTGAGGAAGAAGTTCCCCAGTGTGAGGGTGCTAAGACTCTGGCATAGGCTGCCCAGGGAAGCTGTAGCTGCCTCCTTGCTGAGTGTATTGAAGGCCAGGCTGGATGAGGCCTTGAGCAGCTGAGTCTAGTTGAGAGGTGTCCCTGGGCATGGTGTGGAGGTTGGAGTAGATGATCCCTGAGGTCCCTTCCATCCTGAGCCATTCTGTGATTCTCTGTTCACACAAGCCCCCTCCCAAGACAATCAGGTTGGTCTGTTCTCCCTTCAGACTAATCCACCCTCACCATGGATTTCTTTGATACGCAGCGTGTTCTGATGCAGCCTGTGCTTCAAAATCAGCTGCTCCAAGTAGTAGAAAGTCTTCTTGTGCAGAGTCTAGAAATCAAACAGAGGTAAAATAATGAAGGGTAAGAAGACGACCCCCCCGTCACCATTTAAAAAGGACAAGCTAGTAACATTGGACAGCAGAAACAGAAGATGCTCCTCCCAGTCTTTGTCCATCACCCTGGTGTGCCATGAACCACTATAAGTAAGTTCACTTTTCTCTACCTTCTGCCTGACTTGCACCACAGCTTTCCAGAAATCTTTAGCTTCAATCCTGTGACAGTCTTCACACATTTGAGACTGAACTATGTACTCCACCACGAAGACTTGCTGCAGGACTGCTCCATTCAGCACCTGCAAACAACAAGTTGGAGAGGTGAGTCCTGTGGAGGCACAAAGTCAGTTTACAACAGCAGGCTGAAAAAGCTGCCCTGCTGTGGTAGAACTTCCCAGGAACAGCCAAAGACCTTCCTGCAGCAACAGAAATGAAGCAGGGTGAAATCAGTATGCAGAGAATCATTAAGGTTGGACATCCTGCAGCCCCTCCTTCATGGAGTCAGAGGCCCAAAACTGAACCCAGCATTCAAGGTGCAGCCTCACCAGTTGTTGGTACAAGCCCTGCCCTGGTCCTGCTGATCAAACTATTCCTGATGCAGGCCAGGATGCTGTTGACATGTTCTTGGCCACCTGGGACAGATTCACAGAATGCCTCAGGTTGGAAGAGACCTCAGAGGTCATCTACTCCAACCTCCCACCATTTACAGGGACACCTCTCAACTCAACTAGACTCAGCTGCTCAAGGCCTCATCCAGCCTGGCCCTGGAACACCTCCTGGGAGGGGCCATCCACAATGCCCCTGGGCAGCCTGTTCTAGTGTCTCCCCACATTCACTGTAAAGAGTTCCCTTCTGATAGTTAACACTAAATCTGCCCTCCTCAAGCTTCAACCCATTTCCACTTGTCCTATCACTCCAAGCCCTTGGCATAAGTCCCTCTCCAGCTCTCCTGGTGCCCCTTCAGGTGCTGGAAGTCTCCCTGGAGCCTTCCCTTCTCCAGGTTAAACAGCCCCAACCAATTCTCAGCCTGTCCCCACAGAGGAGATTCTCCAGCCCCTTTATCATCTCTGTGGCCTCCTCTGGACCTGCTCCAGCAGCTCCATGCCCATCTTGTGCTGAGGGCCCCAGAACTGGATGCAGTGCTGTAGGTGGGGTCTGGGCAGAGCAGGGCAGGAGGCATCTTCAGCCAGCTGTTGACTGACATGCCCAGGTCCTTTTCTGCAGGAGAGAAATCTTGACCTCAAGTTATGCCCACTGACAGATGCTGGATTTCACCAAAGAGAATCAATCACTTCCCTAAAATACAGCCATGACAAATAGTAACACCAGCTTGTGCTGCCTGCTGTTTAAAAGCCTCACATGGAACACTGTGCTCCAGTTACCTCTTTCTGAACAGTCAGCTTCAGCTTCAGCCTCTTGGAATGTGGCTCAGTCCAAATAAAGCCTGCATCAATCAGACGGACCTGCCGGAGCAAAGAACAAGAACTGAGCTACAACCAGGAGTAATTTTCAGCTTGATCCATATCCAGCCCTCTGCAACCATCAAACCTCAGTTTAAAATCAACTTCAAACACATGGAGAAATACAGCTGTAGAAGTAAGCTGCATTAAAACCAGGTTGCCTGCCTTCAGCTAACTACCTTCACCTTCCATCTCCACAGCAACAATTCTGCAGCAGGCTGTGTGCTCTGAAATCACAGAACTCCACTGCAAGAGCCTTCTCAGCATGTTTAGAATTTTCTTGTTTAGAACCTGTCTTCACCAAATCCTCCAAAGTTATGCTATGGAGTAATTTGACTGCAGATTGGATTCTTTATGGTTAATAACCCCACCTCCAGGTTTGGTGTTCCCAGCACAAGGAGGACACAGAGCTGTCAGGAAAGAGGCCAGAGGAGGCCACAACGATGCTCCAAGGACTGGAACAGCTCTGCTGTGAGCACAGGCTGAGGGAGCTGGGGGTGTGCAGCCTGGAGAGGCGAAGACTCCAGGGAGACCTTAGAGCTGCCTGCCAGTGCTTGAAGGGATCCTACAGGAAGGCTGCAGAAAGACTTTTGCTGAGGGCATCTAAAGACAGGCCAAGGGGGAATGGTTTAAAGCTGAGGCAGAGCAGGGTTAGAGTGAAGCAGAGGAGGAAGTTCCTCAGTACAAAAGTGGTAGAACACTGGAACAGGCTGCCCAGGGAGGCTGTGGCTGCCTCCTGCCTGTAACTGTTCAAGGCCAGACTGAATAAGACCTTAAGCAGCTGAGTCTAGTTGAGAGGTGTCCCTGGGCGTAGTGGGGAGGTTGGAGCAGATAATCTCTGAGGTCACTTCCAACCCAGCCATTCTATGATGCATAAGGATCAAACCCTCTTAGGATCAAACCCTGAAGGCTAAGTTAGCTCAGCTTCACTTTATGCAATACCAAAACACAGAAAATATAAACTCACCTTGCTCAATGAAGCTTTGATTTTTTTAAGACACAAAGCAAGAAGCTCTCTTGATTCTAAGGCACACTGAATCCAGGTTGCTGGAGGCTGAAGATACCTATGATTTAGGAAGCATTTTAAGACACACTGAAGCTGCTTCATCACATTAAATCCCTAAAAAGATGATCAGTTAGTTCCCAGGCTTGCAGTTTCAATCTCACTGTTTTGTCAGCCAGGGGTTGTTTAGCCTGGAGAAGAGGAGGCTCAGGGGTCACCTTATTGCTGTCTACAACTACCTGAGGGGTGGTTGTGGCCAGGGGGAGGTTGCTCTCTTCTCTCAGATGGCCAGCACCAGAACAAGAGGACACAGCCTCAGGCTGCGCCAGGGGAAGTTTAGGCTCGAGGTGAGGAGAAAGTTCTTCACTGAGAGAGTCATTGGACACTGGAATGGGCTGCCCAGGGAGGTGGTGGAGTTGCTGTCCCTGGAGCTGTTCAAGGCAGGATTGGACGTGGCACTTGGTGCCATGGTCTAGCCTTGAGCTCTGTGGTGAAGGGTTGGACTTGATGATCTGTGAGGTCTCTTCCAACCCTGATGATACTATGATACTATGATATGAATAGGCAAGAGAGTTGAGTGGTGAGGAACTTAGTGAAGCCCAACAAGGGCAAGCATAAGGTCTTGCACCTGGGGAGAAACAGTTCCTTGCACCTGGATGGGTGAGAGGGTTGACCTTCTGGAGAGCAGCTCCGCGGGGAAGGACCTGGGAGCAGCCCTAGAGGGCATCTAAGCAATGCTCAGCAAGAGCTAAAGGAGATGTGGGAGGCAAGAGGCTGGGGCCAGGCTCTTGTCAGTGGTGCCCAGGGACAGCACAAGGGGCAGTGGGCACAAACTAGAAGCCAGGAGGTTCCATCTGAGCAGGAGGAAAAGCTTGTTTCTTGTGAGGGTGCTGGAGGCCTGCAGCAGGCTGCTCAGAAAGGCTGTGGAGTCTGCTTCTGTGAAAGGATTCAAACCCCCAGTGGGTGCGCACTGCGATGCTGGGAAAGGTGCTGTGGGTGCCCTGCTTTAGAAGTCAGACTGGACTGCCTTCAGAGGTGACTTCCAACCCTCACCAAGCTGGCATTGTGTGATTAGTCAGACAGCTAAACTGCCTCCCTAAGCATTAAGTCACACACTCCAAGTGCAGGCACACTTTTACTGCCATCCTTAGCAATCTGCTCACTTTCCTTCCATGGACCAAACCCTCACCTATTTAAATTTCCTAGCCTCTACATTTCAACACCTTTCTACTGCCACAAGAAAAGAAATACAAGAAATGTGCTGACAAGTCCTAAGAGGCGAGATGGAAACATGCAGAGCCACCTGTCCCGCTTTCCAGCCCCAGTCACTCCACAAGAGGCCTTGCTTCCAGCCCCAGGAGAGAAGGAAGAGGAGGGGAGATTTAAACTAAATACCAGAAGGGAATTCTTTCCAGTGAGGGTGGTGAGGCACTGGCAGAGATTGGCCAGGGAAGCTGTGGATGTTCCCTCCGTGGAGGTGTCCAAGGCCAGGCTGGATGAGGCCTTGGGCAGCCTGGGCCAGCGGGAGGCGTCCAATGCAGGGGGGTCGGAACTGGATGATCTTTAAGGGCCCTTTCAACCCAAACCTGTCTGAGATTCTCTGAAGGGATTCTGGCAGCTCACCTTTCGCACTGCTTGCAGAAGTGAAGGGTGCCCTGCTTGGGGATGCCCTCGGTGATGTCCACCTGCGCCCGCAGGCAGCCCACGCACATGTTGGCCGGGTTGGGCGGGATGAGCACTCCGCACTGGCAGCACAGGCTGCAGCCGAGAGAGGGAGGAAAGGGAGGAAAGGTCAGGCACCGCCGGCAACCCTGCCCTCAGCAGACAAGCACAGGTTGGCGCAGGCTTTAGATTTCATTTCTAGTTTCCAAAGAAAAGCAGTGCCGCAGGACAGGCCTCGCCCCGCTTCCCCCCCGCCATGCTCCCATCTCCATGCCGGTTAACAGCGGCCCGGGTACCTTCCCCCCTCACCCTGCGGCCCAGTCCCGCCTGGCCGAGCGCCACCACCCCCGAGCCCGGCCGCCGCTTACATGTTCCCCTGCGTGTGTGCCGCCGGCCCCGTCATGTACTCCATGGCGGCGGCTGACCGCCCAGCGCCGGCTTCCGGCCACCAGGGGAAGGGGAGGAGGAAGAGGAAGAGGAGGAGGAGGAGGAGGCGGAGGCGGAGGCCGAGGCCGCGATCCCGCGAGAGCCGGGCGAGGCGGGATGCGCTGGCGGGCGCCGCCTCTCGGCGGCCGGGGTCGTGAACGCGTAGGCTCGTTTGGGTTGGGGAAGTCCTCTCAGCTCACCCAGCTCTGCTGTTCTCTGACTCTGCCAAGGCTGCCCACGGCCCTCAGCGCCACGTCTCTGCGTCTTAAACGCCTGCAGGGATGGGGATTCAACCACCTCCCTGGGCAGCCTGTGCCAGTCTGAGAAGCCTTTCAGGAAAAAAGCTCTTAATGCCTAGTTTAAGCCTCCCCCTGCTGCAGATGAGGCAATTTCCTCTTTTCCTGTCACTTGTTACTGGGGAGAAGAGAGCAACCCACAGCTGGCTCCAGCCTCCTTTCCAAATGCCAGGTTCTGCACTTGGGCCACAACAGCCCCAAGCAATGCTACAGGCCTGGGGCACTGTGGCTGGAAAGCTGCTGGCGGAAAGGGACCTGGGGGTTGTAACAAACAACTCAATATGTGCCAGCAGTGTGCCCAGGTGGCAAAGAAAGGCAAAGGCATCCTGGCTGGGATCAGGAATGCTGTGCCCAGCAGGAGCAGGGAGGTGATTGTCCCCCTGGACGTGGGCTCTGGCGAGGCCACACCTCGAGTGTTGTGTTCAGTTTCGGGCACCTCAGTACAAGAGAGGAGCCTCCCGTGGGTGCTCCCCCCAGCACAGAAGGAGGGGGGGCAGGGGGACATGTCTGGACAAGCCAAAGTCTTCCTTTCCCATGATTGCTTCTCCCGCAGCAGAAGGGGGTGAGCAGAAAAGCACATCTGGGCAAGCCAGGGCATGGATAAGCTCATTTTGGGCCTATCAGGCCTACCGCGACACACCTCAGTACAGGAGGGATGTGGAGGTGCTGGAGCCACTGCAGAGGAGATCAAGGAAGCTGTGAAGGGCCTGGGGAGTAAATCTGATGAGGAGTGACTGAGGGAGCTGGGGATGGTTAGTGTGAGGAAGAGGAAACTGCAGGGAGACCTCATTGCTGTCTGCAGCTACCTGAAAGGAGGCTGTGGAGAGGCTGCTGCTGGTCTCTGCTCACAGGGAATTAGTGACAGAACAAGAACAGACAGCCTCAAAGTACCATTGGGTAGGTTTAGACTGGACATTAGGAAGCCTTTTTTTCCCTGGCGGTAAACAATAAGAGGAAGTGGCCTCAAGTTGTACCAAGGGAGGTTTTATGTTAGACAGAAGGTTGGACTCCTCCCCAAGCTCAACAGCCCCAGGGCTCTCAGCCTTCCCTCCTCTCAGAGCTGCTCCAGGCCTCTCAGCAGCTTTGCAGCCTCCACTGGACTCTTTCCAGTGGTTCCCTGTCTCTTGTGCTGGGGACCCCCAGAACACCTCCAGCACCTCCATATCTCTCTTGTATTGAAGTGCCCAAAACTGAACACAACACTCAGGTGTGGCCTCACCAGAGCTGAGTCCAAGGGACAGTCACCTCCCAGCTCCTGCTGGGCACAGCATTCCTGATCCCAGCCAGGATGCCTTTGCCTTTCTTTGCCACCTGGGCACACTGCTGGCACATATTGAGTTGTTTGTCTGTTAAAACCCCTAGATCCCTTTCTGCCAGCAGCTCTCCAGCCACAGTGCCCCAGGCCTGTAGCGTTGCTTGGGGCTGTTGTGGCCCAAGTGCAGGACCTGGCACTTGGCCTTGTTGAAACTCATGTTGGCCCATGGATCTAAGCCTATCCAAGTGTCTCTGCAGAGCCTGATTCAGATCAACACTGCCACCTAACTTGGTGTCATCTGCAAACTTACTGCTGACACTTTCTATGCTTGAATCAAGGTTGTCACTAAAAATGTTAAAAAGAAGTGGTCCCAACACAGATCCCTGAGGAACACCACTAGTTCCTGGCCACCAGCTGGATTTAACTCCATTGACCACCACTCTCTGGGCCCTCCTGTCCAGCCAGTGCTTTACCTAGGAGACAGTGTGCTCAGCTAAGCCATGAGCAGCCAATTTGTCTGCAAGAACTTTGTGGGGAACAATGACGATGATAACAACAACAGCAGCAGCAGCAGCTAAAAAGAGCTAAAAAAGGAAAGCATTTCCCTGTGCTGAAGTTTCCTGTCTTTACTCTTCAGCAGCCCTGCTGCAGGGTGGCTGTTGGATAGTTTTTCCTTTCGAGCCCTGATGAATCACTCGGTCTTTGATTCCTTTGACTTCTGAAATCAGACTATTGCTGTGCATTCCAGGCTGTTGCTTGGGGAGTCTCACACTGCAAGACAAAGTCTGCTATTTATGGGAGACAGATCTGCTGTGAAGTCATCGGGAGGAGAACTTGATCCTAATGATACCTTAAATGTTTCCACTGCAGATTTATCTTCACCTGCACTTTTCTCCACCTTATTTTGGTGTTTGTATACTAAACCCTACCTCAGCTGAAGGGCACCTCCACCATCTGCTGCCAGTTAGTAGCAGAACCATGTTCTTTGTTAGTCAGCAAGGTGCTTTAAATTGCCTCTGCAAGCTCTTGTTGCCTTTGGGTCCTGGGCAAGCTGCTGTGGGTGCCTCTGCTTTATCAATTGGGTTGGGCTAGATGATCCCAGAGGTCACTTCCCTTTGAGACATAGGAGGTTCCATGTGAACCTGAGGAAGATTTTTTTCACTGTGAGGGTGGCAGAGCACTGGAACAGGCTGTCCAAGGAAGTTGTGGAGTTCCCCTCACTGAAGATAGTCAAGAGCTGTCTGGATGTGTTCCTGTGTGATCTGATCTGAGTGATTCTGCTCTGGCAGGGGAGCTGCACCAGATGATCTTTCAAGGTCCCTTCCAGCCCCTGACATTCTATGATTGTGTGATCCTGGGCAAGCTGCTGTGTGTGCCCTGCTTTAGCTGGATGATCCCCAGAAATCCCTTCCAACCCCCTCCATGCTGTGATTTGCATTTGATCGATGACACTGAGCTCGTGTGAAGGTGTATCCCAAGATTTGCCATTGGTCTTTAAGAGAACAACTTGGGCTCCAAGCTAGCAAAGTGTCAGCACCCAAAGGACGTGTGGGTTATGTGAGGGGAGCAAGCACACAGTCTGAACACAGGTTTGCTCTCTTTCTTTGAGCAGGTGAGTGGGCCCTTGAGTAAGCAGCTGCATGAACGCTCAAATGCCAAGTCAAGAGAGGGCAGGAGAGGCTTTGTGCCAGCCATGGCACCCAGAGAAGCTTCGTTTGCAGTAGAAACCTCCATAAATAGAAGCAGCTGAGAATGATCAAAGTATGGCAAAGATACTGCTGTGATTAATGGAGCAGGCACCTGAGGTCACTATTCCCTCACTTAAACTGGAGCCAGGGAAGGAGGTGACAAAGCTACCAGGGAACTCCTGGGACCTGTTATCCACTTAGAGCTGCTCTGACCTCCCGACAAAGAGATTTTGTTCTGCTCTGGGCTACTGATTTCATTAGCTGTGTTGGTTTAAATGTAAAACCCTCAAGAATTCAAGCACAGAAGCCAGCATAATGCTTTTGACTTGGTTTGATTAGTGTTCACTGTAAAATAAATGTGGGATGGGGAACCACTGAGCACAGCTGCAGGCCTGCTCAGCAGCAGCAAGTCACAGCCCCACAGGAATACCCTCCCTGAGCTGCAGGAGCATTGGCACAGCGTGAAGTTGGATGGGAGGGGTTGTGCACTCACAGTGAAACACCTTCGTGGCCGTGACTGATGTCAGATTTAGTATTTAACTCACAACTTCCAAATTTGAGTCAGGATACAGCTGCCAACAGGGACCAGCCAACTGCTTTGGTGACCAGGAGGTATCTTCCCCCAGAAGCAGCAGAGACTCCTGCCTGCCCTGTGGGTACCGCTGCTGCTGGGTTGTGAGGCCTAGGGGAGAGGTCCTCACATCCCCTCTGTGGATCATTGCTCCTTCTGATGACATAGACCTGGAAGAAGTGGCTGACACCCCACCAGGCTGTGCTGCCATTTAGGGAGACCTGGACAGGCTGGAGAGTTGGGGGAGAGGAACCCCATGAAGTGCTACAAAGGCAAGTGGGCAGGAATAAACCCCTGCACCACTACAGGTGAGGGGTGACCTGCTGAGAAGCAACTTTTGGGAGAAGGACCTGAGACTGTTGGTGGGCAACAAGTTCAGCATGAGCCAGCAATGTGCCCTTGTGTCCAAGAAGGCCACTGGGGTCCTGAAGAAGTGTGGCCAGCAGGTGGAGGGAGGTTCTTCTCTCACTGTACTCTGCCTTTGTGGGGCCACAACAGTAGTATGGCATCCAATCTGGGACTTCCCAGTTCAGGAGAGACAGGGAGAGTTCAGGAGAGCTGGAAAGAGTCCAGGGGAGGCTGCAAAGATGCTGAGGGGCCTAGAGCAGCTCTGTGAAGAGCAAGGGCTGAGAGCCTGCAGAAGAGCAGCCCCAGACGGCATCTGAACAATGCTCAGCAAGACCTAAAGCAGCTGCAGGGGGCAAGAGGCTGGGGCCAGGTTTTTGTCAGTGGTGCCCAGGAACATCACAAGGGGCAATGGGCACAAACTGGCAGCGAGGAGGTTCCACCTGAGCAGAAGGAGATACTTGTTTGGTGTGAGGGTGCTGGAGGCCTTGAGCAGGCTGCCCGGAGAGGCTGTGGAGTGTCCTTGTCTGGAGAGTTTCCAACCCTCCTTGGGCATTGTGCTGCTGGGCAAGCTACTGTGGGTGCCCTGCTTTAGTAGGGGATGTTGGACTGGATGATCTCCAGAGGTCCCTTCCAATCTGCGCCTTGCTAGGATTCTCTTCTGTTTCTCCTGTGCAGCTTTGCATTTCCAGCCACAGAATCATCCATCCCACCTTGTGAAGGTTTTAATCAGCCCTTGCCAAGTGTCCTGTCCCTTTAGCAAAAGGCTGTCCCTGCCCTTTACTGATTGCAGCACTGCTGCTGCAAACTAATTACAACAAAGCAGCACATTCTGAACTGTGCTTCTGCAGATGCTGCTGTTGCAACCTGTCTGCTGTGGTCTCAGGGAGTGATAATAATGGGAGGAACAACATTAGGTAATTCCCTTGGGGCATGGCAGTTCGAGGGGCTGCTTTCTGTGAGGCAATCTACCCTAAATTCACTGGGATAATGCTCCAATTATTTTCCAGCTCCTCAGTTCCTTGTGAGGAATCCAATTAGCACTCCCAATTTATAGTGCGAGCCACAAACATTATTGCTGCTGAACCTCAGAGGCAGAAACAAAAGGAGTTGGGGAAAAAAAAAGCCCTTCCTTAAAATGGCTCTGCAGCAGAGATCAGTGTGTGCTGTGGCACCTCTTGCAGATGAGCCATAGATCAGACCTGGGCCTTGCATCATCAGGCTGCAGTGAGCTCCAGCACAGCACAGCTCTCTGACTTGGTTTCCTCTTACCTAGGCAATGTGCAGTGTGAAACACGTCTGGTGCACTGCTGGGCTCACTTCTGAACTGAGCAGCAGCTGGCATGCAGGCTGGGCACAGGGTGCCCCAGAGGACTGGCTACGTGGTGCCTGCTGTCAGCAGAGGGGGGTGGTTCCCAGCGTGGCAGTGTGGAAGAGGCTAACAGTAGCTGGGTGCTCAGTGGAGCAAAGGTGGAGGTTTAGTGTGAGCCCAGCCCTGCTGCTGCTGCAGCCAGAGGACTCATGGAGTCATACAAAGGCTTAGGTTGGAAGGGACTTTGGAGACCATCTGTGCCAACCTCCCTGCACCTTCCACTAGAGCAGGATGATCAAGGCTCCATACAGCCTGATACATGCAGCAGTTCTGCACTGAAAGGTCCCCTCTGCTTTTGAGAGTCCTGCAGCCTTTCACACATCACAGCTGTGGCCGACCTGGAGGGACCAACAAAAGAGTAACCTTTGAAAACCAAAATACCCCAAACCATAAAGCTACTCGAATCGAGCTACTTGAACAAGGAGACATCCTAGGCTCAGGAATTAGGATCTTGTGGGAGGAGTGGCTGACACCCCACCAGGCTGTGCTGTTCTTCAGGGAGATCTGGACAGGCTGCAGAGCTGGGCAGAGAGAACCTCATGAAGTTCAGCAAGGGCAAGCGTGAGGTCCTGCACCTGCAGATGAACAACTCCCAGCACCAGGACAGGTGAGAGGTGACCTGCTGGAGAGCAGCTCCACAGAGAAGGACCTGAGAGTGCATCAGCCAGCAATGTGCCTTTGGGGCCAAACAGGACAATGGTGTCCTGAGGCATATGAAGAGGCAAGGGATGTTCTCCCCCACCTTTACTCGGCCCCAGTGAGGCCACATCCAGAGTACTGGGTCCAGTTCTGGACTCCCCAGTTCAGGAGAGACAGGGAATTGCTGGAGAAAGTCCAGAGGAGGCTGCAAAGATGCTGAGGGGCGTGGAGCAGCTCTGTGAGGAGCAAAGGCTGAGAGTCTGCAGAAGAGCAGCTCTAGAGAGCATCTGAGCAATGCTCAGCAAGAGCTAAAGGAGATGTGGGAGGCAAGAGGCTGGGGCCAGGCTCTTGTCAGTGGTGCCCAGGGACAGGACAAGGGGCAGTGGGCACAAGCTGGAAGCCAGGAGGTTTCACCTGAGTAGGAGGAGAAACTTGTTTGGTGTGAGGGTGCTGGAGGCCTTGAGCAGGCTGCCCAGAGAGATGGTGGAGTGTCCTTGTCTGGAGAGCTTCCAACTCCCCCTGGGCACTGTGCTCCTGGGCAAGCTGCTGTGGGTGCCCCTGCTGTGGCAGGGTGGTTGGACTGGATGATCTCCAGAGGTCCCTTCCAACCCTACCATGCTGGGATGTTTTTCATTCTGCATTCCAAGGGCAGATCCTCGTCATGTCAGCTCCTGTCCTTTCACAGCTTCCTTCACCTGTTCCATCTTTATCAAACATCACAGCCTCTTGTTCCTGGATGACCACAGAAAGCAAAGCTTTTACTTCTCATTAGGGCAGCTTCTGCAGCTCAGCCTTTACCTTGCTTATCAAAATGATACATTGGCAGAGAAGCTCTTTGCTGATTACTCCTCACTTGCTGTATAATATTTTGTCGTTATGAGCTTGCAAGTTTCTTCTCTCTGTGTATTACTCCTTTAAAGAGCAGTGACAGAATTAGTGTCACCAGCACTGAACTGTCCACCCATGAGAACCTGTGCAGAGTGCACCCCGAATTCCCACATACCCACTCAGCAGCTGGTTTTATGGCATTTTTTCTTTTTCAGGGTAAAAAATCCTGCTGGGTCATGTTACTCAGTTCCACCTTATCTGCCTGGGTTGAGGAACAGCCATGGCATGGATCTAATTTTAATCCAAAGCATGGACAGGAGCCAGGAGGTGTTGGTTTGGTGCTGGTATGTTTGTTACCTGTACTGGAGTGCACTAGACCTGAACCTCAGCCTAAGAAATAATTCTTTTCTGAAGGTAAATATTTCCTTATCAGAACACGATAGGGATCTCAGAGGCCACTGTACAGGAGCTGTTTGCTTCTCACTTGCCTTTTGCACTCTTCCATGCCTGAGCTGAAAACATCTCCTACTGCACTTGGGCCACAACAGCCCCAAGCAATGCTACAGGCTTGGGGCACTGTGGCTGGAGAGCTGCTGGCAGAAAGGGACCTGGAGGCTGTAACAGACAAACAACTCAGTATGAGCCAGCAGTGTGCCCAGGTGGCAAAGAAAGGCAAAGGCATCTTGTCTGGGATCAGAAATGCTGTGTCCAGCAGGAGCAGGGAGGTGATTGTCCCTTGGACTCAGCTCTGGTGAGGGCACAACTCGAGTGTTGTGTTCAGTTTTGGGCACCTCAGTACAAGAGAGATGTGGAGGTGCTGGAGCCAGTGCAGAGGAGGGCAGGGAAGCTGTGAAGGGCTTGGAGCATAAATCTGATGAGGAGTGACTGAGAGAGCTGGGGATGGTTAGTGTGAGGAAGAGGAGGCTGTGGGGAGACCTCATTGCTGTCTACAGCTACCTGAAAGGAGTCTGTGGGGAGGCTGCTGCTGGTCTCTTCTCACAGATAATCAGTGACAGAGCAAGAGGGAATGGCCTCAAACTGCCACTGGGTAGGTTTAGACTGGATATTAGGAAGGATTTTTTCCCAGTGAGAGTGGTCAAGCACTGGAATGAGCTGCCCAGGGAGGTGGTGCAGTCACCAACCCTGGCTGTGTTTAAAAGTTGTTTGGATGTGGTGCTTAGGGATATGGTTTAAGGGTGAACTTTGTAGAGCAGGGATATGGGTTGGACTTGGTCATCCTGAGGGGCTTTGCCAGCCTGAATGTTTCTGTGATCCTGTGTGTGATTAGCTGCCTAAAGCAGCCCTGGTGAGAGTGAACCACTACATGCTGCATAAATGGGAAAGGACGAGATGGAAGGAGAACAGGGACCCTCTCCCACCCATGAAGACCTCTTTATCACAATTAGATGCCTAATGCTGGAGTGTTGAATCATAGATTCATAGAAACGTGGCCAGAGAAGCCCTCTAAACTCATCCAATCCAACCATCAGCCTAGCACCGCCATGGCCACTAGACCACGTTCCCAAGTGCCATGGCCACAGGTTTCTTGAGTACCTCTAGTGGTGGTGACTCCACCGCCTCCCTGGGCAGCCTGTTCCAATGCCTGACCACTCTTGCAGGAAAGAAATTTCCCCTCATCTCCAACCTACAGCTCCTCTGGTGCAATTTCAGGCCATTTCTTCAGGCCATTTCTTCTCATCCTGTCACTTGTTCTAAGGGAGCAGAGCCCAACTCCCACTCCACTCCAGCCTCCTTTCAGGGAGCTGCAGAGAACAATGAGGTCTCTCCTCATTCTCCTTTAGCCTAAACGACCCCAGTTCCCTCAGCTCCTCTTTGTGACACTTGCTCTCTAGAAGCTGTTGGCAGCTGGATCTGTCCTCTTCTGTGGCTTGCAGCAGCCCTCTCTATGCCTTTCATCATTGTTCATCCAGATGAATTCTCAGGGAGAGATGTTGCAATGGTAGTGGGTTGAATTTTCCTTCCACCACTCCCATCTTGCTGGCTCAGGCACGACATGGAGGTCTGACACATGGCTATTAAGAGATGTCCTTGCAGGTATTGCTCAGCTAGGAAATTGCAAAAGCCTTTCTCTTCTCCAGGCTAAACAAGCCCAGCTTTCTCAGCCTGGCCTCACAGCAGAGGGCTTCCAGCCCTGCTAGCATTACTGTGGCCTTCTCTGCCTTTGAATCATAGCATCATAGAAGAGTTTAGGTTGGAAGGGACCTCAATGATCATCCAGTTCAAACTCCCCACCATAGGCAGGGACAATTCCCACTAGAACAGGTCACTCAAGGCTTCATCCAACCTGGTCCTGAACACTTCCAGGGAGGTTTAAATCTCCCCTCTGCCAGTTTAAATCCATCACTCCTTGTCTTGTCTTTACAATCACAGGCTCACAAGCTCACAGGATGTTAAGGGTTGGAAGGTACCTAAGGAGATCATCAAGTCCAACCCCCCTGCCAGAGCAGGATCATACAATCTAGGTCAGGTCACACAGGAACACATCCAGACAGGCCTTGGAAGTCTCCAGAGGAGGAGACTCCACATCCCCCCTTGTCCTGTCCCAACAGGCCCTGCTCAAAAGTCTGTGCCCAGCTTTCTGCTCAGCTCCTTAAAGCACTGCAAGGCCACCAGAAGGTCTCTCTGGAGCCTTTTCTTCCCCAGGCTGACTTAAGCTAAACTCTCTCAGCCTGGCCTCACAGCAGAGCCCTTCCAGCCCTGCCAGCATTACTGTGGCCTTCTCTGGCCCTGCTCCAGCAGGTCCCTGTCTGTGCTGAGGACTCCAGAGCTGCCCCAACACTGTGGGGGTAGGGGTCTCAGCAGAGCACAGCAGAGGGGCAGAATCCCCTCCCTGCCCCTGCTGCCCAGGCTGCTTCTCAGAAAGAAGAAACTTTTGGATATCAAAATCCTCAGATTGTTGGATAGCAAATGAGATGTGAAAGGCTTTTGTATCACAAGCACTCAGCAGTTCTTGATGTGTCTCCACACCAAGCTGAGGCAGCATGCACAGCTGACTACACTGCTGACTCCCTGAGAGGAGGCTGCAGCCAGGCAGGGTTGGGCTCTTCTCACTAGTCTCAGGTGATAGAAGGAGGGGGAATGGCCTGAAATTGTGCCAGGAGTGGGTTAGCTTGGAGATGAGGAAAAATTTCTTTGGTGCCAGAGTAGTCAGGGATTTGAACAGGCTGCCCAGGGAGGTGGTGGAGTCCCCATCTCTGGAGGTGCTCAAGAAAGATGTGGCCATGGCAGATGGGGACATGGCTTAGTGGCCATGGTGAGGTTGAGTTGCTGGTTGGACTGGATGATCTCAGGGGGCTTTTCCATCCAAAACAACTTTATCATTCCATGTAGGTGCACCTTGGCAGTGGTCTGATGCTGCCTGATTTCCTTCTGTCGTCATACCAGGAAAAATACCGGCAGGGGAAGGAAAAAGTTTTCCTCTGTGATGGAATCTGAGTATTCCTTACCTTGAGTGAAACCCCTGGCGTGGGCTGCACTTCCCCTGGGCAAGGCAGCAGGGACATGGAGCTGGCTGAGCCTGCTTGGTTTGCAGCACCTCTTTTCCCAGTGTTACTTCATAACTCCCTGAGTCTCTGCTGTCAGCAGGCAGGGAGTGTGTGTGAGCTTGCAGCTCCTCTCCTGCAATGGGTGCAAGGCTGAGAGGAGCTTTCCTCTGCCAGCCTGCTGGGTGAGTCTGTTTGCTGTGCCTTGTCACCTCATCTTTTAATTACCCTGCTGCAATCCCTTGCTGCTGTTACAGTGCCTGACTGAGCCTGGACCCTGTTTGGTCTCCCATACTCCATGGTGTACACTTCAGCTCCGCTCCCTTTTCCTCCTCCTTTTTACTGTAACTGTCTCCACCTGATGAAGGTTCCTGGCATGGAGTTCATCCTGGAAGATGGCTTTGAAATAATGAGGTGGTGAAGCAAAGACAGGAGCTCTCAGGACCTCTTCTAGACGAGGTGTCCCTGCCTATGGTGGGGGGTTGGAACTAGATGATCTTTGAGGTCCCTTCCAACCTAAATAATTCTATCATTCTGTGATAAACTAATGGATCCAGCACCCCAGCTGACAGTGTCTCTTCCTGACACTGACACAATCTGCCTTCTTCCCCTCCTCCCTTTTTGCTCACTCAGAACCTGACCATTTCCATACAGATTTACTTCATTCTCCACAATCTAGATGTTTCCACTCTCCTCTTTGTCTTGCTTCTTGGTTTTTTTCCCTCTCTTGCTTGAGCAGGTCTCAGCACTTGGATCCGTGTTTTGATGCAGAGTCCTCCTGCTTCTTTCTAGTTTTCAGTTCTAAACCTGTGCTAAAGTGTCTGCTGCCCTGTTCTGAGCTGAGCCAGCACCAGTTCTGCTCAGGGCTGGCACTGCCCAGCTCAGCCTCTGCTCACTCAGCCACTTGCTGAAGCTCAGGGCAGCTTTGCAAAACCAGGGGCTGCTACTAGCAGGGAGAAGCTGATGGCACAGCTCCTGCCAAGGGCTGGAGGGCACAAAGGCTCTGCCTGACACTTGCTCCTCTGTACACCAAGGGCACTGCCACAGCTGTGCCACACCTTGGGGGGCAGGAAGGCAGAGGGGGCACCTGTGGGGAGGAGCAGCCAGCACAAGTGAGCCTCAACTGCCCACCAAGGGATTTTAGCCCCTGGATGGCATCTTCAGCAGCAAGCTGAGGCATCCCCAGGCTCAAGCCTCTTCTTCCTTGGCTGTTGTGCCAGGAGGACTCTGTCCTAAGATCATCCAGTCCAACCTGTCACCCAGCCCTATCCAGTCAACTAGACCATGGCACTAAGTGCCTCATCCAGTCCTTTCTTGAACACCTCCAGGGATGGCGACTCCACCACCTCCCTGGGCAGCCCATTCCATTGCCAATCACTCTCTCTTTGAACAACTTCCTCCTAACATCCAGCCTAGATCTCCCCTGGCATAACTTGAGGCTGTGTCCCCTTGTTGTGTTGCTGGTTGCCTGGCAGAAGAGACCAACCCCCACCTGTCTACAGTCTCCCTTCAGGTAGATGTAGACAGCAATGAGGTCTGCCCTGAGCCTCCTCTTCTCCAGGCTAAACAACTCCAGCTCCCTCAGCCTCTCCTTATCCCATCCCTCCATTCTTCAATCCAGCTCCAGAATCCAGCTTCTGAATCTGGTTCCCATCTGCTGCTGAGTGCAGGCTGAGACATGCCCAGTGTCTGTTCCTAGCATCATCAGTGCCAGTGGTGCCATCCTTGCCCTCAGGGGTTGGGTTCCATGTTGGTTTGTGTCTCTGTGTCTCTATCCCATGGCATTGTTCTTCTTTCCATCCCAGATAGGTTAGTTTATTTCCCAGCCCATCAGTCCCTCTCCTTTCTTCTCTTTCTCTTCCCTTGGGAAAGGCAGAAGGTTTCCTGGAGAGCCTGTGGCACTCAGCTGGTGGCCTGCTCAGCCCGACCCCTGACACAGCTGCTAGCTGAAGAGGACTATAGCTTATAGCAGGCCGCATGAAGCTCTTTCTCCAGTCTGTTTCTAGCTCAGAGCTTCTCATCCTAATCTAAAGGAGGCCTCACTTTGGGGCTGCCTGTGCTGCAACTTCACCAGCAGCAGAGTTTATCTGCTCTTAGCTGTCCTGATGCAACCACTACTGGAAGCAGCCTCTGAAATCAGGGTGGAGGAGCCACCAATGCTAAAAATGAAATCTGAGAGTTAATTCTTACCTCCACCCCTGAATCACTACCTCCCAGCTAGGGAGTTTCCTTCTAAGTGGCCTGAAGTCATTTTCATGACTTGGGCTCCTCAAATGAAAGCAAATCTTGCTTACTCTGGGGAATAGCACTTGAAGGGCAGAACTGATCAGGTCTTTATATGGTTTAGCCTGAGTTTTCCTTCCTATCTGTGTGAACAGAGAGAAAATAGGAGCCCATTTCATTTCATCTCTCACTCTTGAGATGAACTTTATGCTGTCACTGTGCACTCAGCTTCAGCCTCTGGAGAACCTCAGGAACTTTGCTAGGCATCTGAGCTGCTTTGTCAGCTGGCAAGCACTGGCAGCTCACTAGACCTTCAATTTCCTGACCTCTAAGGAGGTTTATTTTACCACATTTTTGATACCCTTGACTGCAACAGAGCTGCATCCCCAGCCTGTGCTGATAGCAGAAAATTCCCAGCCCCACCTACAGGGCCTTGCATGTGGACTTGTTGAACCCTATGAGATTCACACAGGCCCACTTGTCAGATCCCTCTGAATGTCATCTCATCCTTCAGGGCTTGTCACCTGCACCACTCAGCTTGGTGCCATTTGGGATGATGTGGCAGAAGGAGCACACCGAAAGAACATGGAAGTGCCCCTGCTGTAGATGTGGTGGCCACGCTGCTCCTGTGGTCCCACCACTGAGGGCAAGGGCCCTGGCAAGCTTTTTTTTCATAGTCTTGCATGAAGGCTGCCTGGAGGGACTTCAGGAAGAACCTTCTGGAGGTTCATGCTCTGGTCAGGTGACTGTGCAATGGGTAATGGATTTGGGAGGTGACCCATGAAATTGGGCAGGAAACCTTTTATGGCAGGAGAAATGCTGGCTTTGATTACATGAAATTAAGAAAATGAATTTTAAACATCAGGGGCAAGGTACTGGTCAGCTGAGCCCCCCACATGTCTCTGTGCTTCACAGGCTCACTGAATGTCAGGGGCTGGAGGCACCTCAAAAGCTCATCCAGTCCAACCCCCCTGCCAGAGCAGGATCATCCAGAACAGATCACACAGGAACATATCCAGGTGGGTTTTGAGTATCTCTAGAGAGGGAGATTCCACATCCCCCCTGGGCAGCCTGTTCCAGGGTTCAGTCACCCTCACAGGGAAAAAAAATTCCTCCTCATGTTTCCATGGAACTTCCTATGCCTTCATTTAATGAGAGATTTGTACTTTCAGGGTGAATGCAACTGCCCCTGGGTCATCCCCCCCTTCTCCTTTTGTTTCATTTCTTCCCCCCCCCCCGGATTATTGGTTCTCTTTTAACACCTTCCTTTCAGTTGGGTTTTTGTAGGTGTAAAAACTTCCAGCTGCTGTGCTCAGCCTGAGATGCAATTAGCTAAGGGAAATAATGGAGCAATTAACTCCAATTACCATGGAGTAATAATGAAGCTGGAGGAAAAAGTGCCTTGCCGAGGTGGTGTATAAAGAGTCATTGTACTTGGGAAAGAGTGAGTCCAGAGGAGGCCACAAAGAGGATCCAAGGGCTGGAACAGCTCTGCTGTGAGCACAGGCTGAGGGAGCTGGGGGTGTGTAGCCTGGAGAGCAGAAGGCTCCAGGGGGACCTCAGAGCTGCCTGCCAGTGCCTGAAGGGGTCCTGCAGGAAGGCTGCAGAGAGACTTCTGCTGAGGGTGTCTGGAGACAGGCCAAGGGGGAATGGTTTGGAGCTGATGCAGAGCAGGGTTAGACTGGAGCTGAGGAGGAAGTTCTTCAGTGTGAGGGTGCTGAGACTCTGGCATAGGCTGCCCAGGCAGGCTGTGGCTGCCTCCTTGCTGAGGATGTTGCAGGCCTGGCTGGATGAGGCCTTGAGCAGCTGAGTCTAGTTGAGAGGTGTCCTTAGGCATGGTGTGGAGGTTGGAGCAGATGATCTCTGAGGTCCCTTCCAGCCTGAGCCATTCTTGGATTTAAGACCATGGAGCCCTCACCCTGCAGTTGGTGTCCATGTGCTGTGTGTACCAAGCCGCTGGTGCTGCTGGCAGCTCTGCCACACGTATCCCTCATCCCAAGCCTTGTCACTGTTACAGTAAATAGTGATGCCATATTAGGGTGCCCAAACCCTCTCTTCATCCTGAATGAACAGCTTCATCCTCAGGGAAAAGGATTTCAAGAGCTGGAGCAGAGTTTTGCTAAGCACTGCTGTGGTCTCAAGTTGTCAAAAGCCAAAAGCTGTGTCTCACCTCCTGCTGGTGTCTCACCTCCTCTCTCTTCAACCTTCAGCCCTTGCTGCTCTCCTCTGCTACAAGCCAAAAACACTTTGGAGCCTCCTGCTGGGACCCGCTACTTCTGGGTATTCATTAGCCAGAGTTCTTTCAGCTTCCCTGCTAGAAAGCAGTGAAAAGGGTTGGGAAAATCTCAAAAAGGCGATTTCAGCAGCCAAGTCTAGATGAGAAGCATCTCTGGCCATGGCAGGGAGGTTGGAGTAGATGATCTCTGAGGTACCTTCCATCCTGAGCCACGCTGGTTTCCAGCTGCCTTTTTTCTTCCCTGCTGGGCTCCTCTTGTCCCCAGACTTTAGTAAAGAAGCTGAAGAATGCAATGCCACCACCAGCAAAAAGTGTCTTCATGGAAAGAAAGCTGCAGGAACCCTCCCAAAGAGAAAGTGCTGCTGTTTTCCTGCTTCTTCCAAGCACCCCTCATGGAGACAGCAGGGCTCATAAGGAAGTGCTGTGGAGGAGTCCCACCGTGGGAGTGGAAATTCCCTCTTCCTGGACAGAGCTGTTTGCTTGTACTGTTTGCTTTCAGTTAAATGTTTAAATAGCAGCATTATCCTGGGGTGTGGGCTCCTCCAGATATGAGATCTGCTCTTTACAGACCTCTAAGAAAGTGCTTTTCCTCCTGCTCCTAAAGGTCAGCTGTGTCTGGCACAGGCTGCCTAGGCAGGTTGTGGCTGCCTCCTGCCTGGGGGAGTGTTCAAGGCCAGGCTGGATGAGGCCTTGAGCAGCTGAGTCTACCTGAAAGGTGTCCCTTGGCATGGTGGGGAGGTTGGAGCAGATGAGCTCTGAGATCCTTCCAGCCTGAGCCACTCTGTGATTCTATGCTCTTGGGAAGAGGAGTGATGAGGAGAGGGCATGAACATCACATTAGCTCATTAGACAGTAAACACTTTAGAGGATAGGAGGTTGGGAAGTGGTTTTGGTTCAAACACCAACTCCTAGGGAGTCATTTTCATTTTTTCACCTCCAGCACATGGCTTGCTCCTTTTATTCTCTTCTATAGGTTGCTGTTGTAGAAGCAGTAAGGGTAGTGAGACACTGGCACAGGTTGCCCAGGGAGGTTGTATCTGCTCCTTCCGTGGAGGTGCTCAAAGCCAGGTTGGATGAGGCCTTGAGCAACCTGGGCTGGTGGGAAGTGTCCCATGTCAGGGGGTTGGAACTGGATGACCTTGAAGGTCCCTTCCAACTCAAACCCTTCTATGATTGTACAAAAACACAGAAAGAGCAGAGACTGGCACCAAAAATGTTGTTTCTGAAGAACAAAACTTTTATTTTCTCTGGAAAAGCCCTGCAGATGCACGTTCAGATCTTTTCAACCTTCAAAACATGCCTGTGCTTCCAACTCAGCTGCCTTCTTTTAAGCATGCAGGACCCCACTGCAGCTTGACAAAGAGGTTTAGATGCATCTTTTCTCCTATAGCTGTGCAAACATCATTGAAAAGCTATTTCCATTTTGCACTTCTTCCTTCTAACAACAGCAGCACCAGCTTTAAGATACCTACACTGGAGAGCTGTGCTTCTTGCTCTGGCTTTAACATCTGCTCTGGGTGTAGAGTGACAACCAAAGCCTTGTTCAAGAAGCTCCCCACAGGCAATTGAATTTCTTGGTTACCAAGGAGCTCTCTTCAAGCATGCTGACTTCCCTGCACTCAGGCAGATGTTGCTTCCATGCTTCCATTTCTGGATCTTCAGCCCCTGGTGCTTGCCTTGGTGAATGGGAACAGGCAGAAGAGATCTCGGTTTTCATCAGGAGTACATTGAAACAGAACCAAGTCTGTTCCTATCAGCTTCAGTGAACTGCAAGGCTCTTTCTAGGCTGGGTTTTTATCTTGGGTGGACCAGTTTTGATGGGGACAATCTTTTTAGCAGGGCCTGTTGGGACAGGACAAGGGTGGTGTGTTTAACCTGAAAGAGGGAGATCCAGACTAAAAGAAGAAATGTTTTATGCTGAGGGTAGTGGTTGTCAGTGAGGGACTTGTGAGTTGTTCAGCCTGGGGGAAAGGAGGCTGTGAGGAGACTTTCTGGCTCCATACAACTCCCTGAAAGGAGGCTGGAGCCAGGTTGGGCTTAGTCTTTTCTCCCAAGGAACAAGTGATAGGGTGAGAGGCAACAGGATGTCAGGGGTTGAAAAGGACCCAAAGAGATCATCCATGAGGAACAAGCTCCTCTCCCAAAAGGCTGTCAGGCTGCCCAGGGCAGAGAAACTTTTTATGCTGAGGGTGGTGAGACCCTGGAACAGATTGAACACAGAGATGGCAGAAGTCTCTTCCCTAGAACCATTTCAGGTCAGTTGGATGGGGCTGTGAGCAACCTGATCTACTTCAAGATGTCCCTGCTGACTGGGGTGGGGGGGGGGGCGGAGTTAGACTAGGTGGCTTGAAAGGACCCTTCCAACTCAAAGCATTCTGTGATTCTATGATCTAAGCTCAGATGGGGCAATTTGGATGCAAAAAGTTGACTTCAAGTTCCTACTCCTGTTACTTTTGCTTCTGATTTCCTTCCCCATCCATCAAGAACCAGACATCAAGACCCAGTCAGCTACCAGCACTCAAAGCATGCTGTATTTTACTCCTCTCCTGATTTTCTCTAACCTGAGTCAAAACCATGATGTCTTTTGCCAAAGCACCCTCTTGGCAGAGCTCCTTTGTGTATCATGAGCATAGGACCTGTCCTCACAGCCATCACACAGAGCCTTTGCTGTTTCACATATGCCAGAGGGGTCAAATGAAGGTGCTGAAAGCAGAAGTTGGTTGACCATTAGGTAATTAGGTGGCATTCTAGGTGATGTGTTCCATATCACACAGCTAAAGCTGGGCTGTGCTTCACTGCCCGGAGACTGTGCAGGCAGCAGTCAGTGCTCAGCCGTGCTGGAGGAGCAAGCCTGGTGCTGGAGGAGCAGGAGGGGTTGTCAGAGCAGCAAAGCAGCTGACAGAGAGACACACAAAGTTGGAGGAGCTGTTGCATTTCCCAAGCTGCCAGAGCTGCTGGCCACTGCTCAGGTGAGTTCAGTTCACCATGGAAACTGTGCCCTCGGGCTGGCCTCCAAGGATCTGGGAGAAGAACTCCAATGCCAGGCGGAGGTGGATGGGGACGAAGACGTAAGCTGTGTACACCACCATAGCGAAGACAGTCACGGTGATGGTGTGGAACATGGACCTCTCCCAGGGCTCCAGCACGTAGCTGCAGGTGATCAGGAGGTACTGGAAGTACAGCCAATAGATATAGTCCTTCACACGCTTCATATCCATCCTCAGCTTCTAGGGGTGTTGAGAAAAAAACCTGTAAGGACAGAGAAGTCTGGATTACAGCTGCCACAGAGAGACTTGGGACTGAGTTGTGATGTGCTGACCGGCACTGCCCAGGATCAATGGTGGGGGGCTGGAAGGGACCCGTGGGGATCACCCAGTCCAACCACCCTGCTAAAGCAGGACATCCACAACAGCTTGCCCAGCAGCATAATGCCCAGGGGGAGTTGGAAGCTCTCCAGTCAAGGACACTCCACCATCTCTCTGGGCAGCCTGCTCCAGGCCTCCAGCACCCTCGCACCAAGCAAGTTTCTCCTCCTGCTCAGGTGGAACCTCCTGGCTTCCAGTTTGTGCCTCTTGTCTCTAGTCCTGTCCGTGGGCACCACCACCAAGAGCCTGAACCCACCCTCTTGCCCCCCACAGCTCCTGCTGAGCATTGCTGAGATGCCCTCTGGGGCTGCTCTTCTGCAGGCTCTCAGCCTTTGCTCCTCACAGAGCTACTCCAGGCCCTTTAGCAGCTTTGTAGCCTGCGCTGGACTCTCTCCAGCAGTTCCTTGTCCCTCTTGAACTGTGGAGCCCAGAACTAGACTCAGTCTTCCAGAGATGGCCTCACTAGGGCAGAGTAGAGGAGGAGAAGAACCTCCTTTTACCTGCTGGCCACACTCTAAGTACACCCCAAAACGACCTCTGAGGTTAGCTCATGGTACAAGGCACTGCAGCAGATTTTAGTCCTGCTGGAAAACCTTTCAACAGGTCACTTGGTTCCAGTCTTGCCTAATATGCCAGGAACAAAGATGCTTAGACATGTCAGTCCCTGCAGCCTTGTGTTCACAGCCAGTTTAGGGCAAGAAATGTTTTACCTCAAGCAACAAATATTGAAGGCAGCAGTGAAACATTTGCAGCCTGTGATTAAAATAATGCTGGGCCATTGCTCTAGGGCAAATCTATTACAGTAAGCAGTGGTTTACTGCCTCTGGAAGCTGCCCAGCATCATTTGGAGGCATCTGGGTATGCAATGGAGGGAGGACAGATTAGCAGTGGAAAGGATCCCTGCTTTGCTTCATCACAGTTTGACTGTGGTTGCTGATGTGTGAAATGCTTGCCCTGTGAATGCACTGCTAAGCACACACACCTCCATTGATCACATTTCTCCTCCTTTCTTTCTTCAGATCTCCAGAAGTGGCAGTCCAACACCCTGCAAATGGAGCATCCTGCCAGGCAAGCTTACACCTGGAGGGACTGGAAGGTGAGGTTTTGCCTCCTCT
The DNA here is from genome assembly GCA_013400475.1 of Tricholaema leucomelas. Lineage (NCBI taxonomy): Eukaryota > Metazoa > Chordata > Aves > Piciformes > Lybiidae > Tricholaema lacrymosa > Tricholaema leucomelas. The sequence goes on from WAAF01020464.1 coordinate 440,599, forward strand.
TCTTTAGGAGGCAAACAAGCGCAGAGTGCAACAAGCTGCGGGCTCAGCCTGAGCCTGGCTGCCCCTCTGGCTGCCTTGGCACTCCAGGGACCTTTCCAACATTGTTGGTACAAAAAGGAAAAGCCTTTTCCCTGGGAGGGTGCTGGAGCCAGCAGCCCAGAGAGGTTGTGGAGTCTCCTTCTCTGAAGACTTTCCAAACCTACCTGGATGTGTTCCTGTGTGGCCTGCCCTGGGTGATCCTGCTTTGGCAGCGTTTGGACTGGGTGATCTCTGGAGATCCCTCCCAGCCCCTCCCATACTGCAATTCTGTGATTGTTCAGGAAGGGGATGACTGTCTCTGCTGCCCACCCTGTACCCACATGCTGAATCTTCACCTGCAGTTTTCTCCTCCCATCCCTCAGGTTCCCATTCAGACCTCTTCACATCTGCTCCCCAGTTGCTCCTCAGCTCTCAAGAACCCCATGCATGCAATCTTTTGCTGGCAACCAATGCAGTGAAACTGCAACCACTGGGCATTAAAACAGGGCAAGGGAGGTCTGGTTGAGTTAGATTTGTATGCAGAAAAGTTTCTCTACTTGCCCTATCACCTTCCCAGCCTTTCCTTTCCACCAACCTCTCTGATTTTGTGTTCTCCAACCATCAGTATCTTCCCTAGCACATTTTCCCCCTCTCCTTCTCCCAGAGTTGTTTATTTCCTTCACTTCCATCATCCTCCCATTTTGCAGGCCTTGCAGTGGTTTTAAGGGGTGGATCAGTATCACCTTCTGCCATAGAATGCCTCCAGCTGGAAGGCACCTCAGAGCTCATCTGATCCAACCTCCACACTGTGCTCATAGACACATCTTAGCTAGACTCAGCTGCTCAGTGCCTCATCCAGCCTGGCCTTCAACACTTCCAGCAAGGAGGCAGCCTGTGCCAGAGTCTCAGCACCCTCACACTGAAGAGCTTCTTCTTCAGCTCCACTCTAACCCTGCTCTGCCTCAGCTCCAAACCATTCCCCCTTGGCCTGTCTCTAGACACCCTCAGTAAGTCTCTCTGCAGCCTTCCTGGCTGCAGGATCCCTTTAGCTATTGACAGGCAGCTCTACGGTCCCCTGGGGGTCTCCTCTCTAGGCTGCACACCCCCAGCTCCCTCAGCCTGTGCTCACAGCAGAGCTGCTCCAGCCCTTGGAGCATCTTTGTGGTCTCCTCTGGCCTCTCTCCAGCAGCTCTGTGTCCTTTTGCTGGGGACACCAGAGCTGGAGGCAGGTTTGAGGTGAGGTCCAAGCAGAGCAGATCCAAGAGGCAGAATCCCCTCTCTTGCCCTGCTGCCCACTCTCCACTGGCTTCATCCCAGCACAGAGCTGCCTGCTTTGTCTTTGCCATGACAGCTTTATTTGCAAGGGTGCAGGCTGGGGACTAAGGCTTCCACTGCATTCTGTCCTGGTATGAATGGAAGTCATTTCCTCTGAGAGCACTTATTTTAAGACACAGTTGAGGAGAGGCCTTAGAACCTTGTAAATATGGCAGACCCTGCAATACAAATGGCACAGCTGGCAAACTGGGACTCACTGGGAGCTGACAGTGCCTCTGTTTATACCTGCTGGTATAAACCACTGGAGAGGTTAAGGCCTTTGCTATACAGTGGGAAGGAAAATGAGAAGGGCCTTCTCAGACTCCCCAGGAGGATGGTGCTGACACTGGGGTTGTTCCTGTGCTTGGGAATCTCATACCTTTCTTGGGTAAAGATCTGCCCAGACTGCCTTGCCACATGGAGGAACTGCAAAGCTGCAGCATTTCAGGTGTGCTGCTGGGGGTGTTTAAGGCTGCAAGGTTATCAGAAGGGTGCTGCAGCGGCTGTGAGGGGACAGATGCCAACCTGATGAGCTGGTGCTGCCCACAGTGGCACAGAATCACAGAATGTCAGAGGCTGGAAGGGACCTCAGATGAGCATCCAGTCCAATCCCCCTGCCAAAACAGGCTCACACAGGAACTCATCCAGGCAGGTCTTGAGTATTTCCAGAGAGGGAGACTCCACAACCCCCTTGGGCAGCCTGTTCCAGGGTTCTGTCACCCTCACAGGGAAAAAATTCCTCCTCATGTTTCCATGGAACTTCCTATGCCTCAGCTTCCACCATTGCCCCTTGTGCTGGCTTTGGGCATCACCCAGCAGATCCTGGCTCCAGCCTCTGGGCACTCACCCTGCATGCATTGATCACCATGATGAGGGCAGCCCTCAGGCTCCTCCTCTCCAAGTAGCACATCCCCAGCTCCCTCAGGCTCTCCTCCTGAGGAAGATTTTCCACTGCGTTCAGCATCTTTGTGGCTCTGTGCTGCTCTCAAGCAGTTCCCTGAGATCCTTCTTGAGCTGAAGGGCCCAGAACTGGACAGAATATTCCAGATGTGGCCTCACCAGGACTGAGCAAAGGGTCAGGAGAACCTCTCTCACCCTACTCACCACAGCCCTTCTAATTCACCCCAGGATGCCATTTGCCTTCTTGGCCACCAGAGCACATTGCTGGCCCAATCCAGCAGGACCCCCAGGTCCTTTTCCCCTTCACTGCCTTCCAGCAGGTCAGTCCCCAGCCTGTACTGGTCCATGGGGTTGTTCTTGCTCAGGTGCCAGACTCTTCCCTTGCCCTTGTGGCATTTCATTCAATTTCTCCCCTGTCAATACAATGCTCATAGAGAGAAAAAAGTACCCCAGGCTGATTTTGCTGGTATTAGACCTGCCAAGGCCTGCCAAGCTGCAGACTCACCACTATCACTTACCAACCACTGCTGCTTTGGAGGGACACATGAATAAAGTATGAAGTAATTAAAACAAGGAGCTGACCTTCTGGTACATACCAAAGCCCTTGTTCCACTTGCCACTCAGCTCTGTCACTGAACCCTAGCAGCCAGTCTGTGCCTCTTGGGTTCCTCCAGCCCATAGCACAGGGGCATATTCCTGTCCCCAGGCACTCCACCCCTCCCATGGAAGGCAGGATGTCTTGGCACAGAGCCTCTGCGGTCTTCAAATGAATGATAAAGGCTGAGATAAGTAAGAGAGAGGCAAATTACAGCCTCTGTCCTCACCACTAACATACTTCATTGCCTCCCATCTGCCCGGAGGCTTCCTCTGTGAGCAGGACTGCCTTGGAAATGCAGCAGACACAGCTTGGGATAATGTAGTTCTAGATGCATAATTGATAAAAGGAAAACATAGGAGGGAAGGAGAGAGGAAAAAAGCCATCTGAAGGCAGCTGCACAGTCAGCAAGTCCCCACAGTCGCAGACCCCACTGTGACACAGATCCCTTTTCTGAGGCTACTTCATCTGTGTTCATTTAGAGCTGCTTTCAAGCATAAGCAATGCCCAAAGCCCCACAGCTCCTGATCTGGGGCAGCCTCACCACCAGGCCCACTGACTGGCAGCAATAATCAGATCAGCAGGCAGCAGAGAGCAGACAAACAAAAACCTGTGAAGAGACAAATCCTCTATATTAAACAGGACTTAGAGGCACGGAGTGCTTTGGCTGGAAGGGACCTCTCAAGCTCATCCAGTCCAACCCCCCTGCAGTCAGCAGGGACACCCCCAAGTGGAGCAGGCTGCTGACAGCCCCAGCCAACCTGACCTTCAATGATTGCAGGGATGGGGCTTCTGCCACCTCTCTGGGCAACCTGCAACAGACTCTCACCACCCTCTAATGCAAAAAACATCAGGAGTTACATTCTCCTACTGACTCCTCAGGTTTTCGGTTTCTGATCAGGCTTGGCTTGAAGTGCTGATATGATCCGAATGAGGCATCTCAAATCCTGCCTCCAGTTCTGGTGTCCCCAGCATAAGGACTGGAGAGAGGCCAGAGGCAGTCACAAAGATGATCCAAGGGCTGGAGCAGCTCTGCTGTGAGCATAGGCTGAGGAAGCTGGGCTTGTTCAGCCTGGAGAGGAGAAGGCTCCAGGGGGACCTTAGAGTTGCCTGCCAATAGCTGAAGGGATCCTGCAGCCAGGAAGGCTGCAGAGAGACTTTTACTGAGGGTATCTAAAGACAGGCCAACAGGGAACGGTTTGGAGCTGAGGCAGAGCAGGATTAGACTGGAAGTGAGGAAGAAGTTCTTCAGTGTGAGGGTGCTGAGAGTCTGGCACAGGCTGCCCAGGGAGGCTGCGACTGCCTCCTTACTGGGGGTGCTTCAGGCCAGGCTGGATGAGGCCTTGAGCAGCTGAGTCTAGTTGACAGGTGTCCCTGGGCACGGTGTGGAGGTTGGAGCAGATGAGCTCTGAGGTCCCTTTCAGCTGGAGCCATTCTGCAATTTGAAGAGCTCAGCTGGGTTGTGCAATCACCTTCCTGTGCAGAGGCCATGGGACAATTCCACCCAGCTATGATGAAAATGAACACAATTCAGCTTCAAAGCCATTAAACAATATTCAGGTTATTTCCAGCAACTTCTCCCCCAAGCCAAAAGAACAAAAAACAACCCAAAACTCCAACAAACCAGAACACCTGAAGAGAACCCTGTAAAGCAGCTTTTGTTTCCTTGCTTGTTGACACTTGTCTCTGATTAGGGCAGCTGAACAGATAAATCATCCCCCCCTAATAATAGTAAATGTCAGGTTTCATTTAACAGCAGGCCTGATCTTAAAAAAGAAATCTTCATCAATGACCTTAGTTCCCAGTGTTAGAGCTACTGTGTGGAGCTCTCACCTGAGGAGATGCCAATGTTGGGTTCTTTACTCATTTATCTTTGAGGAGCAAGGTGTTAGGGGCTTAGCTCACCTCCAGCAGGCTGAAGATCTCACAGGTGTCTTAAAATGCACTTACTGGGAAATTCCTGTGGATAGAAACCTTCCTGCAGGGGAACTGGGCTAGACTGGTTTCCAAAGAATGCTTGACAAACATCCTCAGCAGGAGCTCCTCACACAGAGAAAAGAGATTTCCAGCCTGTGTTCAGGTCCAGATAAGCTTAACTAGGGTGGGGAAAAAACAAACCTTGGAGCTGGAGCTAGCCCCATGAGCATTAAACAGGTTGGCTCTGATGCCAAGAGTGATGCCACCTTGGGCCAGGTGTTATGAATGGGGTAAGAAAGAAAACTAAGCAATCAGTCAATTCATCCCCCAAATCCTGGGCTGCATTCAGAGCAGGGAGAGCAGCAGCACAGGGAAGGGATTCTGCCCCCTCTGCTCAGACCCCACCTGCAGCACTGCCTCCAGTTCTGGTGCCCACAGCACAAGAGGGAATAAAGCTGATAGAGTAGGTCCCAAGGAGGCAACACAGATGATCAGAGGACTGGAAAACCTCCTTTATGGGGACAGGCTGGGAGAGCTGGGGTTGGTCAGCCTGCTTTGCTCACAGTTGGCATTTAAGTGTAGCCTAAAGCTTGTTTTCAGAGGGAAGCGACAGCAAAGAACGCAACAGACAATGGCAGCAATAATTCCAGCACAGTCACAGACTGCCAGGCCAGAAAGGAGGGTAAGGATCCTCTGCTCCAACCTTTCTGGGTGGTGGTACAGCAGAAATGAGCTGGCTCAGCATCCTGGCAGGCTGAGTTTTGAACTGCCCAGTGAAGGGAACTCCTCTGCTTCCCTGGGAGATTATTCCTATGGACAACTGTTCTCATGGGGAAACGTTTTCTTCTGGAGTCCAAGGAGGATCTCCCCAGCAGTAACTTGTCCCCATCAGCCCTGTCTTTTCCATGGGACTCCTTGTACAATGGGAGTCTCCACCTTCCTGGCAGCCACCCTTTATTTCCTGCTCCATGGCAATAAGGTCTGCCCCCAGCCTTTTCCTCCAGGCTGAACAAACCCAGCTCCCTACTGTCTCCTAGCTCCCAGTAGAAATGTCTTTAGCCAGAGATTTTTAACAAGCAGCCTCCTTCCTCTTAACCTGGAGTAAAAATACCCAGCAGCAGCAAGGCCATCTCTGCTTTCTCCTCCTCAGCATCCATCCTGCTGACTCAGCACACGCTCAGCCATCCATCAGCGTGCTACAGACACTGAGGAGGTACCTGCTGTTGCCACCATCTCTGCTACACCAGGATGAAGTTCAGAGCTGGTAAGGTTTTATTGCTGCACATGACTCAAAGAGTTGGCATGTGGCTGAATGTGGCTTGACTGTGCCTCTGGGTTTTTTTTCCCCTTTCTGGAGAACGAATCTTCCAGGAGTGGAAAAATACTTGAAGAGTGAACATCTCAAGGCTGAGAGACCTGGGCCTTTTTAGCCTCGGGAGGAGCAGACTGAGGGGGGGATCTTAGCAATGCTCATCAATACTTCAGGCGTGGGAGTCAGAAGGAAGGGGCCAGGCTTTGTTCAGTGGTGCCCAGAGACAGAACAAGGAGCAATGGGCACAAACCTGAATGTAGGAAGCTCCACCTAAACATGAGGAGGAGCTTCTTTACTTTGAAGGTGGTGGAGCACTGGAGCAGACTGCCCAGAGAGCTTGTGGAGACTCCTCTGCAGACATTCCAAACTCATCTAGACATCATCTTGTGCAACCTGCTCTAGGTGACCATATTCTGGCTTGAACTAGAGGATCTCCAAAGGTGAAGGTGGAGCCCAGGGTCTTGCCCCCCAAAACCAGTCTAGTGCCAGTAGGGTGAGGAAGTGCTTAACAAGGGAGGGGCATGGGCTGAGAATAAATAAACCACAACAAAAGGAATTCTGGAAAATGCAAAATAAATATGGGAGCTGCCCAGGAACACGGCACAGAGCAGGGCTGCCCTGGGACTGGAGACAGGGTTTGAGATAAATGAGATTGGGATGGGGACAGGGACAAGGATGGAGCCCCTGCCTGCTGTCCCAGAGGAAGAGGATCTGGAGATTGGTGGAGCACTGGAACAGGCTGAACAGAGAGGTTGTGGAGTCTTCTTCTCTGGAGACACTCACAGGATGTTAGGGGTTGGAAGGTACTCAAAGAGATCGAGTCCAACCCCCCTGCCAGAGCAGGATCATACAGTCTAGCTCAGATCACAGAGGAACACATCCAGACAGGCTTTGAAAGTCTCCAGAGAAGGAGGCTCCACAACCTCTCTGGTTGACCCTTACAATAAAGAAGCTCTCTCTTGTGTTGAGGTGGAACCTCCTACACTGCAGCTCAAACCCCACCTGGACATGATCCTGTGCAGCCTGCTCTAGATCACCCTGCTCTGGCTTGAACAAGATCATCGCCAGAGGCCCCTTCCAGCCCGAGTGGCAACAAGGTGGCAGATTATGGACACTTTTCTGCTTTACCTTGTTCAGAGGAATGAGCTCCAGCAGCTTCCTAATCTGTCAACACTAGCTCTCCTTCCTGCTGACCTCGGTGCTGGCAGAATTCCTGTTTTGTTTCTTTTCAATAGAAAAAGTCACCTAAGGCACAGAAGACCTAGGACTCTGGTGAACACCTTTTACTGTCCAGGAAATTACTTTGTTTTACCTCCAGAAGCTTCAAACAAGGCAGCAAAATACTCATAGAATGGCACTACAGGATGGCAGTGCCATACCTGCACTAAATCTGACCCAGATTCCCACACCTCCATCTCTGAACATGAATCCAGTCCTCGTGGACATGCCATGTGCATGTTCCTTCAGCAGCTCTTCACTAACCCTATGGTCCCCAGCACTGGTTTGGTGCTGCTGTTTTAGCTTCAGCTGGAGCTGATGGATTTTTGTGTTCTCAAGAAACAAGAGGAGGATCTGCAACACCCATAGGGATCTCACAGGGAGAGAGGCTCCCAACCATGGCAGTAGCAGCACAGTAGTTAATGCTTAGACCAGTTTCATGCCTTAAGTGCTCCCTGAAATGTGTGTGCTGCTCCTAGCAAAAAGGCATCTTTAAAAGCAACTCCACCTAACCCTGAAGCTCAGCTCTCCTGACACTCATCTTTCTCTAGCCAGACTGTTCAGTAGTGCCCAGTGACAGCACCAGGGGCAGTGGGCACAAGCTGGGTTCCCCCTGAGCAGGAGTAGAAACTAGTTTGGTGTTAGGGTGCTCCATGTCCAGGTCCAGTCAACTGTTAATCATCATATGGTTTTCACAGCACCGCAGAACCATTGAGGCTGGCATAGACCTGTGAGATAACCAAGTCCAGCCTATGCCCTAACACCACCACATGGTCCAAGCTTGCCTTAAATGCCTGCAGAGACAGTGACTCCACCACCTCTCTGGGCAGTCCATTCCAGTCTCTAATTCCCCTTTCCATGAGGAAGTGCTTCCTAACATCCAACATAACCCTCCCCTGGCACAGCTTCAGGCCATAGCCTCTTGTCTTGTCACGAGTTGCCAGGGAGCAGACCCTGACTTCCACCTTACTACAACTTCCCTTCAGGTAGCTATAGAGTGTGATGAGGTCCCCCCTGAGTCTCCTCCAGGCTGACCACCCCCAGCTTCCTCAGCCTCTCCTCATCAGCCTGTGAAGAGCTTCCAACCCCCCGGGCACTGTGCTGCTGGGCAAGCTGCTGTGGGTGCCCTGCTTTAGCAGAGGGGTTGGACTGGATGATCTCCAGAGGTCCCTTCCAACCCCCACCATGCTGGGACTCTGTGAAGGAGAAGGTGCCGCTTGGCTATGACAACATTCTTAGAGCAGCTCTGTCCCATTTTCTTCCCAGGCCAAATTAATATTTCAAAGAATGTTCTGCTCTCCCCTGCTCTGAAGTTTCCTCAGTCACTTGCTTACATAAGCAACTGCTGATGGTTTATGACAAACCCTTTCCTCTCCAGCTCTCTCTGGGCCAACCATGTTCTGGGCTCCAGGTCCTCCCCTTGTGACAGGACTTGGAGCAGAACTCAGGCAATCAGCTCTGCTGGGAAGGACAAGTAAATTGGTGAGGTGAAACCTCAGGGCAAGCTCTCCCTGTGTAAACATAGCTCAGTGATGTGGTTTGGAGCACAGATGATGGCCAAAAGACCCCAAAGCTGCAACTAGAGACCAGCAGCAGGCTTAAGTTGCAAACACTTAAAAATTGAGAGCTCCTGAAGAACTGTTCCAGGAGGTATCTTAGAGGGGTTTGAGCTCTGCTTTTCACAGAATCATTTGGGTTGGAAAAGCCCTCTAGGATCATCCAGTCCAACCATCCACCCAACACCACCATGCCCACAAAACAGTGGCCCAAGTGCCGTGGCCACAAGGTTCTTGAACACTCCAGGGACGATGACTCCACCCACAACCTGGGCAGCCTGTGCTAATCCCTGACCACTCTAGCAGCAAAGAAATTGTTCCTCATCTCCAGCCTGAGCCTCCCTGGCACAAATCCAGGCCATTTCCTCTCCTTCTATCACCTGATAGTAGGGAGAAGACACCAACTCCCACCTGGCTGCAGCCTCCTCTCAGGGAGCTGTAGAGAGCAATAAGATCTGCCCTCCGTCTCCTCTTCTCCAAGCTAACACTCCCAGCTCCCTCAGCTGCTCCTCCCCAGCCCTGTTCTCCAGATCCTTCCCCAACTTTGTTGCCCTTCTCTGGACACACTTCAGCCCCTCAATGTCCTTCTCAGAGTGAGAAGCCCAAAACTGAACCAAATATTTGAGGTGTGGCCTCACCAGTGCCCAGTCCAACAGTGCCAAACCTCAGCTCCTGCAAGAATGTCCAGGTTAGGGACATCAGCCTGAGCTCTCAAGGGAGCTTAAGTCTTTAAAGTTCAGAAGGTTGTGCAAACAGCACTCCATAAGCAGCATAGCTGAGATGTTTGGGCTCTGCCATAAGATTTGCTTTCAGCTGTAGCTCTTATTTTATTCTGACTCCTTTGGCTTGCTCTGAGTCACCTGCGAGGCAGCTGAAGCTGGCAGCTGCTCTCAGGGATGTGCAATCTGAGCAGGGCAGTGCTGTCAGGGTTATGACAGGCATCGATGGGAAAACAGGTACCAAACTCTTGTGCAAGGGCATCTCCTTTGAGGTGTAATGAAAGGAAGCAGTGTTGCACCATGCCAGTTATTGGTCTAGAAGAGAAAATAGGAAAACTATCTGAGATCCTTGCAAGAAGATAAGAAATGAAAAAGGAGATACTGACATTTTTCACACAGACTGCTTTGACTTCCCTCACAGGCCACTCAGCAGCTTTGAGCACAGAACAGCCTTCAGAGGTGAGGAAAGCAAAGCCACTCTTCAGTTTGTGGAGGGGAGACCACGAGAAATACTCCTGCGAGGCAGCAGGGCAAGGCAAGACTCCTCAAAGTTGCTCCATGCCACTAGGATGATGTCTCCTGACAACAGGTAGGCACTGTGTTATGTTGGGCTTAAATCAGCCAGTGGCCCAGATGTTCTCCTCTTCCCCTATACTGCCCTAGTGAGGCTACATCTGGACTATTGTGTCCAGTTCTGGGCTCCCCAGTCCAAGAGGGGCAGGGATATACTGGAAGGAGTCCAGCAGAGGCTACAAGGAGGATGAAGGGCCTGGAGCATCTCTGTGAAGAGGAAAGGCTGACAGCCTGCAGAAAAGAAGCCCCAGAGGGCACCTTATGAATGTTTTTACATATCTGAGGGGTGGGTGTCAGGAAGAAGGGGCCAGGCTCTTTCCAGTGGTGTCCTGTGACAAGACATGGGGCAACAGGCACAAACTGGAGCCCAGGAAATTCCATCTCAACATGAGGTGGAATTCAACCCTCTGTACTGTGAGAGTGCTGGGGCCCTGGAGCAGGCTGCCAAGAGAGGCTGTGGACTCTTCTTCTCTGGAGATTTTTCAAGATCCACCTGGATGTGCTCCTGTGTGACCTGTCCTGGGTGACCCTGCAGGGGGGCTGGACTGGATCTCCAAAGGTCCCTTCCAACTCTGCCATTCTGTGACTGTATGGAGGAGAAAGGAGGCCACCAGAGTGACCTGCTGATACCTTATCCCAGCTGCTTTGCACATATCTATATATACAGAGGAAGCAGTGGGAGCAGGGAAGTGAGCATGGGGCAGGGTGAGTGGTTCCCTTCCCCAGAGACACAGCCAAGCACTGTGCCACAGCCCAACTTTGTGAGCTTCTCTCCTGCTGAGGTGCTGGTTTGTGAAATAACCACTCAGGTCCAGATCAGGAGCACAGCCAGGCTCAAAGAACACAACTACCACCCAGTGCAAACCAGCTCAGCAGAACATGGGACAAAACATCCACTGCTCCATGCTGTCAACCTCCTGGAGCACCACATCACATGTCCTGGAGACCTTTTGAGCACAGGGGTGATGGAGCAAGTATTCCTGCAGCTCTCAGCTGCTCTCTAGGCACCCTTGCACCACATCTGCCATTACTGCTGGATGAAGAATGTGATGCCCTCTGCAGATCTCCCCATCTCGCTGCCAAAACCACATCAGCTAGAAGCCAGTCCAAGGACTTGCAGAATTGCTTTCCAGACACAGATCCTGGTGCCTCACTCGTGATAATCATGAGCAGAAGATAAAGAAGCATCTGAGTTCCTAAAGCATGCAAAAATACCCAGTCCCCAAAGCACACTTAAGTGGAAGAGTAGCAGTTATTGTAGAGTTTCTCCTCGCTACTGTCCCAGCCCCACTTAGACAACACAGAGGTCTGCTTACACCTACTTCACACTAAAAATTCCTTGAGGCAACCAACAACTAAGATGAGCCAAACTGCAGAAAGCTGCAAACAATGACTATTGCCACCACACTGCTACAAGGAGCAACTTCACCTTCCCTCCTCCACCACGCCTCACCTGTCTCAGCCTTTTGACTTTTGGCTTAGTTTTGAAGCCTTTGCCAAGTCAAACCATCTTCCTGATAGCTGCACCAGCAACCCCACCTAGAAATCTCTGCAAGTCTGTATCATGGAATCATTTTGGTTGGAAAAGACCTTTGAGATCATTGAGTCCAACCATTTTCTAACTATCAATCCTGCTGCTAAGCTGTGGCCCTCAGCACCACATCTCTGCCTCTTTGAACCACCTCCAGGGATGGTGATTCAACCACCTTCCCCAGCAGCCTGTGCCAGTTGTTGAGAACCTTTCAGTGAAGAGATTTCTTCTCATATCTAACTTAAACCTCCCCTGGTGCAACTTGATGCCATTTCCTCTAGTCTTTATTACTGGAGAGGAGAAACCAACCCCCACCTGGCCCCAGCCTCCTTTCAGGGAACTGCAGAGAGCCGGAAGGTCTTTCCTCAGCCTCCTCTTCTCCAGGCTGAACACTCCTACCTCCCTCAGCTGCTCCTCCCCAGCCCTCTTCTCCAGACCCTTCCCCAGCTTTGTTGCCCTTCTCTGGACCTGCTTCAGGCCCTCAACGTCCTTCTTGGGGTGAGGAGCCCAAACCTGAACCCAGGGTTCAAGATGCAGCCTCAGCAGAGGTGAGCAGAGCCTCTGCAGACTGCAGCTCTACAGCAACAAGTCCAGAGGGACCTTGCTGGAGGCTGCAGGTCCTTCTGCCGTGCCACCGGTCAGCAGCATCCCTCGGGGAAGGCTGGCAGGAGACTTCACTGCTGCCGTCCCACTTCCAAGGCCTTCATTCCAGCGCCTCTCCCTCAGCTGCTACCCAAGGTCGCCGTCCCCTCGCTGCGGACAAGCCCCGGGACGATGCCCTTGGGCGAGCCGAGCCGTGTACCGCACGCTGGGAACCCTCCCGGCCAAACGGGGACGCGCACCGCCCTCACCTCCGCTCCACAGCTCTCCGCGCACCTCCGCAGCCCAGCACTGCCCGCTGCTCCGCGTTTAAATACCCACCGCCCGCTCCGCTCCGCGCCCCGCCGAGGGCCGCTCCCGGCCGCTCCGCCCCGCTCCGCCCCGCGCCGCTGCCGCAGCCGCAGCCGCAGCCACTGTTGCGGGGCCGGGGCTGGCGGCGGGAGGAGTGAGCGGGACCCGGGCTGGCTGTCACCTGGGGGTGGCTGCCGCTGCGGGCTGGCTGTCACCTGCCAGCCTGGCGCCCTCCGAGCTGTCTGCGGCTTCCCCGCGATGCTGCGGTAGAGGTAGCATCCGTGCGATGCTCTTGCGTAACGCTCTCGGTCGGCTGCGGGGACAGCAAGTGCTGAGTCCTGCCCCTGAGTCACGACAACCCCATGAGCGCTCCAGGCTTGGGGTAGAGTGTCTGGAAACTGCCCCATGGAAGAGGGCTTGGGGAGGTTGGGTGACGGCAGCTGGGATGAGCCAGGGTGTGCACAGGTGGCCAAGAAGGGCACTAGCAGCCTGGCGAGGATAAGGAAATGGTGCGGCCAGCAGGGCCAGGGCAGCGATTGTCCTCCTAGACTGGGCACTGCTGAGTCTGCACCTTGAATCCTCGGTTCAGTTTTGGGCTCTTCACTCCAAGAAGGGTATTGAGGGCCTGGAGCAGGTCCAGAGAAGGGCAACAAAGCTGGGGAAGGGTCTGGAGAACAGGGCTGGGGAGGAGCAGCTGAGGGAGCTGGGGGGGTTCAGCCTGGAGAAAAGGAGGCTGAGAGCAGACCTTCTCTCTGCGACTCCCTGAAGGGAGGTTGGAATCAAGTGGGAGTTGGTCTCTTCTTTGTAGTAAGAAACAATTGGACAAGAGAAAATGACCTCAAGTTGCACCAGAGGAGGTTTAGGTTGGATATTAGGAGCAATTTTGTCATTAAAAGAGTGATCAGGGATTGGCATAGGCTGCCCAAGGCAGTGGTGGAGTCACCATCCCTAGAGGTCTTAAAAAAAACACGTGGCCATGGCGCTTGGGGACATTGTTTAGTGGCCATGGTGGTGTAGGGTTGATGGTTGGACTGGATCTTAGAGAGCTTTTCCAATCTTAATGATTCTGTGAGTCTACGAGGCTCGGGGGAACCTTCCCCAGGACATCTGGAGCCAGCCTGGCTTTCCATTGGAGTTAGTGCTTTTATTGTATGGACACCTTGTGATTTATCAGCCTGTTGTCTGGTTCATAACACATCTGGGGAAGGCATTGGGGTGCTGGCAGCTGCCAGGGAGCTCCCCAGCTCAGATAGGAAGGACCTGAGCAATGCGATGCCGCATGGCTGGGAGAAACCAGTGTTGGCAGTGTGTGAAGAGGGAAGTGGTGGTAGTACATCAGTTGAGGTGTTTGCAAAGAGAGATGGAGGGACAAATGCTTACAAGACCTCATCTGAAGTGCATGATGCTGCTAACCAGGAGGCTTCAGTTTCCTTCATTTATTCTGCCCCTGCTATAATAAAGAGCCACCAAAGAGAGCTACCCAAGACCTTAACTTTGCAGTGTGAGTGAGAAATAAAGATAAGATTAACTCTTTGTCCACTGTTTTCTTGTCAGGCAGCAGAATTCCAGATGCAATCTCATCCACAGAGACCTGCTCTTAACAGCCTGATGCCATTTCTCAGACTTCAAAACTGTTGCTATGTGACACTACTGAAGTGACAAGTTAATAGCCTTAAGAAAGGGTGAGTTTTGTCCTGTGTTCTTTCTTATAATGCTCTGGGGTTTGCTGCTGGGCTCTGCCCTAAGCTTTGGGGCCAGCTGCGTAGCATCACTTGTGATGAGGGATCCCCAGGTTGCTCCTGGTGACCTCTCTAAGATTACTTCTGCCAGCATAGTGTCTGCACCCAAAACCTCCAATTGGTGCTAGAGCAAAGTGATCAGCTCATGGAGAATGAGCAAACTCCTTGCTGGGCTGGTGGGTATGAGCCAGCATCCCCTTCAAGTGGACATACCAGGTGAATCTCACTGTCCCAAGGGCAGTGGGACAGCCTCAGTGAAACACCTGCATGAGAGCAGGGAGGCTTCATGTGCTGCTGTGTGGGGCTGCTTGGATGTGCTGCCAGCCCAGAGCTGAATTTCTGCAGAGCTGGGAACAGCTGTCTTGCAGCTGTCCTGCTGGCTGTCCTCCTGCTGTCCTGCTCTGCCCTGAGCTGCTGAAGGCTTCCTGGGAAAACTGCCTACTCCAGGCATGCCTGGGCACAGGGACATGTTGTGACTTTCATGTGCAGCAGGAGCTGCAGGGAGAAATCCTGAGCTTGAACCTCCTGAGTTTGGAAATCAGAATCGCAGAATGGTTTTTGTTGGAAGAGACCTTTAACATCATCATATCCAACCCTTAACTCAGCACTGCCAAGTCCACCTCTAAACCATGTCCTTCAGCACTACATCTTCACAGCTTTGAAGCCCCTCCAGGGGTGGGAACTTTACCACTGCCCTGGGCAGCCTGGGACAGGCCTTTACAGCCCTTTTGGGAAAGAATTTGTTCTTCATGTCCAACCTAAACCTCCCCTGGGGCAATTTGAGGCTATTTCCTCTTCTCCTATCACTTGTTCCTTGGAAAAGAGACCAACTCCCACATGGCTCCAACCTTCTTTCAGGGAGTTGTAAAGAGCCCAAAAGGTCTCCCTTCAGCCTCCTTCTCTCCATACTAAATAACCCCAGGTCCCTCGTCTACTCCTCACAAGGTTTATGCTCTAAACCCTGCACCAGTTGCCCTTCTCTGGACCTGCTCCAGCAGAAGCCACACCAGTCCCACTTCCCAGAGGCAGCAGGTACTGCAGTGGGCCCAAAGGCCAGAGCTGGCCATGAGGTGGTTGTCCTTACACTGATGAGCAGAAATGAAATGCTTTCTACAAGCAGGTGTGAGCTGTGAGACCAAGAGCTGTTGTGGGTACATTGCCTACTTTCCTGCACAGCAATCTGCCCTTTAGAGTCTGCACCTTCCCTGCGGCCGAGCAGTGGTTTGCTCAGGGCATTGCCTCACCCAAGTGGGCATGGCTGTGCTCCCCAGTCTGTGCCTGAAGCCCCTGGGTCAGTGGGGACCTCCCTAAGGGTACCAGATGGTAGCTTATCCCAAGTGTGTGGCTGTGGGAGCTGGGAGGTCACCTCCAGCGTGGTGGGGCCAGTGCAGCGCTGTTCTGGCACGGGCTTCTGAACCTCAGAAGGCCACAAAGGAATGCAAACTGTTTCAAGGGCCAGGTGCAGCTGCTGTTGTTGAAGTTGCTCTCTCCATATTTGAACACGATTTAATGATGCTTTAAACATGCTCTTTCCCCCATTAATGTCTTTAAAAGGCAGTCACACAAACAGAGCTGTGCAGGTGGCACTGACACAGTCAGGGTGTGATGCTTTCCATCCCAGCTCACACGAGAACAGTGTCCCTTTCTTCTGCTTTCTGCTGACTGCAGAACTGAGGCTTGCTTGGGCTTTCATCTGAAAAAAAAATCCTCCTTCTGCAGAGGCTCAGTTTTCAATCCACAAAGAGCTGTGGCCCTTTCTAGCTCCAAGCAGAGCTCCTTTCAGTCTGGGAGTAGCACAGGAGCCTACCCTGTGTCTGTCCATGCAGCCTAAACCTGCTGCTAAAGTGGATGGTGCTTGACCTGGCCAGTTTTTACCAGTGGCATAGCAGTGGGTGGGTACCGCCAGCCCCATAAAAATGCCTGCAAAAGCATTCTTGGTGTCCAGAGCAATCATTCCACTGCTTTGGCTGTGCCAGGAGGGAATGTTTCCAAGAGAAGTTTACAGGGAATTTTCCCACAGTCTCATTATCACCCCAATGGTCACTGACTGTCTTACTTCACTTGTTTGCTGGCAAGGGTCAGGGCTGGGCAGGCCACCAGATGAGTGCCAGAGGCTCTCCAGGAACCCCTTTGCCTCCCAAAGGGAAGAGAAAGTGAAGAAGGGAGAGAGACTGATGGGCTGGGAAAGAAACTAACCCATCTGGGATGGAAAGAAGAATAATGCCATTGGATAGAGACACAAACCAACATGGAACCCAACCCCTGAGGGCAAGCATGGCACCACTGGCACCACTGATGCTGGGGGCAGGCACTGCGCAGGTCCCAGACTGCACTCAGCAGCAGATGGGAACCACATTCAGGATCTGCATTCTGGATCTGGATTGAGGAACACAGGGATGGGGCTGGGAGGCAGAAGGGGCAGAGTCCTGGGACAGCAGCCAGGGAAGAAGAGGCTTGACCCTGGGGATGCCTCAGCTTGCTGCTGAAGATGCCATCCCAGGGCTGCAATTCCTTGGTGGGCAGTTGAGGCTCACCTGTGCTGGCTGCTCCTCCCCACAGGTGCCCCCTCTGCCTCCTGCCCCCCAAGGTGTGGCATAGCTATGGCAGTGCCCTTGGTGTGCGGAGGAGCAATTGTCAGGCAGAGCCTTTGTGCCCCCCAGCCCTTGGCAGGAGCTGTGCCCATCAGCTTCTCCCTGCTAGCAGCAGCCTCTGGCTTTGCAAAGCTGTCCTGAGCTTCAGCAAGTGGCTGAGTGAGCAGAGGCTGAGCTGGGCAGTGCCAGCCTTGAGCGAGATTGGTGCTGGCCCAGCTCAGAGCAGGACAACTTGCAAAAGCCTCCTTGTTTATCAGTGCTTTTACTCCGTGGGTATGTTTCGAGGAGGAGTCTACTCGTGGCTTTCTCACAGCCTCATTATCGCTCTGCTGATCTGTTCCTCCCTTGCGTCCCTCCCTGTCACTGCTGTTTCCTGAGCTGCCTTTGCAGCAGACAGGAGTTCCCTATGTTCCCGAACGCCTCTCTCCTGCCTTTGGGCAGACAGCACCTCCTGACACGCAGGATTTGCCTTACAAAGCCCTAGCAGCTTTGTGATATCCAAGTGTGGTTTGCCTCAAGGCAAGGCAGGGCTGCGGGACCTCTGCCAGCCAAGCTCCGATGGTGCTTCCAGCAGGAGGAACCACTCCAAGGAGGAGGCTCAGAGCTGCTTCCTGATTGAATTCAGGATTAATAACTGCTGCGGGAGAAGTAGGGCAGGATTTAATCGAACGGAAGCTGTGGTTTGGTTTGCCATGTGCGGCTACTAAGAGAGGGAGGGCTCTTACCCCTCACCTGCTCTTCCTCCCTGAGCTACCCGCTCCTGCCTCCTGGCCTGACCTCTCCTGGGCCTCCTCCACTCCCTGCCCCAGAAGAGTCATGGCTGGCACCTTGGAGGGAGTGAAAAGCAAAGCAATAAAATAGAAACAAAAAGAAAGTCGGCAAAGAAGAGGAAATGAAAATTTAGCTTCCTACTGGAGCAACCAGGGCTTGAAAGGGAGAGACCTCCTGTGGGCAAGGAAATACATTTCAAAAGGCACCCAAGTCCCTTGTGGCAGCATGAGGTGAGCCAGGAGGGAGGTGCTGGTCACTGCACTGTCAGGGCTGGAGGGGACCTCAAAGATCATCCAGTCCCAAACTCCCTGCCATGGGCAGGGACACCTTACACTAGATCAGGTTGCTCAGAGCCACATCCAGCCTGGCCTTAAAAACTTCCAGGGATGAAGTTCCCATCACCTCCCTGGGCAACCTGTGCCAGTGTCTCACCACCCTTATGCTGAAGAACTTCCTAACATCCAATCTCTATCCTTCCACTGAGAGTTTTGCTCCATTGCTCCCAGTCTTATCACTACCTGACACCCTAAGTAGTCCCTTCCCAGCTTTCCTGTAGAACCCCTTAAGATGCAGAGATGCCAATCTGCTGGGTCTGGGCACTCCTTCTCCCATGTGATGGATGATGAAGGGATTGGAAAATGAGGAAAAGGTTGAGAGCCCTGGGGCTGTTGAGTCTAGAAAGAAAAGACTGAGAGGGGATCTGATCAATGTCTAAGTATCTGGAGAGTGGATGTCAAGAAGGTGGTTCCAGGCTCTTGTCCGTGGCATCCTGTGGTAGGACAAGGGGTGGTGGACACAAACTGGAACCCAGGGAGTTCCACCTCAACATGAGGAAAAACTTGTTTGGTGTGAGGGTGCTGGAGCCCTGGAACAGGCTGCCCAGAGAGTTTGTGGAGTCTCCTTCTCTGGAGACTTTCAAGACCCACCTGGATGTGTTCCTGTGTGACATGCCCTGGGTGATCCTGGTCTGTCAGAGGGGTTAGACTTGATCTCTGGAGGTCCCTTCCAACCCCTACCATGCTGTGATTCTGCAGCTGCATAGCTGTGTTGGGCAGGGGGTAGGTTTGTACGGCCAGGTTGAGATCTGCACACACGCCCCCCCCCCCAGTCATCCCTTCCATCTACCAGCACAAACCCTGCCTTAGGATAGGCTGCGGAGAGCCTTCTGCCCTGAGCAAATGAGCCAAAAAACCTCTCAGTACCTTAAAACTAGCCCTATACAATAAAAGATGAAATAATACCAGCAAGTTAGGCTTAGCCATCACCTTCCCCGGGGTTGCCAACCTCTTGGTGTGAGCCTGCTTGAACCTCAGGCTTCTCCAGGAGCCTTGAGCTTGCCATGGTGAAAATCATTCCAAAGTTGCTGCTTGGTATGTAAAAATCTGGGAGTTTGTGTCCTTGTCTCCTGGGGCTGGTGCTGTGGAAGATCTGCTCCCTTCCTTGTGCTCCCTCTGGGGATTTGTGTTAGTTGTTACTGGGGATTTGAGTGTCAGCTTTTGCTCCTGCAGAGAACATCCTGAGGACCCCCTCAGAACAGGAAAAGGGTCCCTTGGCACAGGAAAAAGGTCACTTAGCTGCTGTCAACATAGCACTGGCTAAGTCAGAGCTGTAGACTTTGTGTATTTCAGGAGGCTCCATCACACCCTGCTGTGAGATGCCTCCTTCCGGCTGGGGTCGGTGGGTGGCAGGGTGGCAGATCAGAGCAGGCTTTGCAGGTCCATCTCAATCCCATGTCCCTCTGCCAGCTCCTGCAGCTTGCCTTTGCCCACATGAGTTGTGTTCACCACATGGGTGCTGGATTTGAGCAGGAGCTTAGGTGACTTCTGTAGCAGCTGCTTCCTTGCCAGGGACCATGTTCTGAACTAGACCTGGTTGCTGCACCACAGCTTTGCTGCTCCCTGCAGGCACAGAGAGCTCCATACTGCCCCTGCCCCTTGTCTTCTGCTGGTTAGCACATGTGCAGGCATCCCAAAAGGGAAACCACTGGGCTGTGAGGCTGCTCTTTAGGGATGAAGAGGACTCTCTGAAGGCAGACAGGGGTGACAGCTCTAAAAATAAAGCCCTTCAGTCATTAGCTGTCTGCAGTGGTGCCATTGCCAGTGTCTGCTTTGGGTATTTGCAAGCCTTGAATGTCAAATATTTGCTAAGTCATGCAGAGAGCCACAATAATGCTTTTATTAACTCCACTATGGAGCCTGCACTTGTCTCCTACAGATGCTGGATCTTCTTTGAGCCTGGTGAGCAACAAATTCTTCATGGGATAGCAATGTGCCCTGGTGGTCAAGAAGGCCAGTGGGATCCTGGGGGCCATTAAGAAGAGTGGGAGCAGCAGGTTGGGGGAGGTTCTCCTCCCCTTCTACTCTGCCCTGGTGAGGCTCCACCTGGAATATTCCATCCAGTTCTGGACTCCCCAGTTGAAGAGGGACAAGGATCTACTGGAAAGGGTTCAAGGGACAGCTACAAGGATGCTGAAGGGACTGCAGCACTGCTTGAGGAGGAGAGGCTGAGAGCCCTGGGGCTGATTAGTCTGGAGAGAAGAAGGCTGAGAAGGGATCTGAGCAATGTCTGTCAATATCTGAGGGCTGTGGGTCAGGAAGGAAGAAACAGGGACAGTCTCTGCTCGCTTGTGCCCTGGGATAGGACAGGGGAAATGGGTGAGAACTGCAGCACAGGAAGTTGCACCTCAACACGAGGAAGAAGTTCTTGACTGTAAGGGTCCCAGAGCCCTGGCACAGGCTGCCCAGAGAGGTTGTGGAGTCTCCTTCTGTGGAGCCTTTCCAGCCCTGTCTGGATGTGTTCCTGTGTGACCTGCACTGGATTCTCTGGTCCTGCTCTGGCAGGAGGTTGGACTGGAAGATCTCCAGAGCTCCCTTTCAACCCCTAACATCCTGCGGTTCTGTGACCATCGGCAGGCTCTGAAATATCACTTTCATTTTAACTACAAGTGCAGGCTCCTCTGTGTTACGAATTATGCAAAATTAATAATCAAGATTAATTTTGATATCCAGGTGAAGATTGTTAATAACTATGAAAACACTTTATTAACATTACAAGGTTCCAAATGCACAGTTTGGATACTTATACACACAGGGAACAGGCAAAACTAGAACACTATAAAAAATTAATAGCAAATGCAAACTTTACACTGGAAGAATCAGGAACAGTGTGGCCAGTAGTACAAGGGAGGTTATTCTGTCCCTGTACTCAGCACTGGTCAGGCCACATCTTGAGTACTGTGTTCAGTTCTGGGCTTCTCAATTCAAGAGAGATGTTGAGGTGCTGGAA
>WAAF01020464.1:461568-507284 GCA_013400475.1 Tricholaema leucomelas
TTTCATTCTATTCTATTCTATTCTATTCTATTCTATTCTATTCTATTCTATTCTATTCTATTCTATTCTATTCGATTCAGAGAGGAAACAGTTGGAGGGAAATGCTGAGCAAATCTTTAGGCAACTGAATGAAGGTGTTGAAGGGCAGGTCTCCTGCCTGTGGTGAGTCCTGTGCTCTCTCACCTGTGTCTCATTCCCCATTATATAGCAAACACAAGGGACATCGATGCCAAGTGCAGCTGCTGGCATTGCCAGCAAGTCACTATCCCAGCCAATCCTGTTATGAGGGAAGGAGAAAAGTTGTTGCTGCTTCTCTGACACTCTTTATACCTTGTGCTGCTCCCATCCAGTGGACTGTAGGAAGAGTCATGGGTAGGGCCTGGGATATAAGGAGCTCATTCTGCTACCACCATTCCCTGGAGGAGAAGCACCCAACTCCAGAAGGCAGGACTCCCACAAACTCTGTAACATACCGAGTCTCACAAGTCCTGGCAGCCCCCAGTCCTGTCCTGCAATAAGCATTGCTCAGCATGTGTAAGAGATATGCCCCAGCTCAAACCAACACATTTCCTCACCCCTTACCCTACACCTTCTGCATCATGCTCCACATCAATTAGCATCATGCACCATATATCATTTACCGTGTGCTGGGCTGCACCATGAGCAGCATGGCCAGCAGGGTAAGGGAGTGGATTCTGCCCCTTTACTCTGCTCTCATGAGACCCCACCTGGGGTCTGTGTGCAGTTCTGGAGCCCCCAGCACAAGAAGGACATAGAACTGTTTGAGCCAGTCCAGAGGAGGCCACGAAGATGCGCAGAGGGCTGCAGCAGCTCTGCTATGAGGACAGGCTATGAGTTTGGGATCTGCAGCCTGGAGAAGAGAAGGCTTTGAGGAGACCTTGGAGTGGCTTTCCAGTATTTGAAGGGGGCTACAGGAAGGCTGGAGAGAGACTATTGACAAGGTCTTGTAATGACAGGATTAGGAGTAATTAGGGTTTAAACTGGCAGAGGTGAGTTTAAACTGTATGTTAGAAGTTCTTTCCAGTGAGGGTGGTGAGACACTGGCACAGGTTGCCCAGGGAGGCTGTGGATGCTTCCTGCCTGGAGGTGTTCAAGGCCAGGTTGGATAAGGTTTTGAGTGACCTGTTCTAGTGGGAGGTGTCCCTGCCTATGGCAGGGGGTTGGAACTGAATGAGCTTTGAGGTCCCTTCCAACCTAAACCATTCTGTAATTCTCACCCAAAGTGAGATCACTTTGTGGCACACAAACTTCTCTGCCTTCTTGCATTACCCACCAGGCGCCCCCTGTCCAAAAGCAATCCTGTACGCAGGTTTGCCTTTGAATGGAGACCTTCTTCATGTGTACCACAGAAACTATCACCTTCCACAGCACATGGCAGTCTGTACTGGGCAGGCACGCCCTGATTAATAGATCCTCTTGTGTTAACCAGCTAAGTGGTTTGTGTTAAATGTGTGTCCCAGTTTTTGAAGTTCCCTCCTGTCATTTCTCTCAGGATGGTTTTTAACAGGCCACTGTAACATTTGATCTTCACAGCAGCTGCTGTGTGATGAGGGATCACAGGAACATCCAGGCTGGCAAAGCACCTCAGAATCACCAAGTCCAACCTAGAACCCTACTCTACAAGATTCACCTTAAACCACAGCCCTAAGTACCACATCCAAACCACCCTTAAACACATCCAGGGTGGGTGACTCCACCACCTCCCTGGGCAGCTCATTCCAGTCCCTGACCACTTTCTCTGTGGAAAAACTTTTTCCTAATGTCCAGTCTAAACCTCCCCAGCCTCAGCTTGAGGCCATTTCCCCCTTGTTTTGTCTCCAACTACCTTTAAGCAGAGACCAGCAGCAGCCTCTCCACGACTTCCCTTTAGGTAGCTGTAGACAGCAATGAGCTCTCCCCTCAGCCTCCTCTTACTCAAACTGAACAGCATCGAGTGGGTGCTGCACCCACTTGATGCCATGCTCCATGGCTCAAGTGTCTATGAGGCTGT
This sequence comes from Tricholaema leucomelas, assembly GCA_013400475.1. Classification (NCBI taxonomy): domain Eukaryota; kingdom Metazoa; phylum Chordata; class Aves; order Piciformes; family Lybiidae; genus Tricholaema lacrymosa; species Tricholaema leucomelas. The sequence continues at coordinate 463,580 of WAAF01020464.1, forward strand.
TTAGAAAGTGAGTCCTATTACCTGGCTTGATCCTTTCTGGGGTGCCACGTTACTCCAGGACGTGGTATTCAAAGGCCAGGATGGTGTTCCGAGTGGTGGCACAGGGCACTCAATGTCTCCAGGCACCCAGTGATGTTTTCTACCATGGAAAGCACACCGTTTGCCCTGGTGGGGCTGTGGCAGTGCGATGCCATCAGTTTGCCAGGCTCACCCACATTCATGTTTCAGCCATCACCCCCCATGCCACAGAGGCTCTACCCGTGTAGCCTCTTTGCAGCACACGTTTCACAGCCATGGATAACCACGGGCAATACTGCACAGGTTAAGCCCACCCCTCGATCCCGAGCCCATCTGTATGCCGATTCGTTTCCTTGACGGCTTGAGGCATCCCAAGCTAGAAATGATTCACTCTTAGTTGCCAGGCCAGAGCCACCCAGGCCGCTGTGATCTGAGCAGCTTGCGCCACCTGCTGGCTCTTGCCATGTTCTTCAGTGGCTTGGCTCTTGAGCACAAGGGCAGCCACAGGATGTGCTTTCACAGAATCACAGGTACATCCAGCTTGGCAAACCCCCTCGGGATCACCAAGCCCAGCTTATATCCCTACTTCACAAGATTCACCTTAAACCACAGGCCCAAGCACCACATCCAAACCACCCTTAAATACATCCAGGGTGGGCGACTACATCACCTCCCTGGGCAACTCATTCCCGTCCCTGACCACTCTCTCCATGAAAAACCTTTTCCTAACGTCCACTCCAAACCTCCCCAGCCTCACCTTGAGGCCATTCCCCCTTGTTCTGTCTCCAATTACCTGTGAGCAGAGACCAGCAGCAGCCTCTCCACAATGTCCCTTCAGGTAGCTGTAGACAGCAATGAGCTCTCCTCTCAGCCTCCTCTCTTTCACACTAACCATCCCCAGCTGCCTCAGTCTCTCATCAGATTTATTCTCCAGGCCCTTCACAGCTTCGTTGCCCTCCTCTGGACCTGCTCCAGCAACTCCACATCTCTGTTGTATTGCGATGCCCAAAAGTGAGCACAATGCTGAAGATGTAGCCTCACCAGTGCGAGTCCAAGGGGACAATCACCTCCCTGCTCCTGCTGGACACAGCATTTTTAATCCAAGACAGGATGCCATTTATCGTCTTGGCTGAGCACACTGCTGGCTCATATTCAGCTCCTGTCTATTACAGCCCCCAGATCCCTTTCTGCCAGCAGCTTTCCAGCCACACTGCCCCATCCTGTAATGTTGCTTGGGGTTGTTGTGACCCAAGTGCAGGACCTGGCATTTGGCCCTGTTGAAACTCATCCCAGTAATGGGCCAACACTAATGGGATGAGTTTCAACAAGTTTCACCACTAGTTTCTCTGCCCAAGTGGCAATATCTTGCCACAGGTCAGCTGCACAGGTGAGTTTACCTCTGTGCTGCCAGCTGGTTTGCTTCCACTACCATGGCAACCCTCATAGTGCATTTGCTGCCATTCAGGGGTCTGCACAGGGGCAGAGCATTGGCCATTTTTCTCCCTCAGCAGTATCTAAAGCCACTTGGATGCTTTCACTTTCACAAGGTGGCTTGATTCACCTTCTCACTCAGCATCTGCAACCTGTCATGTGGGACTCCATAAGGTGGCCTTACAACATGGTGGTAGTGTCCATTGGAACCTGTCACATCCTCAGGGCTCTCACAGCCTGCTCAGTTCCCAGCTGAGACCTACCAGCCCTGTTCTGTGTCCCTCAGGATGCCCACAGCCCACTCAGCTGCACACAGGGCACCCTCCTGCTGCCCTGCCCAGTGCTGCTTCCCACAAAGGTAGTGCAGCTTCTCACCAGGCGTCTGCACTGCCCACCTGTTCTGTCTTCCTGCATTCAAACTTTTCTGCTTTGCCCCCTGCCTCTGTCCTGCCTTTGTGACCTCTTGTCCCAGCAGCACCCTGGCCCCAGCATCTCTCATCACCTTCCCACCTGCCCTTCCCAGACAGACCCTGGTGGGCTTCCCATGTTTTGCTTGATCCAGCCCCTGGGTGGTCCATAAGCTCCTCCAGGGACTTACCTAACACAAAGAGGCCTCCTTGGCTTAACATTTAAAACAAAAAAAAAAATGATTGCACACTCAGATGTGATTTCCCCCAAGTTTTCAAAGAAGATTCACCCCAACCCATGACAAACTAATTCTCCTACTTCAGACTCCATGTTTTTTAATCAGCCCTAAATGTGGACCTGCCTGGTTAAGCTTCTGCTCCATCCCTGGCATATTTTTCTTGGGACCTGCCCAGCCAGCCTGGATCTGGCTTATTTTTATCAGGCAGAACTGTATCATCAAGCAGAATTCTAGTGAATTTTCCTGTGTAATTCCTGGAAACAGATGTCTGTGGAATACAGAATAGTTTTCTGTTAGTAGTTTCTACGTGAAATACGCAAAGGTCTTGGACAGAAACGCAGCTTTGCTGATCCAAGGTTATTTGAAACGCTATTCCAGTTCAACTGCAGGAGCTAGAACAACAGCAGGCATTAATAAAGACACAAACCAGAAAGAAGTTGGATTCTGCATTGGAATTCATGAGGTAGAAAGCTACAAAGCTTGAGAAAATTCTTTTCTGCCTAATGCCTCATCCCCTGCACTGGCTGGTAAATCATAAGAGTCATTCAGGTTGGAAAAGACCTGCAAGATCCTCGAGTCCACTGCCAGTGACAGTAAACCATGTCCCTCAGTACCACATCTGCACAGCTGTTCAACTCCTGCAGGGACAGAGAATCCACCGCTGCCCTGGGAAGCCTGTTCCATGGCTTAACCAATCTTTCAGTGAAGAAATAGTTCCTAATGTCCAACTTAAACCTTGGTGCGACCTGAGGCTGTTTCCTCCCACTTGTTTCCTAGAAGAAGAGAAAGGTTCTTTCAGGGAGCTGTAGAGAGAAAGGAGGTCTCCCCTCAGCTTCCTTTTCTTCAGGCCAAACAAGCCCATGTTCCTCAGCCCCTCCTCACAAGGTTCGTGCCCTAGACCCTTCCTGTTTTCACCAAAACCTCTGCAGACAGGAGGTGTGAGAGGAATTAGGCAACAGGGAAGGGTGGCATGGAGTGGAGTCAGGGCCTGCTTAAATCACAGCTGCTGCATCAGCCACGTGTCTGGAGCTGAGACTTTGGCCAGGGATGTTCATTCTCCCCATGCCGGTTTCCATTCTGCTGAGAGTGAATGACTAAGCCATGGAATTCACTGGTTACAGGAGTAAGTTCAGCTCATTTCTTTGCTGCAAATACTCTTCATCTTGGCTACTGGTAAGAGAAATCAGTCTCAAGGCATCAAACAAAAGTTCCAGGAGGCTTGTGCACATCTCAGAGCTCTGTGTAATTCTTCAGTTTCCTTCTGTGTTGTTTTCATTTAGAGTGATTCCAACAGAGCTGTCTACAGTCAAGAATGATGGAAGCTGCATGCAAGAACACGTAGGATTTCCAGGAAGAACAAGTGGAGCAGAGTCATCCCTCCTGTTGGTGTTTGTGCCCTTCTGTTGACCCCCATCAGCTGGCAAGACTTCCACTCACGTGCAGCAGCTGTGAGGGCAGAGGTGTGCTCAGGCTGCACCACAAACCTGCCCTTCATAAAGCATCACACCCTGCAGTGGGAAGGAAGCTGCATTTAATGAAGTCTCTAACATTTTCAACCCAGCATTCTCCTTATATACACCTGGTGACTTAGATCCCACATAAGCAAAGAAAACCAAGATTTCACAGAATTGTCAGGGTTGGAAGAGATCTCAAGGATCATCCAGTCCCAAGCCCCCTGCCGTGGGCAAGGACACCTCACACTAGATCAGGCTGCTCAGAGCCATGTCCGGCTTGGTCTTAAAAACCTCCAGAGACGTGGCTTCCACCACCTCCCTGGGCAACCTGTGCCAGGGTCTCACCATCCTCATGCTGAAGAATTTCTTCCTCATTTCTAATCTCAATCTCCCCTCCTCTAGCTTGGATCCATTCCCCCCAGTTCTGTCACTACCTGACACCCTGAAAAGTCCCTCACTAGTGTTCTTGTGACCCCCCTTCAGATATTGGAAGGCCACAGTAAGTCTCCTGTGAGCCTTCTCCCCAAACTGAATCGCCTGAACTCTCTCAGCCTGTCCTCATAAGAGAGCAGCTCCAGCCCTCTGAGCAGCCCTCTGAGCATCCCTCTGATTTCACGGCGAAGACTGGAAAAGACTAACAATGGAAGTGTCCACCGAATCACAGAACGTCCAGGTTGGAGAAGACTCTCAGGATCCCCAAGGCCAACCTATAACCCTAATCTACAAGACTCACCTTAAACCATAGCCCCAACCACCACATCCAAACCACCCTTGAACACAGCCAGGTGGGTGACTCCACCACCTCCCTGGGCAGCTCATTCCAGTCCCTGACCACTCTCTCCATGAAAAACTTTTTACTAATATCCAATCTAAACCTCCCCAGTCTCAGCCTGAGACCATTCCCCCTTGTTCTGTCTCCAATTGCCTGTGAGCAGAGCCCAGCAGCAGCCTCTCCACAACGTCCCTTGAGGAAGCTGTAGGACGCCATGAGCTTTCCTCTCAGCCTTCTCTCTTTCAAAGCAGACAGCCCCAGCTTCAGCCTCCGGATGTCCCGAGCTCGGCGGCTCTGCTGGCAGCTCGGCGGCTCTGCTGGCAGCTCGGCCTCTGCCCCGTCTGCCGCACTCGCTGTCACCCCCTAGCGGCCCTGTCCCGGATTGCCTCCCGCGGGGCCACAGCGCTGCGGCGCGCGCGGAGCTACCCCGGCCGGCAGGAGCTCGTGCCCGCCCCGCGTGGCCTCCCTCAGCCCCAGCTGCGCGGGCCCGGGCCGCCTGCTTCCCTCCGGAGCTCTGCTCGCCAGGCGGCCGCCGGCACCGTGCACCTAGGGCGGCCGCGGCTTAACCTTACCGGGAGGCAGTGAACACCGCAGCGGAGGCGCCCCGCAAGCACGGCTCGCTTGTGTCCGGCTGCGCTCGGCTCGCCTCAGGTCGATCCGATTCCTGCTCTACAACGCATGCTCCGAATCAGCGCAACACTCGGGCCTAGGGCGCATGCGGCGGCAGGCCTGAGAGGGCAGTTCTACGGCGCAGGAGGTACAGCCTTTCTATTTTAAAACACGTTTGAAACTAGCCAGGAATACGTTTCCCCCCTCCCATATCTATATGAAAATGGCAGATGTCTGGCTACCTAACTCCTCACGCTAATGCAGGTGTGAATGTTTATTTATCCTCTCCTCACCAAAGCGTTTCAGGCATTTCTGGCATCCTTTCCAGGAGGATGTTCCCAATTGTCACTCACCTGGTCCTCTGCTGCATTATCACCCTTCCACGTCAACATCACTCCGCTCAGAAGGCTCCACACCGCTTTAGCCGTCAGATGCAGTGCCCAGCCAGCAGCTCATTACACAGAATCACAGAACCAGTGCCAGGCTGGATGGGTGGACAGAGGCAAATGGGATGAGATTTAACAAGGCCAAGTGCAGGGTTCTACACTTTGGCCACAACAACCCCAAGCAGGCTGAGGACAGAGTGCCTGGAGAAGACCCAGGAAGAAAGGGACCTGGAGGTACTGGTAGATAGTAGCTGACCATGAGCCAGCAGTGTGCCCAGCTGGCCAAGAGAGCCAATGGCATCCTGGCCTGTATCAGGAACAGTGTGGCCAGCAGGACAAGGGAGGTTATTCTGCCCCTGTACTCAGCACTGGTCAGGTCACACCTTGAGTACTGTGTCCAGTTCTGGGCTCCTCAATTCAAGAGAGATGTTGAGATACTGGAATGTGTCCAGAGAAGGGCAACAAAGATGGTGAGGGGCCTGGAGCACAGCCCTGTGAGGAGAGGCTGAGGGAGCTGGGGGTGTGCAGCCTGGAGATGAGGAGGCTCAGGGCAGACCGCATTGCTGTCTACAGCTACCTGAAGGAGGCTGTAGCCAGGTGGGGGTAGGTTTCTTCTCTGAGACAACCAGCAACAGAACAAGGGGATACAGCCTCAAGCTGTGCTAGGGCAGATTCAGGCTGGATGTTAGGAGGAAGTTGTTGCCAGAGAGAGTGATTTGCATTGGAATGGGCTGCCCAGGGAGGTGGTGGAGTCGCGGTCACTGGAGGTGTTAAAAAAAAGACTAAATGGGGCATTTAGTGCCATGGTCTGTTAGGTTGGACTGGATGATCTTGGAGGTCTTTTCCAACCTGGTTGATTCTATGACTCTGATTACTTTTTACTGCCACTGGTAAAATAAGAATATCCTGACCTCCCTTTCAGCACAGATTATGCAAATGGCTTACTTCTGGATGATGAAGTCTTAAGAACACACAGAGAAAACCTGTCTGTTCTTAATAAAGTCTGTGGGAGTCTTGCCAGTGAAAAAGCACATCATGTTCTTAGCCACATTTTTGCTTTCACTGTTCAAATGACTTTGTAATCCATTTTCTAAAGCATACTATACAATGCAGTATTTTTTCTGTGTCGCTGTAAGGGATTCCACTGCTTGTATTAGCTGCTGTGTACTGAATTGACCTGCCCTAACTGACCCTAGTCGGTCAACCTAATGTACAGGATTGCTTGAAAAGAGGGGCTTGAAGAGTCCATAGCATTACCCCTATGCATGGTTTGTAAAGAGAAGAGCTCCTACAAATAATTTCCAAAGTCTTTCAACTGCTGTGAACTTTCTCAAGTGTCAGAGACAGAGTTCAGGCTAATAAACTGCCTGAGAAATACAGAGCTAAGGAAATAAATTCTCAGAAGATGTTATCACATTTCTACAAACCCATGCCCCTGGGTTTATATAAGGCCATGATATAACTTGTGCTGCCATTCAGCCAGACTGGACAGGAAGGAATTTAGTGAAATTCAACAAGGGCAAGTGCAGAGTCTGGCACCTGGGAAAGAACAACCCCAGGGATCAGTATAGGTTGGGGACTGAGCTGTTGAAAGGCAGCAAAGGGGAAAAGGATCTGGGGGTCCTGGTGGATAGGAGGGTGACCATGAGCCACCAATATGCTCTGGTGGCCAGGAGAGGCAATGCCATTCTGGGATGTATTAAAAAGGCTGTGGCTGGTAGGTGGAGAGGGGTTCTCTTGCCTCTCTGCTCTGGAGTACTGTGTCCAGTTCTGGGCCCCCCAGTTCAAGAGTGACATAGAACTGCTTGAGAGAGTCCAGCACAGAGACACAAAGATGATAAGGAAATCTCTGTTATGAGGAGAGTCTGAGGGAGCTGTGCTACTTGGAGAAGAAAAGACTGAGAGGTGACCTCAGCAATGTTCATAAAGATGTGCAGGATGAGTGCCGGGAGGCTGGAGCCAGGCTCTGCTGGGTCATACCCAATACCAACCAGCACAAAGGGCACTGGGTGGAAGCTGAGGCATAAGAAATTTCATGTAGTCATGAAGAGATTTTTTTTTCCCTGTGAGGGTGACAGAACCCTGGAACAGGCTGCCTGGGGGAGTTGTGGAGTCTCCCTGTCTGGAGATATTCAAAACCTGCCTGGATGTGTTCCTGTGTGATCTGCTCTAGGTGATCTTGCTGTGGCAGGGGGGTTGGACTGGAGGAGCTTTGGAGGTACCTTCCAGCCCCTGACATTCTGTGACTCTGTGACTTCTGAAATAATTCTGCAGACATGCCAGAGGTTGTTGCTAGTAGCTGTTGTCCTGGTAGGTGTCCTGGTAGGTGCCAAGAGCAGCAGTCAGGAAGTTCTCACATTTTTCCTAATTTTGTTGTGCTTGCAAGATTAATTAAACTTTCAGCTTGGTTGCAGACAAACTAGTATTTCTCCTGTGGGAAGCTGTCTATTTAATAAGAGCTTAGATATAAATTGGTCTTTCCTCCTGGTGATGTAGCCAAGAGTGGGAAAACTGAAACTGAACGCAAGCAGTTCTCAATGATGTTCCTGTGGATCTGTTTCCCTTTTCAGACTACTCACTGTTGAATGCTTTGAAATTTCATGTCTTTATGAGTTTGAGGTGGGAATAGGGAGGGAAAAATCCATTCTTCTGATGGAATATAGCACTAAATTTCAATTTCAATGTAGATATTAAGCAAGCTAATTAGATCTTTCAGTTTTTGAGCTGGGGAACTTCATACCCAATGGGGAAAGACATTGCTAAATTAAACAGATTAGAATTTGCTCTGTTGGTGGGAAGTGCAGAATGGGTACAGGCACTAAACTGCTTTGTATGGAATATTGCCACTGACTTGCATTTTAAACAGGGGTGTTGAAGCCACTACAGGTGTTTTCTGCTATCCTAAAATTGTTTAGACCATGACATTCTTGAGGTCAGGTTTTATGATGATTTTGTTGCTGAGTGAGCTTGAATTTTGGCAGGAACATTTTAGGCTGTATTGGCAAGAACCTATTTTCCCAGAACATTTTTGAAATTAGCAGTATCATCTCCTCAGCATGAGGAGAAACTTACTTGCAGTGAAGGTGGTGGAGCACTGGAGCAGGCTGCCCAGAGGGGTTGCAGAGTCTCCTTCTCTGGAGACTTTCAAAACGCACCTGAGTGAGTTCCTGTGTGAGCTACCCTTTGTGATCCTGCCTTGGCGGGGGGAATGGACTCAATGATCTCTGGAGGTCCATTCCAACCTCTAAGGTTCTGTGATTCTGTGATTTGTAAATGTAAAGGGTACTGGAAACTATCCTCATGTTTTACAAATGCCTTAAAAGAATAAGGAGGTCTCTGTTCTCAGACACTGCAATACAAGAGAGATGTGGAGGTGCTGGAGTGGGCCCAGAGGAGGGCAAGGAAGCTGTATCACAGTATCACAGTATCACCAAGGTTGGAAGAGACCTCACAGATCATCAAGTCCAACCCTTTACCACAGAGCTCAAGGCTAGACCATGGCACCAAGTGCCACGTCCAACCTTGCCTTGAACAGCTCCAGGGACGGCGACTCCACCACCTCCCTGGGCAGCCCATTCCAGTGGCCAATGACTCTCTCAGTGAAGAACTTTCTCCTCACCTCGAGCCTAAACTTCCCCTGGCACAGCCTGAGGCTGTGTCCTCTCGTTCTGGCACTGGCCACCTGAGAGAAGAGAGCAACCTCCTCCTGGCTACAACCACCCCTCAGGTAGTTGTAGACAGCAGTGAAGGGCCTGGAGAATAAATCTGATGAGGAGAGACTGAGGCAGCTGGGGATGGTTAGTGTGAAACAGAGGAGGCTGAGGGAAGAGCTCATTGCTGTCTACAGCTACCTGAAGGGACATTGTGGAGCGGCTGCTGCTGGTGTCTGCTCACAGGTAATTGGAGACAGAACAAGGGGGAATGGCCTCAAGGTGAGGCTGGGGGGGTTTGGAGTGGACATTAGGAAAAGGTTTTTCATGGAGAGAGTGGTCAGGGACGGGAATGAGCTGCCTAGGGAGGTGGTGGAGTCACCCACCCTGGATGTGTTTATGGGTGGCTTTAGGGGTGCGGCTTAAGGTGAATCTTATAGGGTAGGGTTACAAGCTGGACTTGGTGATCCTGAGGGGCTTTGCCAACCTGGATATTTCTGTGATTTACAAGTTTATATTGTTGCTGACTTCACCAAAACCCAGTAGAGAAATATGATGATTACCATTTATTTTTTACCCTTTATTGCACTGGGAACATGAAGAATCTTTCCATCATTTCTCAGCCATAATGCTCCAGAAGACACTGTTTTATAGTTATGTGCAATTCCAGTCTGCAGTACAAATTAAAACTTCCTTAATTTTCTTAGCTAAGCATCTCTAAGTAACATTTCTTAAGCTGCATGGGATCACTCCGTTCTGAAAGTCAAAATGGCTTTCTAGAGAGCATTTTGCATGTTAATTTTTCTAGTTGGACACATTTGTCAGTGTAATTCCAGGCAAGTTCATGAGTTTGCTTATATAACTTACGTGTATAACACAGAATCACACAATCATAGAACTTCAGAGGGTGGAAGGGACCTCCAGAGATCATTGACTCTGACCTCCTTGACAAGATTTGATCACCCAGGGTAGTTTGCACAGGAGTGCATCCAGGTGGGTTTGGAAAGTCTCCAGAGGAGACTCCACAACCTCTCTGGGCAGCCTGCTCCAGGGCTCCGTCACCCTTGCTGTAAAGAAGTCTCCCCTCATGTTGAGCTGAAACCTTCTCTGTTCCAGTTTGTATCCATTATTCCTTATCTTATTGCTGCTGACCACCCAAAAGAGCTTTGCCCCCTCCACTTAACACCCACTCCTCAGATATTTCTACTGATTGATCAGATCTCTCTTCTCCAGACTTAGCAGTCCTAACGCAAACCATCTGCTTTCCACTTGCCTGAAGCATTTTGTAACAGAGCTTCAAAAGTTGGTATGCCCAACTTCTACAAGTATGTCTCTTGTATTTATCTTGTTCCTACGAAGTAAAGCTGCAGAAATGAGAAATGTGTAGCAGTGCTTGCAGCGTGGCTGAGGGTAGAGCGTTCTGTGTGCTTAGGAAATCACACTACATAGCCTCTTTCAAAACAGAGCCATTTGCATTTCACTTAATGGGCTTTGATCTCTTGGCAAGATGTTTATTATTACTGCTATGTATAGAAGCTACATTTACCAAGGCAACTGAAGAATGAGGAATTTTCTTTCCTGACAGTTTTTTAAAGCAAAACAGAATGCTTACATCTTGACAAAAGCTTTTCTTTAATTGTTGATGGTTTATAGAGGGCACAGAAATTAAATCATTACTGTGTTCAGTTTTGGGCTCCCCAGCTTAAGAGAAAGAGGGATCTGCTGGAGAGGGTCCAGCACAGGGCTATGAGGATGATTAAGGGACTGGAGCGCTGCCTGATGAGGAGAGGCTGAGGGGCCTGGGGCTGCTTAGTCTGGAGAAGAGAAGACTGAGAAGAGATTTAATCAATGTTTATAAATCTCTGAGGGCTGGGTGTCAGTACTGGGGGGGACAGGCTCTGCTCGCTTGCTCCCTGGGATAGGACAGGGAGCAATGAATGGAAGCTGCAGCACAGGAGATTCCACCTCAACACAAGGGAGAACTTCTTTACTGTGAGGGTCACAGAGCACTGGAACAGGCTCCCCAGAGAGGTTGTGGAGTCTCCTTGTCTGGAGACTTTCAAGCCCTGTCTGAATGCGTTCTTGTGTGACCTGTGCTAGATTGTATGGTCCTGCTCTGGCAGTGGTGTTGGACTCAATGATCTCTTTGGGTGGAACCTCTTGTGCTGCAACTTACATCCATTGCTCCTTGTGCTATCACAGGGAGCAAGTGAGCAGAGCCTGTCCCCCCTGTTCCTGACCCCCAGCTCTCAGATATTTATAAACTAAAGGGCAGGGTTGAATGTTTCCATGTGGAGGAGTGATAGGAGGCCTGAACCATGTAAGAAACATGGTCTGGAAAAAAGAGCTAAATGGGTGACAATTTGCTTTTGCTACAAAATGACTCAGAATGTTAATTAAACTGGACTGTGGAAGCTTACAAAAATGATTGAATGGCAGAGGAAATGGAATGTGGATAAATGTCTGTGAGAAGGAACCTTAGGCAAAGTCATGGAAGAGTTTTAAATTTGCTATTTGGGAAATAATCATTGTGTATAGTTCTTTGAAGATGTTAGCTGAGTGGCAATCAAGCTGCCACTTATGTAATTCTTTATGTAGATGCTAGTTATGCCACATTGTTCAGTGTACAGTGGCTCTGCTGATGCAATGTTAGGAGGAGGATTCAAATTCCATGACTACTCTAGCAGAAATCTGCTCCATTAGAGGCCTTAGAACAAGCAGTCCTGTATCAGCAAGTGTAATCCTTATTTTGCAGCCAACATGTAATTTTCTTGTTTTATTTGTTTGGTTTTTGCTGTTGCTGCCATGTTTGGGAGATGCTTCCAAAACTTTGCTGTTCAGAGTCAAGTTGGAATCTTCATCTCGCTTCCAGATTAATTTAGGTTGTATTTATTGATTTATTTGGCAGTCAGGAACTTATTTGTTTTTAAATAGCATTTGTGGTTTACATGGATCTTCTCTTTCCATTAGTGGTTTTCTTTCAGTTCATTGTATCTAATCACAGAAACATTCAGGTTGGAGAAGACCCTCAGGATCAGAACCTGAAGGGAGGTTGTAGCCAGGTCGGGCTCAGTCTCTTCTCCCAGACAACCAACAACAGAACAAGAGGACACAGTCTCAAACTGTGCCGGGGGAGGTATAGGATGTTAGGAGGAAGTTCTTCACAGAGGGAATGATTTGCTGCTGGAAAGGGCTCTCCAGGATGGTGGCGGAGTCACTGTCCTTGGAGGTGTTCAAGAAAAGCCTGGATGAGGCACTTAGTGCCATGGCCTAGTTGATTGGGCAGGGCGGGCTGGGTGATAGGTTGGACTGGATGGTCTTGGAGGTCTCTTCCAACCTGCTTGATTCAATGATCACCAAGTCCAACCAATATTCCTACTCCACGAGGTTCACCTAAACCTTATCCCTAAGCGCCACATCCAAATTACTTTTAAACACATCGAGAGGCAGCAGTTAAAAGCTACCAGACAGTACTTTGTTAACCAGATCAAAGATAACACTCTGTTTCGGGAGATCCCCCTTGGTCACAGCAGAACGTGACTAATTCACCTTTTGATGAATGCAGCTGTGTCTGGTATAAAAGATATACTTATTTAGTCATGTATTTAGACGGCCAAGTGCCAGGTCCTCCACCTAGGTCACAACAACCCCATGGTGAGCTACAGACTCACCTACAACAATGACCCTTTGATTTTACTTTTCAGAGTCAGTTTTGATGGCTGACCTGCACCAGGGGAGGTTCAGGCTAGATGCTAGGAAATATTTCTTCACAGAGAGGGTGCTCAGACATTGAAATGGTCTGCCCAGGGCAGTGCTGGGGTCACCATCCCTGGAGGTGTTCAAGCAACCTGTGGAGCTGGCTCTCAGGAACATGGTTTGGTGTTGATTCTTCAGTGCTATGTTGAGGGTTGGACTGCATGAGCTTGGAGGTCTCTTCCAACCAGATGCTTTCTGTGATTATAATTTAATTGCATTTGGTTTCATCTGAGCATAATAAGTGCAATCTTTGTTAAGATATTATGTACTTGAGTATATTTAAAAGGCAACTGGATGTTTACTGTGATTCTGTGGTTTAGGAGAGCTTTCACGCAGCCACATGATGAATGACTTTTGAGACTGACTGTATAATGCTTACAAAATTGCTTATTTGTGGCTTAGATCTAGCATTTGGCCAAGCTAGAAGGAAACATTTGTAGGTGTTTGATCAAAGGTTCCCATGGAAAGTTATACTGCAAAGTTACACTGTGAAGCATCAATATCTAATGGCACAGCTTGAGAAAGAATGGAGCTCTCCATAGAAGTTAGTGAATTTGCTTGCAGGTCACCCCTCCAGTAAAATTTGGTGGTTAACATGTAACATTCTAGGCATTAAATCCTGAAATTAGCTAAAATTAAGAAAATTAACAGCTGCTTGAGAGAGTCCAGCACAGAGCCACAAAAATGATTAAAGAATCAGAGAATCATAGAATCAACCAGGTTGGAAGAGACCTCCAAAGATCATCCAGTCCCACCTAGCACCCAGCCCTATCCAGTCAACTAGACCATGGCACTAAGTGCCNGGGAGCTGGGGCTTGTTAGCTTGGAGAGAAGGAGACTAAGGGGTGATTACATTCATGTTTATAAATATGTAAGGGGCGAGTGCCGGGAGGCTGGAACCAGGCTCTGCTGGGTGATGCCCAGTGACAGAACAAAGAGCAATGTGTGGAAACTGAGACATAGGAAGTTCCATGTGAACCTGAGGAAGAATTTTTCCCCTGTGAGGGTGACAGAGCACTGGAACAGGCTGCACAAGAGGCTTGTGGAGTCTCCTTCTCTGGAGATATTCAAGAACCATCTGGATGCATTCCAGTGTGATCTGGTATGGGTGATTCTGCTCTGGCAGGGGAATTGGACCAGATGATCTTTCGAGGTCCCTTCTAGCCCCTGACACTCTATGATTCCATGAACTACAGAGGAACAGTTTTCTGTAGCGTGTGACAAAGAACTTTGTAAGTCACTAATTGGAAGGTCAATAATTTCCTTGCTATGTGGTGTTCAACTTCATGCAAGGATAAATAATGGAAACACTGTGTCCAAGCTACAGCAGGGGTTAAGCTTACAGTGCTTTTTGAGAGCTGCATTGTGTTGCTAATCTCAGGCTATTTAATGCACAATAAAGAATTCACATGTATTTCAGGGATGTGATTTTTGTAGTTTAAGGGGAGAACCTTCTTCCCCAGTGAATAAAGAACAGTTAATCTTGCCTTTGACAATTGCATAATCTGATTTATAGTCAGTTTACTGCTGGCCACCTGCAAACAATTTGTTGGGTTTTTTTTTTTCCCTCTTAAGAGCACTCATTTGTCTGTGAAGGATGATTCCCTTGGATGGGCTCACGATCTTGGGCTTGCCACAACAGCTGGGTGCTTAATTCAGACATTTGGAGTTACTGAATGTTGATTTTTGAGTTTCAGTAGGCTTGTAGACTGCTTCTTCCTGCTGAAGTGTTTCAGAAGGAACATTGCCTTTCATGCTGTGCTGTTTGCCAGTCTGTCTCCTGTGAAGGTGAAGCTATGTCCCATTGCATTCAGAATGAAAAGTAAAGTCTTCTAAGCATTAAAATGAAAGAGTCCTTGGCTTTTGATAATGGCATTAGCATTGTTTTCTTGATTTCATAGTTTAGACAAAATGTTTTGACATGTTCCAGGTTTTCCTGAGGGGTCATGAGCAAGGCAGTTCTCTCCTGTCATGTGGTACAGGGCCCTTGATCTTCAGCTCAAATAGTTACTCTTTTCCCCCTCTTTGTTCAGTGACTATCCAAGTCCCTGGAGTAAGAATGCCATCAGCATGCCTGTGATGCACTGCCCTGTCTTACTCCTTCATCACATTCAAACTTCCACCTGCTCAGTGCTTGGCTAAGGTTGGCTGAAACTGTGTAAGGGTAGTGGACAGAAAGTTATCTGAGATGTTATAAATGCTTATTCCTCTCTTGGTAGGATGGATTATTATTAAACTGAGTAGTTTTTGCTTTGTCAGGTCCTTACTGGACCCAGAACTCCTCTGCAATTACCTGTTGCACTGGAGGTCAAAAATGTTCTTCATTTGTGTGTAGATTTTTGGACTTCTTTAAGGATCAAACTCATCTGTCTGTAAATGGCTTTTAAGGCTTCTAATCTGGCACATTGAGGCATATGGTGTGTGACTGTTGCCATTTAAGCTTCCTCAGAGCCCAAAACCTCAGAGGAACAGAATTTAGGTTGCTCCCTTTCCCCTTCTCCCTGTGTGGAAAAGTTACTGACCTGAGTTACTGGCAGAGCCATCCCTTGGGCAAGAGGAATCTTACTGGGAAACTGAGGCAGCCCCTTTCCTGAAGAAATTATTTCCAGTGTTGCCACTGTACAGTGCCTTTACTCTTGATCAGAGAGCTGAAGGGGGCTGGCCATGCCATCCATCCATGTTCTCACTGTGGTCACAGAGGGGTTGTCACAGTGACCCATGGGATGCCCCTTGCCTATCTTGAGCTGGTCTCTGAGGAGGAGGACATCTGTTTCTGAGGGAAGAGACATGGATCCAGTCAGAAGGGGAAGGGGAAGTGTCATCCCCCTTCTTCAATTTGGACATGGAGGCTTTAAACTCATTCATGTCTCAAGTCAAGGTTTCTAGGGCTGAGACCACAGCCTTGCAAGAGACTGTCCTTGAATTGCTTTAGGTTGTGGGAATCCAGTGTAAGAGACAAAAATAAGAAGTTGTTTATAAGCATTCAACCTTCATTCCCACAGCTTCAGGATGCCTCCCACGGGAGAGGAAAGACAGTGGGACACCTGGCCCAGGGGGAAAACAAGACATGATATATGTTAAAGACTGGGCTCTACTCACCTTGATTATGTTAATGCATTGTTTGTATGATGGGATAAAAGGAGTCACCGCGGGGTGCTTGGGGTCATGTCCTGTCCTGGGTCCTTTGTCCTGCACAAGTCTTACACTTGCAATCACATGGAATAAAGAGCACCTGCTTCAATCCAAAGCATGTCATTGCATTTGTCAGATTAGTGGCAGTGACAAGTGGAGGACGTGGGCAACGTTAGAATGAAGCAGCCACATTAGGTCATTAGTGAATTCATGGATTGTTGGAGTATTTCCACCATCTCTACCCAACATACTGCCTCCCAGTGTATGTAGAAGGGGCACACTGGGTAAGTTTCTGTAAGCCAGCCAGTTACATGTGTACATCACTGGGGTGCAAGGGGAGCTGGGTAGCATATAAAGCAGAGATGAAAAGCTGTGCTTGGGCTTTCCTGGAATGCCATTACTGTTTAGCAGTACTTAGCTAGGGGCTTTTTATGTGCACTTTCTTCAGATCAGTGCTATCTGTTTTTACAGCATATTTTGAATGTTGAGATGGGACTTGAAACTCTGATTTGTGAAAAGAAAATCAAATGAAGGAACATGAGCTGAATTAAATAAGCCTATTCCTATCTTGAATACTAAAGAGAACATGAACTGGCTGAAATCCTGCTCTGACTGGAAAAACAGTCAGAAAGTGAAACCTGAAAGCCCTGTTATCGAACTGTTTTATCTTCCAAGCTGGAAGATAAAATGCTGCTGATGTCCAGAGGAGCTAATATTTTGGTTGCCACAACTGCAGTCAGCCTTTTCCAGGCATCCACAGTGCAAAGCCTCAAAACAAAGAGCAAAAAGTATCAAACTAAAATAAATGTAAAGCTCATTTTACAGCAAAGAGATGTAAGAATGAAGCTGTGTGGGTTCTCACGTGCTGTTGCATAACATGCTGAACAGCCATTAACAGACCCAATTGTGATCAGTTTAAAAGGTGCTACAAAAGAGGTAGGTGAGACATCTGGGAATAGATTTCCCCCTTTTTAATTTCACTGTTGCTGCAGGATACTGCTTGAAAATACTGCACAGTCTCCTTCTGGCTACAGAGGAGCATTGGGAGAGGAGGAAACCTAATAACTGACCCTTCACCAGGATCAGATGCATGAAACAAAATTAAAGCAGTCAGAAAACGTAATGCAAGCTAAAGCAGCAATACTTCCAGGAGAGTCAAGAATGGCCTCTTCCAGTAGTGACAGGGACAGCTCTTCCAATCCCCTGACAGGGACGATACTGCCTGATGTGTAATGGACAGCTGGTGCCAGCAATGCTTTAATATCTTCAACATATCCACACCCATGTCTTTGCACAAACACTCACTTGGACCTTTGACTGCACAGAGTTCTTTAGGCATGCCATGATCCAGCTGCACTGAGACATGACCAGCACAGATGACATAGGGCTTTCAAACAGGGGGGAGATGGTGGGCAGCACTGGCAGACAGCTGTCAAAGGAAGAGCTGTTTGATTCCTTGTGCTGGGACAAACGTGTGCCCCGTCACTGAATGCAAAAGCTGCCCTTGCTGCCACAGGAAAAACAGAGCTAAGCAGAGCAGGGGTCTAGGTGAGAGCTGTCATTTTGGGTGAACTGTGGATTTCGGTTCCACAAAAAGGAATTCCAAGAAGAGTTCCAGGATGTTGCTAGGTCTTGTAGGAAAAAAATTAGAGAGGCAAAAGTTGATTTAGAACTTAGGCTGGCCACTGCTATTAAGGAGAATAAAAAAGGTGTCTATAAATATATTAATGGTGAAGAAGGGGCAAGGACAACCTCTTCTCCTTACTAGATGGAGAGGGGAATATAGTAACAAAAGATGAGGAAAAGGCAGAGGTACTTAACACCTTCTTTGCCTCAATCTTCAATAGTGGGACAGGTTTCTCCAGGACAACTGGACTCCTGGACTGGCAGATGGAGCCAGGGACCAGTATAGTCCCCCTGTAATCCAGGAGGAAGCAGTAAGGGACCTGCTGAGGTGCTTGGATCCTCACAAGTCCATGGGACCGGATGGGATCCATCCTAGAGTGCTGAGAGAGCTGGCAGATGAGCTGGCCAAGCCACTCTTGATCATTTATCAACAGTCCTGGCTCACTGGAGAGGTCCTTGAAGACTGGAAGTTGCCAGTCTGATGTTCATCCACAAGAAAGGCCAGAAGGAGGAACTAGGAAATGACAGACCTGTCAGCCTGACCTCAGTACCAGGCAAGGTCATGGAAGAGGTCATCTTGAGTGCCATCACAAGGCTGTCTACAATTACCTGAAGGGAAGCTGTAGCCAGGTGGGGTTGGTCTCTTCTGCCAGGCAACCCGCAACAGAACAAAGGGACACAGTCTCAAGTTGTGCCAGGGTAGATTGAGGCCGGTTATTAGGAGGAAGCTGTTGCTAGAGAGGGTGATTGGCAATGGAATGGACTGCCCAGGGAGGTGGTGGAGTTGTCATCCCTGGAGGTGTTCAAGAAAAGACTGAATGGGGCATTTAGTGCCATGGTCTAGTTGATTGGCTAGGGTTGGGTGCTAGGTTGGACTGGATGATCTTGGAGGTCTCTTCCAACCTGGTTGATTCTACGATTCTATGAAAAACACAAGTTTGCCTGACTTGGTATTTGTTATTTATTTTGTTTTTGCTTTCAGTATCCGAGAGAAATGTTAAAATGAATTATGACATACAACAAACCATGGGATGCCTGGGGCAAAGCTCAGGCTTTTAATATTTTAGCAGCAGTGTGTCTGTAATATGTAAAAGATCGCCTTCCTTTCTAAACTGCAAATGTTTGACACACTTGCTGAGACCAGAACGTCTCTGCTTCTGCTGGGCTACCTCCACTGGTACTGATGTTATTTGGTTTTCACTCACCTGTGCTCCAGTCAGTTATTATTGCTCAGGGGCTTGAAGGAGGTGATTACTTAAGTTAGGGAGCAATTTAAGGTAGGTGGTATGTGAGGAGCTTTGTAAGGAAGGAGATAATGGACTAGGGTTATAACTCCTGCTGTACACTGCAAAAAACTCTCACCTGTCCTTCACTGGCAGGGTCTTTCTCTGTGAAAAATGTCTGTGCATCTTGCTTATTTACTTCAACTCCTCCATTTCAGCTTGGGAAAGGAATGAGGTAGAATCAATGCTTCTCTCTCACAGGGGTAACCAAATCATTTCATCCTTACCATTGCTTTTAATTTATCATTTGATTTATAATGGACCATCTGTGAGTGTGAATAAATGTTTAAATGCAGGGAGTAATAAAACAATGTTTTAGGGATGGTAACTTTGTTTTGTGGCTATTTATGTTTAGTCAGAGACTTATAGGGAACTCTACAGAGATCTACTGCTGCCAGCCTTGAACAATTGCAGTACTAAGATATAGCAAATGCCTAATATCTGGGGCTTGAGGTCAAGTTAATTAAGAAAACTCCCCCAATTAATTTTCTCCTAATGGAGTAGGAATAGATTAAACAAATAGGAGTAAATAAAGCAACTGCAAGAGCTGCTTGTTGTGTTATATTTAGGTTCCAAGTCTATGTATTGTGATGGTTTGGGTGTTAACCATCCCACACACACACACTTTGGAAAATCACCCAGACTAGACTTAGCCAAGCTGGAAATTAAAGAATGAAGCTTTATCTTTACAGCTTAGCACAATATACAATTTGTATTGTATTTACAATATACACAGCTATGGACAGAAATATACAAGTTAAAAAGGTAATGCAGAAACACAACAGCCCTCCCAGAAACCAGAGTCCCCAGGAGAGGCTCCTGACCACCCTTCCACCTTCCTCCCACCCCTCTACCTTACCCCAGACTTTGCCTTACGCCCAAGGTATACTGGAGGATCAGCCAGGGGAGTTAGGAAGCAGGTGGATTAGTCACACAGATGGCAGGTTAGGTTAGAAGTGCAGCCCAAAGCCCAGACAGAGAGTGACTCTGTTACCTATGTTTATGTTCTTGTTGTTATACATCTCAGCAAGCCTATAAGTGAAGTAGATATCAGCATTGTTTCCCTTTCACAGCCTGTAATCTAATTCTTCTCACCAAAACATTCTAGCTAGGCTCAAACTAGCACAGGTATTTAGATCCTTGCTTCAGATCATGCTCCCAGAGTGTGGCCATTTGCTGGAATCCTTTGTTAAAAGCATCTCTGAGCCCATGCAAGATACCTGTCCTGCTGAGGTTGGAGATCACTAACATCTTTTTATTTCAGACTAGCAGAATCTCTTTCTCTGATAGATATGCCCAAATAGTATTTGTTTAACACATGATATGTCTTATCTCACCCATTTAGAGAAGTGTGTGGTTTAGTTCTCAGAAAGCAGGGTTATTCTGCATGGGTGTGATGGTTTGGGTGTTCCCTGCCCCCCTACACTATAGAAATCACCCAGACTCGACTCAACCAGCTCTGGAAATATGAATGAAGCTTATATTTACAGCTAGCACAATATACAAGCAGATAGTTACAGTAGATACAGTTGTTATATACAGGAATATACAAGGTAAAAGGTAATACAGAAACACAACAGCCCTCCCAGAAACCTGAGTCCCCAGGAGGGGCTCTCAACCACCCCCTCACCTTCCTCCAACCCCTCTCAACCTTACCCCAGTCCCAGGGAAGAATGGAGGTTTGGCCAGGGGGTTAGGAAGCAAAGTGGATTAGAAAAGCAAAATGGAGAGTGAGGTTAGAAAAATGCAGCTCGGAGCTTGCCAGCAGCAGAAGTGCTATCTTGTTTTGATTCTTATTTTTATACATGTCAGCAAGCCTATGAGCAAAGTAGACATCACCATTGTTTTCCTTTCACAGCCTGTAATCTAGTCCTTTCTACCAAAACATTCTAGCTAGTTTCAAACTGGCACAATGGGGCATTTTTTTTAGCACAGAAGACTTAGTATGACCCTCAGTGCTGAATTTCCTCTCCAGGAAAATGACACCGATTTTAAAATACACTAACTGTATTTTGTATTGGGAAATGTAATGAGTCAAGAGTTCTTTCCTATGAGGACAGGCTACGAGAGTTGGGGCTCTGCAGCCTGGAGAAGAGAAGGCTTCAAGGAGACCTTGTAGTAGCCTTCCAGTATCTGAAGGGCGCTACAGTAAAGGCTGGGGAGGGACTATTGACAAGGTCTTGTAATGACAGGATGAGGAGTAATGGGTTTAAACTGGCAGAGGGGAGATTTAAACTGGATGTTAGAAAGAAATTCTTTGCAGTGAGGGTGGTGAGATACTAGCACAGGTTGCCCAGGGAGGTTGTGGCTGCTTCTTCCTGGAGGTGTTCAAGGCCAGATTAGATGAGGCCTTGAGTGACCTGTTCTAGTGAGAGGTATCTGTGCCTATGGCGCAGGGGTTGGAACTGGATGAGCTTTGAGGTCCCTCCCAATCTAAACTGTTCTATGATTCTAAGAGTTTCTATCAAATCCTTTAAAGAAGAAACCTGCCCGCAGAAGCCTTTGGCGTCAGGCTGCTATTTTAACTCTTCCTTAACTGTAATACCTCGAAGTCTTAGTGCCCACTAGGGAAAAGAAAAACAAAACCAGGAAGAAGAGCAAGTTGTGCTGCCAGATTTTTGTGGTTTTGTGGGCTATGTAGCTGGATCTATTCACTTCCTCTTAACTCTGCTCTAGTATCTCTCCACTAACAAATAACAAGTAAGCTTTGCTGGCTTTTGTTTTTGTTTGCCTGGCTGGGAAGGGAGATAGAGAAGGAGAAAGAAGGGGATAGCTTTGAGCCTTTCTGGACAGTTTCTTTGTCTGGGAGGGAGTTTGGCTTTCTGTATTATTTCTAATTTGTATGTAGTTGTATATACTTGTAAATATGTTGTGTATATATGCTTGTAAATTTAGCTTTGCTGTAAATAGAACTTTAGCTTACTTCCAAGCCATCTAAGCTGGCCTGGTAAATTTCAGTAGTGGTGGGAGGAAAGTTTCTAACCCACATCAAAACTGTCAGGCTTTGAGTGTTGAAAAAAATATCATATTAAATGAATTGGAGTACTGAAAATGGCTTCTGATATTGAAGGTGTCATCAATTTTACATACCCTTTCCTAGCACATTTCATTCTAAGTTGTTAAAGGTTATTGCAAGGAGTGGGGGACAAGAGAATAATAGAATCAACTAGGTTGGAAGAGACCTCTAAGATCATCCAGTCCAACCTAGCACCCAGCCCTATCCAGTCAACTAGACCATGGCACTGAGTGCCTCATCCAGTGTTTTCTTGGACACCTCCAGGGACGGTGACTCCACCACCTCCCTGGGCAGCCCATTCCAATGGCAGATCACTCTTCTCAGGGGTGCCCAGTGATGGAACAAGGAGCAACAGGCACAAGCTGGAACCCAGGAAGTTCTGCCTAAACATAAGAGAAGACTTCTTTGGTGTGAGGGTGCTGGAGCCCTGGAGCAGGCTGCCCAGAGAGGTTGTGGAATTTTCTTGTCTGGAGATACTCCAAGCCTGCCTGGATGTTGCAGTTCTGGGCAACATGTTCTAGGTGCCCCTGTTTCATCAGTGGGCTTGGACTAGATGATCTCCGGAGGTCCCTTCCAACCCAATCACATTCTGTGACTGTGTAGAAGGAGTCCTAGAAAAAAAAAGAATATTCCATCCTTCTGCAAATGCAAAGTTTTTAGTACATTTTCAAAAGCAAACCTGTGGTCCAACACCAGTGCAACAACCTAAAATCAACAGGAGGTTCTGAAGGTTCTCCTTTCTGGAAATTCAGCAGCACTGGAGGGGAGAAAAGTGCTGATCCCATGAAACCCAACATCTCTGAAGAAATGTGAGCAATTAAAATCGACTTTGCTAGGGAGCTTGTCATTAGCATGATTTTCTGCCATGCTTGCCTTGAAAACAGTTATAAATTGGCTGCTGAGGGGTTGGGGTATGGCATTCAAAAGCGTCCTTCTTGAGTTTGAAAGGATATGTGTCGCACAGATACACAAATCCAATTCTTCCCAGGTCCTTCATTTTAAATGTGGTGGTTCTTTTTTCTGTAGGTGTCGCTCTAGCATAGCAGATAGCAAACACTTCCCTTAACGGGAATGTGGCGTACACACGGATCAAGAAGCAGGCTGTAATCTGCTTTACTGTGCCATGGTTGTCATATCAACAATGAGGTTTCCCAGCAACTAACAGAATAAATTATTTCATAGATTTACTTCCTTATCCTTTCTAATAATGAACCTGATGCAGGGGATATTCTCCCCCCCCCCCAACTTTATAATTATGTGGCAATTAAGAAAGGCTTCCCAAATCATTTTCCTTTTGTGATCCTGTTAATACCGACAGCTAAAATGAATCTTGTTAGTAGAATTGAATCTGATAGAATGAATAAAGATTTTTGGACTGGCACCAATATGTAGCTGTTTTATTTTGCAAGAGTGGTGATATTTCTGCTTCACTGAGAGAAGAATGAATTGCTAATATGTATGGAGCTTCTCATAGCTCTTCAGGATGTAAACTTTGCCTGGCTCCCCTTTGTGTGTGTGGCACTCTGCTTAGATTGTGCACTTACAGAATTTCTTAGAAGCGTTGAACAGGGCTTTTTTAAAGTAGGGTTGAAGGAGATGCCTTCAACTTGCCTCTTACAGCCAATCTCGATGCATCTACCTCAGTATAAATTCACATCTCCAAAGGAACAAATTGCTGGTAGTCTGGTGGTGAAGGTGTGGATGTGGAGAGTGTGGTTGGTGTTTTTAGACCTAGTTTTCTGAAAGAATTCTGGATGAGTTATTCCTTTCTTAACCCAGCATCAAATGTGTAAAACAGTAATGAGAGCAGACCTTGGGTCACTGTTCAACTCTGACAGGGTGTTATAATCAGCAGCACTGCAGCATCAGTGGGAATTTTACACTCTTTCCTTATGGCCTGTTAATTTGGCTTGCCTTCACAAGAACATTTGCCTTCCTCTTCTTTCATCTACACGGCCTACTCTACAGGATGCTCACTTGGGTACCGTCATGAACAGGGGGTGCGACCTGCAGTCTCTGGAGGAGGGTTTGTTTTTCAGTTCCCTGGAGGACTGTTTTAATTATTAAGCTATTACCTAATAATGTAGAAGTGACAATCTGGCAATCATTTAAATCCAATCCAGTTGCTCTTGTCTATTAGCTGTGCTTGAAATATGCTTAATAGATTGGGGTTTAAAAGGTATTAAGAGTCCCTCTGCTTAATTAGAGCTGTGGGATTTATGTATTTGGCTCCTAAATGTTGGATCCTTCAGATACAACTTTAAAAGCTTGGAGGAATAAGGGGAGCTTTTGTAGGCTTTTCACCTAGGTGAAAAGTAATGTGTGTGTGTGTGTTGGATGGTAGTTTTAAAGCTCTAAAAATCTATACAGAACCTTTGGGAGCTTGCCTTTGTGGGCATACCTAATGGATCAAATTGCTGGAGATGCTGAGATATCACACTGCCATGTGTTCTTGAATAAGAGCTGGAAACCAAGTTTTGGCCTTTAGCCTCTCAAGCTGTAGGTGTATTAAAGAAAGATTTCTTGCACACAAGCTGTCTTGGATTTCCACTCTGTTCAAATTACTATGTAATTTATACCACACCTCCTAATAAACTCTCCCTCTGCTTCCTTGGAGAGTACAGCACTTGAAGTTAATTAAATAGAGAAGCTATGTGAGGCCCAAAAGAAACTAGAACAGCACTGATTGTCTGACCATAGGAGATCATCTCAAGTAGGCATTTGGGCACTTACTAACAAACTGGGAAATTACACATTAAGAACCAGGAATTGTGTGTGCTGGGCACAACCCGAGGAAAGATCTTTGTCCACTTCTGGGGAGAAAATAGAAGTGTTCAGTGAAGAAAGGGGGGAAACCTCCAAAGCATTCATTGAACAACAACAAAAGGAATCTAATAGATATCAGTTCACTAGCTCAGTTTGGGCATAAAAATGGAACTTTGGTTTGAACAGGACAGTCTTGTAAATGAACTGGCGCAGAGCCTACCGGTTACATCCGTTTGAAATGGAGTATTTCAAAATGTGATGTGACATCGTCACTCTTGGGAGCAGAACTCTCTCTGCTTTCAGAGGACCTGTCTCTGTGCCTTCCTCTATCTCGTGTCCTTCCCATGCCCCATTCTTGAGCCTCAAGCACTATCATAATACATTGATTTACAAGGATCCACACTTGCATTGATTATCGATTTTGACCACTTCTGAAACCTGTCCAAGATTAATTCCCTGCTCTTGTATTTTTCTATCTGACCTTTAGGCATTTGTGGATCTCAGTTGCTGTGTAGTCTACTATTGACATTTTAAGAATTTTCTCAGTGTGTAGCCTCTACTCATTGTATTGAAAGGGCTGTGAGTAGGTGAGTAGGTCGAGAGAGGTTCTCCTGCCCATGCCATAGTAAGGCTGTGCCTGGAGTACTGTGTTCAGTTCTGGGTCCCCCAGTTCAAGAGGGACATAAAACTGCTTGAGAGAGTCCAGCACAGAGCCACAGAGATGATGAAGGGAATGAAACATCTCTGTTATGAGGAGAGCCTGAGGGATCTGGGGCTGTGCTGCTGGGAGAAGAGAAGCCTGAGAGGATCTGAGGGTCCTAGTGAATGGGAGGGTGACCATGAGCCAGCAATGTGCTCTGGTGGCAATGCCATTCTGGGGTGGATTAAAAGGGCTGTGGTGAGTAGGGCGAGAGAGGTTCTTCTGCCCCTCTGCTCTGCCCTGGTGAGGCCACATCTGGAGTACTGTGTCCAGTTCTGGGCTCCCAGTTAAAGAGGGACATAGAACTGCTTGAGAGAGTCCAGCGCAGAACCATAATGATGATGAAGTGAATGGAAGATCTCTGTTACAGGGAGAGTCTGAGGGAGCTGGGGCTGTGCTGCTTGGAGAAGAGAAGCCTGAGAGGTGACCTCGTCAATGTTTATAAAGATGTACAGGGTGAGTGCCAGGAGGCTGGAGCCAGGCTCTGCTGGGTGATGCCCAATGCCAGCACAAGGGGCAATGGTGGAAGTTGAGGCATAGGAAGTTTCACTGAAACATGAGGAGGATTTTTTTCCCTGTGAGTGTGACAGAGCCCTGGAACAGGCTGCCCAGAGGGGTTGTGGAGTCTCCCTCTCTGGCTTGTTCCTGTGTGATCTGGTATAGGAGGTCCTGCTTTGGCAGGGAGTCTGGGCTGGATTAGCTTTGGAGGTTCCTCCCAGCCCCTGACATTGTGTGATTTTGTGATTCCTTTGTGCTGGGCGAGAGAGATGAAAACAGGCTGAAGTCTGAGTACCAATTATTAGCTTTAGGCACCTTCTGATAATTTCAAGGAAGAATCAGTTTCTGAGTAATTCGACTGAGCATCTCTGCGTGGGAGCTGTAGACTCACTCGCCTATAAAGTATAACCCTTCCAATGTAATTTGATAGATGGGGATGTTTTTGGAGGACCAATGAGTGGCATTAATATTTACTGACATTGTTCAGCTGCTTCTTTTCTGGTGAAGTTTCCCTGTCTGCAATTGTCTTCATAATAACTGGAATTTGAAGAGAAGATAATTTTGAGAGCCTCTTCTACTTAGCCAAAACCAATGGATTCATTTATTACTGGCTAAGACCACTTCATCTCTGTTTGTCCCAGTAAGCCTCTAAATCACTGGTGGGGTAAATTAATTTGTCATTACTATAAGAATAGAATCTGCTGTTTCACTAGCTGGGATAAAATTACCAGCCTATTAGCTCTCATGCTGCAGGATAGAAATATATCATTAGATAGCTTCAGTGATTTTGTGAAGGACTTGGGAGTCCTGGTGGGTGGAAGGATGCCCATGAGCCAGCAATGTGCTCTTGTGGCCAGGAAGGCCAGTGTCAATCTGGGGTGTATTAGAAGGGCTGTGGTGAGTAGGTCGAGGGAGGTTCTTCTGCCCCTCTACTCTGCCCTGGTGAGGCCACATCTGGAGTACTGTGTCCAGTTCTGGGCCCCCACAGCTCAAGAAGGACAGGGAGCTGTTTGAGAAAGCCCAGCACAGAACCACAAAAAATGATTAAGGAAGTTGAACATCTTTATGAGGAGAGGCTGAGGGAGCTGGGGCTTGTTAGCTTGGAGGGGAGGAGTCTGAGGGGTGGCCTCATTATTGGTTATACATATGTAAGCAGTGAATGGAGCCAGGCTCTGCTGGGTGATGCCCAGTGACAGGACAAGGGGCAATGGGTGGAAGTTGAGGCATGGGAGGTTCCATGTGAATCTGAGGAAGAATTTTTTCGCTTTGAGGGTGACAGAGCACTGGAACAGGCTGCCCAGGGAGTTAGGGGAGTCTCCCTCTCTGAAGATACTCAAGAACCATCTGGATGCATTCCTGTGTGATCTGCTTTGGGTGATCCTGCTCTGGCAGCAGGGCTGGACTAGATGATCTTTCAAGGTCCCTTCCATCCCTGATATTTTACATTCTACATTTTATGATTCTTCCTATACCTGCCAGATCCTTCAAAGGGCTTTTGGGCAATATTAGATACTTTACTTGAAGCATGTGATATTAGGCAGTGCTGCAGACAAGTTAAAGCTACTAGGCGTTTCTTGAATCTTCACACTCCCAGGGCTGCGTCACCAGTCACAGATCCCTCCCTCCTTCCTTTTGCCTCTATCTTCCTACCAGATAATAAGAAATAAATTAAAACAAGAGCAGAGATGTAATTGTGTACTGTGCATTGAAATTGCAGGCAGGAGTCTGTACAGGCCTTAATTTCTTACAGTTTTTTGTTGGGGGGTAGAAAAGTCAAACGTGGTAATGCTGAAGTAAGGATTTTGTTGTGAAGGATATGTTGGCGCAATCTCAGGCACAAATCCAGACTGGGTGGCAAATGGCTAGAGAGCAGCGCTGAGGAAAAGGACCTGGGGGTCAGGGTTGATGAAAAGCTCAACATGAGCTGACAGTGTGCACATGCAGTCCAGATAGTCAGCTGTGTCCTGGGCTGCATCAAGAGAAGTGTGGCCAGCAGGGCAAGGGTGGTGATTCTCCCCCTTCACTCTGCTCTTGTCAGACCCCACCTGGAGTACTGTGTGCAGTTCTGGAGCCCCCAACACAAGAGTGACATGGAACTGTTGGAGTGAGTCCAGAGGAGGGTCACAAAGATGCTCAGAGGGCTGCAGCAGCTCTGCTATGAGGGCAGGCTACAAGAGTTGGGGCTCTTCAGTCTGGAGAAGAGAAGGCTTCGAGGAGACCTTATAGTGGCTTTCCAGTATCTGAAGGGTGCCTACAGGAAGGCTGGGGAGGGACTATTTACAGGGTCTTGTAATGACAGGATGAGGAGTAATGGGTTTAAACTGGCAGAGGGGAGATTTAGACTGGATTTTAGGAGGAAGTTCTTTGCAGTGAGGGTGGTGAGACACTGAAACAGGTTGCCCAGGGAGGTTGTGGATGCTCCTTCCCTGGAGGTGATTAAGGCCAGGCTGGAGGAGGCCTTGAGCAACCTGTTCTAGTGGGAGGTGTCCCTGCCTATGGCAGGGGGTTGGAACTGGATGATCTTTGAGGTCCCTTCTAACCTAAACCATTCTGTGATTCTGTGAATATTAATATAATATAGCAAGAAGAGAAGAAATGGAAAAAAAAAAAAGGAGAGGAAAGAGATGAATAATTTATAACAAAACACTTTCTTCAACTCATTAAACTGGCCTGACAGTTGTGGAAACTTCAGATTTTCCTTTTTCTTGAAGAAAGTGGAACACATGCAAATGAACTTCTACCCAGCTACTCAAATGAAACTTTTCCCCCCCTCTTTAAGTCTTTTTACAGAGAGAAACATGTTAGGAAGATAGTTCAGATTAAAGACTGATATTTAAATTTCCATGAACAGATCACTATGAGTAACTAAAATTGGTGTTTAAAAAAGTTGTTTCATTCCTTCAGATAGATAAATGAGTGATCACAAAGCAGCAGCCATCGGTTTAGGGGTTTTTTTCCTCTTTATTTTTGTCCCTTTTTTTTTCTACTTAAAACAGACTTGAATATATGCCCTGGGAAGGATAGGAGAAGAAACATGTTTTTGTTATATGCTGCTCCTTTTTAGAAGGTCTTTTCTGTAGATGGTATTGTCACAGGTTTGGGAACTATAGAGTTAAAATCCTCTAGGGACTAGAGGAGTCCATGGAGTGGACACAGGACAATGTATTGTTGCTATTCAATTCCATAATTCTGATATCTCTTTATAAGCTGGCAGCAAGGCTAACTCGAACTCTTTCCCTGTCCCTCTTGCCTGCTGTCTCTGTTGGGAGCTTCTTATCTTAGCTGCATCAAGAACAGCTTGGCCAGCAAGCCAAGAGAGGGGATTCTCCACCTTTACTCTGCTCTCCTGAGACCCCACCTGGAGTGCTCTGTGCAGTTCTGGAGCCCACAGCACAAGAAGGATATGGAACTGCTTGAGCAAGTCCAGAGGACACAATGAAGATGCTCAGAGGGCTGCAGCAGCTCTGCTATGAGGACAGGCTATGAGAGTTGGGGCTCTGCAGTCTGGAGAAGAGGGGCTTGGAGGAGACCTTGGAGTGGCCTTCCAGTATCTGAAGTGGGCTACAGGAAGGCTGGAGAGGGACTATTTACAAGGCCTTTTAATGTCAGGATGAGGAGTAATGGGTTTAAACTGGCAGAGAGGAGATTTAAAATAGATGTTAGGAAGAAGTTCTTTGCAGTGAAGGTGGTGAGACACTGGCACAGGTTGCCCAGGGAAGTTTGTGGCTGCTTCCTCCCTGGAGGTGTTCAAGGCCAGGTTGGATAAGGCCTTGAGCGACCTGTTCTAGTGGGAGGTATCTGTGCCTATGGCAGAGGATTGGAACTGAATGTCAGGGGTTGGAAGAGACCCAAAGAGATCATCAAGTCCAACTCCCCTGCCCGAGCAGGACCATACAGTCTAGCTCAGTTCACACAGGAACGAATCCAGGCAGGCCTTGAAAGTCTGCACAGGAGGAGACTCCACAACCTCTCTGGGGAGGCTGTTCCAATGCTCTGTGACCCTCACAGTAAAGAAGTTCCCCCTTGTGTTGAGGTGGAACCTCCTGTGCTGCAGCCTCCATCCATTGCTCCTTGTCCTATCCCAGGGAGCAAGTGAGCAGAGCCTGTTCCCTGTCCTGACCCCCAGCCCTCAGATATTTATAAACATTGATTAAATCCTCTCTCAGTCTTCTCTTTTCCAGTCTAAAAAGCCCCAGGTCCCTCAGCCTCTCCTCATAAAGCAGAGGTCCCTTCCAATCTAAACTGTTCTCTGATTCTATGATCGCTTGAACCGGATTATTTGTGCACCTACTCTTCCTGGTTTTCCTCTATCCTTAGAAGAGTAATTTTATTATTTTCTTCTGAATGGTGTTCAGAAACCCCCGAAGGAATCATTCTTGTTGTACAGAGATGGATATGCTGAGGATACTCTGCACTGTGTAGGGCATAGAGCGATCTGCTGCCTGATCGCTTCTCTGAAGTATCTGTAAGTGACCTGTTAAGCTCTAGAGATCTTGGATGTGTCTACCTTGCTTCTGCAGACTGCCTCAGTGCTACAGCAGTTCTGGCTGTTCTAGAAAGTTCATTTCTGCATATGCAGCAAGTCCAATGCTTCTCCAAAGCGCTGGATTTACTGCAGGGTACAACTGTGCTCTCTTCTCTGTATATCTGTGCCCAGGAAATCTCAGGCCAGAAGTATACCAACCGTTCTTAGGGCTGAAGCTGTTTCATTGACACAATGTCTGTTAGCAAAGGATGTTGGGGACCAGGCTGTACTGCAAGATTATAAAGAAGCAAGATAGGTCAATTAAAGGACGAAGACACTGTGAATGTTACACAGTGCCTGCAGAGGCAGGATACTTTCCCACAAAACAACAGGATGTTGCCCACAAAACAACAGGACGGTTGCTGCCAAAACAGAAACAGGTGTCTGGTAACAGTAGCTACACGTAAGACTATTGCTTCTACCAATTATTACTCTGCTTAAGACGTGTGATTAAGATAGGTTAACCAACCATTGTATGCATGCTGGGTGGGTGGTCGTATGTACAGGACTCTGAAGAGTATATAAGGTGCATAACTTCTCTATTAAAGTTGGATTTGGATTTGCATCATATTGATGTGTCGTCCTGTCCCGCTCACGCCGCCCGCCCGCGACAAAAGGAAAATACTTTAAAACACAAAATGCTTTATAAGTGATTGCCTGCACTCCTTTGCCATCACATTTTTCTGGCCTTGCAACTTTATTTTTCACTAACACTGGCGTGGGGAGCTAATCTCTTAACCCTACACAGGCATTTGTTGCACTGAGTCAGGGAAAAATGCATGCAAAGAAGGGATGCTGATCTGAAATGGAGATAGGTTTTTGCCTTGTGAGTTTTTAACCTGAAAGCTGATGGATGCTGTCAGTCAAAAGAACAATTGCAGCTATGCAGATAGAGGTGATAGGAAAATCCTGGTGAAGAGTGGAGCAGGTCATACCCAACCGACCTGGAACCGTTCTGTGCACGGTTAGCTGTGCAGAACCAGCTTGATCCTGTTATGTTCAGTGATAAAGCAATGTGCACTAACGCTTGCTGGTTGGGTAGTGCCCTCAAAACAAATTACAAAGCAGCAGGAGTTTAATGTATAGCAATCCGTGATGCATTCCCAGGGCCCTAAATTACAGCCTTGAGAGTGGCAGTTGGCTCAGCATTGCTTCAGAGGGGGAAATGAAAACTGCTGTCCAAAACTTGTTATGCTCAGAGGGCTGCAGCAGCTCTGCTATGAGGGCAGGCTATGAGATTTGGGGCTCTGCAGCCTAGAGAAGAGAAGGCTTTGAGGAGACCTTGGAGTGGCCTTCCAGTATCTGAAGTGGGCTACAGGAAGGCTGGGGACGACTATTTACAAGGTCTTATAATGACAAGATTAGGAATAATGGGTTTAAACTGTCAGAGAGGAGATTTAAACTGGATGTTTGGAAGAAGTTCTTTGCAGTGAGGGTGGGGAGACACTGGCACAGGTTGCCCAGGGAGGTTGTGGATCACAGAATCACATTCTGGATCAAAGATCACATTCTCTGATTCTGTGATTCACAACCTTCCTGGAGGTGTTCAAGACCAGATTGGATGAGGCCTTGAGCAATCTGTTCTAGTAGGAGGTATCCCTGCCTATGGAACAGGGTTGGAACTGGATGAGCTTTGAGGTCCCTTCCAACCTAAATCATTCTGTGATTCTATGAACTGGACTGTGGCTGTCTCCGTTGAATTTTGTGCCCCTGATTGATTTCAGCTGTGTGCTGAGAGAAACCAGCCTGGCTAATCTGAGGTCTGCCATGGGACATGCAATCAAACCATGGCCTGCTGATTTCACACCTTTCCTCTGTTACTAGCAAGACACAAGATGATTTTCTGTACTTTGTTTCTTGGCATGTGTGTCTTTGACTTGGAATGCAAAGACTCCTTTAAGAGCAGAGATTTCTTTAGCTTCTTTATAAGCAGATGATAAATAACTGAAATCCAAATCCATCTCCACAGTTATTCCAAATAAACTTAAACCAAAGAAACAACAAAAAAACCCAAGGCTGGATGTTAGGAAGTTCTTCCCAGCAAGAGTGACTGGCATTGGAATGGGCTGCCCAGGGAGGTGGTGGAGTCACCATCCCTGGAGGTGTTTAAAAGGAGACTGGATGGGGCAATTAGTGCCATGGTTTAATTAATTAGAAGGGTTAGGTGATAGGCTGGATTCAATGATCTCAAAGGTCTTTTCCAACCTGGTTAATTCTGTGGTTCTTCCAGTCTGAAGCTATTACCTCTAATCCTGTCACTACATGCCTTTGTCAAATGTCCCTCTCTAGCTCTCCTGTAGCCTTCTTGAAGCTTGAGGAGGGCAGATCTATACCAGATATTAGAAAGAAATTCTTTCCAGTGAGGGTAGTGAGACACTGGCACAGGTTACCCAGGGAATGCATGGATGCCTGTGGGAATGCAGGTGCAGAAGAGCTGTGGGAATGGATTGAGGAAGGATAATAACAAGCGAATGCTGACCTTGGGTTCCCACCAGCTGCTGGCTACCTTATCTCAGAAGGGATAGATAATTGACACCTCGTTAATGAGAAAAACAAGGCATGGTTTATGCTGATGGAGTGAGTTGTCCTTGACTAATTGTGCTAATGTGTAGGCATGTGCTCTACTGTCTGAGTGTATATATTTTGGGCTGAAACACAATAAAATTGTCTCTGGCATAATTCACATGGAATGGTCTGGAGTCCTGTGTGGCAAGGCCTTTGATCACACTTGTCTACAGGCCTTTTGACCATGCTCCCTGTGGACAAGCAGGCATACAAGCAGCACAGTCTGCAACAGATGCCCTCTCCCTGGAGGTGTTCAAGGCCAGGTTGGAGGAAGCCTTGAGCAACCTGGGGTAGTGGAAGATGTCCCTGCCTGTGGCAGAGTAGGTTGGAACCAGATGATCTTTAAGGTCTCTTCCTACCCAAAGCATTTTATGAATCTATGAATCAGATTTATCAATAGATGTTTGTTTTAATATGCACTTACATATTTATGAACTAGAATTTTTAATCCTTCTGTTCTGCTCTTTAAAATATCTCCTAGACATTTTCTCATACTCAGACTGATTTTCTTTTGGTGGCTTTTGTTTTTTTCCCTAAGCTGCATTCTGGTTTTTATTCCTACCAAAGGAAATATCTATTGTTGTTATCAAGCATATAGCAGCAGTTCACTATTCACTGAACAGAATGTACTGCTGAAATCAAAGTCAAAGCTCTGACTCCAGAACCTGACTGGACACAGCAGGGCTCTGTCGTGCTGCAAAAGTTTTCTTGAACAAAATGGCAATAGTGGAAAAAATGGAGAAAATGGAGAAAATGGAGAGTTTGGGCAATGGTGGTGGTTTACAAAAGTGATGGTAACAGCCTTCACTGGTTCACTGCTGGAGGGCACAGAGGAAATCCTGGCTCACACCTAGTGCAGAACTGGACACGTGAGAGGCTTTGTGTTCCACCAACAAAAAGGAGATGAAGAAGCCATTTTAGAGAGACACTGATTGTGGTAATTCACATCCTTCCAAGGACCTCTTGAGGCCACATGCTTTCATGATTTGGTAGAGTGGTCTCAGAATGCTGCAGTCTATGACCAAAACCACACTTTGGCCTCACAGTGACACCACTTGCAACTTTTTTGATCTCATTGCTGTCTTCAGCTACCTGAAAGGAGGTTGTAGCCAGGTGGGGGTTGATCTCTTCTCTCAGGCAACCAACAACAGAACAAGGGGACACAGTCTCAAGTTGTGCTGGGGAAGGTATAGGCTGGATGTTAGGAGGAAGTTCTTCCCAGAGAGAGTGATTGGCATTGGAATGGGCTGCCCAGGGAGGTGGTGGAGTCACTCTCCCTGGAGGTGTTGAAGAAAAGCCTGGATGAGGCACTTAGTGCCATGGTCTAGTTGATTGGCTAGGGCTGGGTGCTAGGTTGGACTGGATGATCTTGGAGGTCTCTTCCAACCTGTCTGATTTATGATTCTATGATTCTATGATAAAATATTCTAGAACAAGTCTTCCTTACCTGGCTTTCCTTCATCTTCTGTTGATAGCAATAGCAGCAAGAGAGAGCTTAATGTCTCTGGCTGTCTGCATCTGGGAACTGACTCAGCTGCTGCAGTTTTTGATGATACTCTGACACAAGTGGTCCTGCCATCGAGAGCTTACTGACAGATGCTGGAGTTTGGGTAAGGATCAGAATGAGATACCCCAGACCTCCCTTGGGGTCTTGCACTGACTTTAAAGTGTAATCTACTTCTGCAAACTGTACCTGATTTTTATTTCATTTAGCTATTTCAGCTTCTGCTCTATTTTGTTGTTTGGGTTTTGTTTGGATTTTTGGAAATGTGTTTTTTTTTTTCCTATCTTGAGCATTGGATAATGTTGCATGGATGTAAAACATTTAAGTGTCTCAACTCAGAGCTCTTCAGGAAGACAGAAAGGGACTACATTTTTCACATGGTGTTTTCAACTCCACTGTGCCTAGGCTAAGTCATATAGCTATGGGGTTTTTTTTGAGTCTCCTCACCCTCCCCTCTGATCTCCCCTCTGATGAAAGGACAGATGCTGCTTTTTTTTTCACAGACTGTGTGTGTATTTGTATGACACCTTGATTAACTCTCTTTTCTTTCTTGGCTACAGCTCATGCCCTTGTGCTTCTGACATTGTTTTGCCTTGCTGGATGTATTTCAAGATTGAGCTGCAGAGTAGGTGAGTTTTTTCCAATAGGAGTAGGGTTTAAGTTTTAGGCAGAGAAGGTGGCAGGAAGAGAGTTTACCTTCTGTCTTCATTGTTTTCCTCCTGAAAATGTTTGTCATATCTCAGAAATGGCAGAAATGAGCAACCACCAAACATCAACAGCTGCAGCTGAACAGTCAAAGTAAATAGTCTGAACTTTATTGGCCTCAGCAATTTAAGACATACAAATAATGACATGAGATGTTTGTAGACAAACCTTTCGTCAGCATGAGCAATGAAGCCCTGAAACTTGCCTGCTGCTTCAGGGTTTTGCAAATCAGCCTGCCTAAGGGCTCAGCTGAGATGAGGCATTGGTTTAAAAACAAACAACCACCAATAAAACAAAACATCTCACCCATCAGAAGACTCTGAAATGCAAAATGAAGCACTGGTTCTAGCGGCCTTCACTGTGCTCCTTCAAGAGGAGATCTTACCCATGTGTACAAATATTTGAGGGGTGGGTGTCAAGTGGATGAGAGATCCCATCAAGGGATGGAGCCAGTCTCTTTTCAGTGGTCAGCAGCAATAAGCCAAGGAACAATGGATACAAACTGGAACAGAGAAGGTTTCAGCTCAACATGAGGACAAACTTTGTTGCAGTGGGGATGACCTGGAGCAGGCTGTCCAGAGAGGTTGTGGAGTCTCCTTCTTTGGAGACTTTCAAAACCCACCTGGATGCATTCCTGTGTGAACTACCCTGGGTGATCCTGCCTCAGCAGTGGGGTTGGACTAGGTGATCTCTGGAGGTCCCTTCCAACCTCTAAGGTTCTGTTCTGTGATTTTCTTCAAAAAGTAAGTAGCTTTACTCTGCTTTACTCTACGTGGGTCTCAGTGCTGTTCAGACGAGTTCAGAGTGGGTGTGGTCATGGGTGTAATACACAACTGTGTGTCAAGTGTTCTTTGAACTTGGCCTTTCAACTCCAAGAAAATCAGGGTTTCATTTCTCTCTGAACTGAGATGGAGATTTTGAGACCTAGGTACTTAGATGTTTGGCTTCTGAGCAGCCATAGGTTCTATAGGAGAGCTGTACTGCAAAAGAACTAGCAGGGTTTTATTGTTTCAAGGTTACCCTTGTACTTGAAAGCTGATGGTCCTATTTAGTTTTGATATCTGAGGTGTAGGATGTTGGGCACTATGTGGAATACAGGTGTGGATTTTAGTGTGATCTACAATCTTTTTAGCTTTTTAGCTTGGAGAGGAGACCAAGGGGTGACCTCATTCATGTCTATAAATATGTATGGGGTGAACGCCAGGAAGCTGGAGCCAGGCTCTGCCGAGTGATGCCCAGTGACAGGACAATGGGCAATGGTGGAAGTTGAGGCATAGGAGGTTCCATGTGAACCTAAGGAAGCTTTTTTTTGCTTTGAGGGTGACAGAGCATTGGAACAGGCTGCCCAGGGAGTGTGTGGAGTCTCCCTGTCTGGATGTGTTCCTGTGTGATCTGATCTAGGTGATCTAGGGGGGCTGGACCAAATGATCTTTCGAGATCCTTCCAGCCCCTGACATTCTATGACTCTACAATGCCAGAAGTGCTTAATGACTATTTGCAACTATGTACAAAGTTCTAACTAGAGAGTTAGGAAAAAACTTGATTAAAAAGAGCAAAATTGTCTGTGAGAACACCTGGCTTGGTAGCACTAAAGAATTTAGGTTAATAAGCTCTGCCTGCTGAGTTACCTACTTTTAATCCATACTGTTGTGTGCTCAGTGAATACACTGCTGAGTTTCATAGTCCCTTCTTCAGGCAGCAAAGCAGGTTAAGAAACCCCAAGAACATTCTGCTGAATGTATTAGGCCATATTCGTTGATATGCTCTGGCTACTTTGTGTTGCTCTGGTGATGCAAAGCAGCCATAAACCTGGATTAGTGCAGTGGAGCAGTGGGAGAGTTCAGTAAAGAAGCGGAATGACTTTAGTTTGCAGGGATCTTTGCTCTTCTCCAAGACTTATATTGAACAGATGTTAATTGATTAACTGATTAACTTAATAAGAGGATAATTTAATGCAGTTCAATTCTCCCAGGAGTTATGAAAACAATAGTATTACTAATTGTATTTTTGGGGAGGAAGAAGAGGCATGGACTCTATCCAGGGTAAATCTTAATCTATTTTAGTTATTACTCCTTGTCTTAAAGGACCTGCTGTTAGTTGTGTGTCACACTCTGTATCTGTGTAGTTTTGCTCAAAGAGGGAGATAAGAGAACAAGTGTGAGCATTTGCTCTGCACCCATGAAAAGGAGGAGGAAGACTTCTTTTGAGTCCTATTTAAAAAGTTGTCTTCATTTGGAGTCAAAGGTTGTAAAGAAGCGAGCTCTCAAAGTCTGAGTGTCCATAGGTCAACAACCCTATGCAGTGATACAGGCTGGGGACAGAGTGGATGGAGAACAGCCAGGCAGAGAGGGTACTGGTCGACAGCTGACTGAGCATGAGGCAGCAGTGTGCCCAGGTGGCCAAGAAGGCCAATGGCATCCTGGCTTTTGTCAGGAAGAGTCTAGCCAGCAAGACCAGGGAAGTTCTTCTGCCCCTGTACTCAGCACTGCTCAGGACACACCTTGAGTGCTGTCTCCAGTTCTGGGACCCTCAATTTAAGAAAGATGTTGAGGTGCTGGAACGTGTCCAGAGAAGGGCATCAAGGCTGGTGAGGGGGCTGGAGCACAGCTCTGTGAAGAGAGGCTGAGGGAGCTGGGGGTGTGCAGCCTGGAGAAGAGGAGGCTTAGGGAAGACCTCATTGCTGTTTACAACTACCTGAAGGGAGGCTGTCGCCAGGTAGGGTGGGTCTCCTCTGTCAGACAAGCAGTGACAGAACAAGAGGACACAGCCTCAAGCTGTGCCAGGGCAGGTTCAGGCTGGATGTTAGGAAGTTCTCCACAGCAGGAGTGATTGGCATTGGAATGGGCTGCCCAGTGGAGGTGGTGGAATCACCGTCCCTGGAGGTGTTTAAAAGGAGGCTGGATGAGGCACTTGGTGCCATGGTTTAGTTAATTAGAAGGTGTTAGGTGGCAGGTTGGACTCAATGATCTCAAAGGTCTTTTTCAACCTGATTAATTCTGTGATTCTGTCTGAGGTCAGCCTGACTGTCTGTGGTCACCTCCCTTGATTAAATTAGGAAGGTAGTAGGAGTATTTTGCCTTGGAGTATTAGACTGTCGTGATGCCTACCATGAAATAGTGAGCAGCTGACATTAAACAGATAGTAAAATGGGAAGCTTTATTTCTAAACTCTTAAAATTATATATGAACCCATTCAAAGAAGAAAATGGAGTGTGTGTTGCAGAAGGAAGATAAGGCCGCTCTTACATCTCCCCAGTCCAACACAATGTTTTATACCATCATTTTCTCCTTATTTCATTTTATTTTCTCTCTGTTTCAGAGTAATGAACTAGATCTTGGGGACCATAAATGTTCCAGAAATGGCTAATTCTCTTGTTTGAAACACAGCATACATTAGGTAAACTGGGCCAAAGTAGTTAGCATGGTGATGTCTTTTTCTGTGTCTACTTTTACAGTGAGGCACCTTTTATTTTCTGTCCAAAGGACAAACAAAATGTCATGACTTCAAGTAGAGAGTAAACACCTTACCCCAGTCTCTTTTGCTTCACTCCTTCGATTGTTTTCCAGTAGGAAGTTGTTGGTATCTCAGATTAAACTTTTCGACCATTAGACTCAAATCCAGTGATCAAAGTGACAAGGTCCTCCATATCACACTGGAGGAAATGTAATGTAGAGCCACATATGCACCCTTCCCCTTGGGAAGTGATCTCTGGAGAAATACTCCTTTGAATTTGCATCTTGAAAAGCATTCCACAAAGAACTTCAGATTACTTTGTTTCTTCTGCTATGTTCTAGGATTTATTTTTCATGACTAACTACCGAGTCAGATTCTACATTGGCATCTTTGGACCTGGGCTTTGAGAAGCTGAGATGTAGTTTTTTTATAGTCATTCCTTTTCTCTTTGTATTCAAAGCACCTCTTAGGTTTGTTTATACGTGTTACTGTACCTCTTTAAATTACTGTGTAATTTAAGATCAGTTTCATTAAAGTAGTCTGCACAGCCACTCTGATTTTGTCATCAGCCAAGTTTGTTTCAGGAAAGCTGTCAGCTAAGGAACATTGTTAGCTTAACATGTAATACTCCAGTAAATTAGACTAAAATTGTAGACATCCTCTCAGGAGTTTGTGCTGGTATATACTCAGTAAATTAGCTAGAGCAAGTTTATGTGTGTACCAGGAATTAGAAATGAAATAGAATCATAAATGCCATCATTTGGGACCAGTCAGTGGAGGAATCAGCACAAAGAAAAAAGGAGAGTGAGGGAAACTGCTGGGTAGGATTGCAGCAGTCCTGTGAAAAGCAGGTAGTGCATCACCTGCAGCAGTGCTGCTCTCCACCGGGGAAACTGCCTGCCCTGCAGCACCTCAATCTACTCTTTCAGCTCTTCACTTGTGGTACTGCTACGTGGCGTTGGATGCTGTCAGCACATCCAGAGGTGCTCTGCAAGTTTCCAGCTTCCCAGAAATTTCCTTCAGATTTTTCCCACTGGCTGCTGTCCTGCCTACTCCATCCTGAGCTGTCTGCTGGGCAGGGGCAGTGGTATGGCTGCTGGGTTTCTGTGCCTGAGACCTAGAGCCAGAAAGATAAGACAATTTGCTTTTGTGGTACATTTCATGTGCTGGTTTCTGAATTCGTGCAGGCTTTGTCTGAGGTGAGTTAAAGCACTTTGTGAGCAAGCAAATAGATCTTCAGGGATCCACCAACTTGATCAGAAGGCAAATATGTTAAAGGTGGGATCCCAAATGACTCAGTTTGACCTGAGCTGCTTACTGTCAGCAAAATGTTTGCTAAGAATGTTCAATGAGTTTAGTATTGCTAAATCATTAAGTACAAAGGAAAGTCAAGTTGCTTCTGGGCTTAAGTTGTCTGAAGAAAACTGCTGTGTTAGGTTGATTTTGGAACTTCCGTGAACTTGGAATATATTGTGGCTGGACAGATAACTTTGTGTGCTAGTTTGAGCCTAGCTGGGATATTTTAGTATTTTAGTGAGAGGAATTAGGTGATGGGCTGTGAAAAGGAAACAATGCTGATGTCTACTTCACTCATAGGCTTGCTGAGATGTATAAAAACAAGAACATAAACATAGATAACATAGTGGTTCTCTGGCTTTGTCTGCTTCCCTTCTCTCTCTAACTTGCTGTCTGTATAACTAATCCATCTGCTTCATTAACCCCCCTGGCTGATCCTCCAAACTCACCTTGAACATAAGGCAAAGTCTGGGATAAGGTAGAGGGGTGGAAAGGAGGCGGAAGGATGCTTGGGAGCCCCTCCTGGGGACTCTGGTTTCTGGGAGGGCTGTTGTGTTTCTGTGTTACCTTTTTAACTCATCTAGTTCTGTCTATAGCTGTGTATATTGTAAATACCTGCTTGTATATTGTGCTAAGCTGCAAAGATAAAGCTTCATTCTTTAATTTCCAGCTTGGCTGAGTCTAGTCTGGGTGATTTTCTTAAGTGTGGGGGGTGGGTAACACCCAAAGCACCACACTTTAGGTTGTTTTTTCCCCCTCCCCCCCGGAAATGGGAGTTTACTGACAGATTGATGTTTGCCTTTTATTTCATTGACTTTGGCTTTCAAGATGTAAATAGCTCTCAAATATTACAGCTCCTCAAGAAGAAGGTACTTCAGTGTTGTATCTTTAGGAGCCTATGCTCTTTTAGGGAGGTCTTACAGAGCTAAACTGGCATTTGTTGGTCAGCTGTGTGTAGCCTTTTTTTTCATTTTCATTTGTATTTTTTGTGGCACCTTCTCTGAGTTTTGAGCATCTAGACAGAAAAGGCAGAATCTTTGTGTGCTGTCCCTTTTAGGCAACTGACTCTAAAAGCCTCCTAACTGTCTGCTGAACATAGCTGGCTGTTGTGAAACAATAGCTTGTCTGTGAGTGAGTAAGCAGTAGCTTCTGTAAAACTATTTATAAAGGCATGTCTTAAGGCAAGGGAAATATAAAATCATCTATATACACTTGCTAGGCAGAGCTCTGGAGTTTTACATCTCACTTGATTAGATAGTGCACTTGAATCTGCTGCTGGGTGTCTGCAGGCATACGTTTCAGTATGATGATTGCTAGCCGTGCAAGAGGAAATACCGTATGTTCAGTGTTGTGATTACAACCTGATTATAACCTGTGGCTCACACTTAACGTGGCTTTTGTTGGTATGTAAAAAACATCTAATAACTGTGGAGTGCAAGCTTCTGAATGCTGTGAAAGTGAGAGGGTTCTCGTTGCTCCCTGCTCTTTATAAAGATGTTTAGGTTCAGTGCCGGGAGGCTGGAGCCAGGCTCTGCTGGGTGATGCCCAGTGACAGCACAAGGAGCAATGGTGGAAGCTGAGGCATAGGAAGTTTTGTGGAAACATGAGGAGGAATTTTTTCACTGTGAGAGTGACAGCACTCTGGAACAGGCTGCCCAGAGGGGTTGTGGAGTCTCCCTCTCTGGAGATAGCCAAAACTTGCCTGGATGTGTTCCTGTGTGATCCAGTCTAGGTGATCCTGCTCTGGCAGGGGGGTTGGACTGGATGAGCTTTTGAGGTCCCTTCCAGCCCGTGGCATTCTGTGATTCTTGTTTGAGACTTCAGATGATGCACTTCTTGGCATATTTGCTCATCCCTGTTCCGAAGTAGTTGAGTCAATCATGCTTTGTCCTACAGAGCTTGAAGGAGAATGTCCGGCCTTGCTGCTAGAATGCTTCTGCAGTGCCTTGGTTGTTTTTTTTTTGATATTTGGAAGTGTTTTTTTTTGTTGTTGTTGTTGTTTGTTGCTTTCTTTCTCTGTTTGTTTTCCCTGTGAGATAATTAATTTTAATTCTCTGCTTGTTTTGAATTAGTCAGAGTAGGTTTAATTTGGAAATGAGGACCGCTTTCTTCACCAAAAGTGTTGTCAAGTCTGGAAGAAGTGACAAATGGGAAGAAGCTCAACTTAGATTAGACGTTAGGAAGAAATTCTTCCATGTGAGGGGGATAGGGCACTGGAACAGGTGGCCCAGAGAAGTTGTGAAGGGTTCATCCATAGAAATGTTCAAAGCCAGCTTGTATGGGGCCTTGAGCAACCAGGTTGGAAGAGACTTCCAAGATCATCCAGTCCAACCTAGCACCCAGCCCTATCCAGTCAACCAGACCATGGCACTAAGTGCCTCATCCAGTCTTTCCCTGAACACCTCCAGGGATAGTGACTCCACCACCTCCCTGGGCAGCCCATTCCAATGCCAATCATTCTCTCTGTGAAGAACTTCCTCCTAACATCCAGCCTAGACCTCCCCTGGCACAACTTGAGACTGTGTCCCCTTGTTCTATTGCTGGTTGCCTGGGAGAGGAGACCAACCCCAGCTAGCTACAGGCTCACTTCAGGTAGTGGTAGACAGCAGTGAGATCACCCCTGAGATGTCCCTGTGATCATTATGAGTACTTAATAGAAAACATAGTTGTGAAAAGATGTCGTCAACCAAACCATTGCTGTTTAGCATGCAAACCTCAGGGTAAAATATTGAAGCTTATTTTGGAGCTGTTTTATGTTTAAACCCACAGTTAATTACATAACTCACAACTAAAGGAGTTGGTTGTTTGCTGTGAAGAGTTCAACAACTACATTAAGATCTTTCTTGTCCTGCTATGTTTTTCTTCCTTGGTGTTTGGTGGTGGTTTGGGTTCTTTTTTGTTTGTTTTGTCTTTAACAAGGTCTGTTTTTTAAAACTTCTGCTTGTCAAGTTTTATCTTTATTGCTATTCTGGTTAAGCTTTTTAGTTTTGCAAACTAGATGATACCTGGATGATATATGAGGTGTGCCGTCAGCTCAACTTCTGCTATTAACTAGTCATGCCTTCAATTTATCTGACAGTGTTGATGAGAAGGGGGGAAATGGTCATGATTCCATCTGTCCCTGTCAATTCCTGCAGTAGGGAGAGTTGCACTGTGTCTCACAGGGTAGTTTTTGTCCTGTTAATGTGACAATGTCATCCTGTCATGCAGATGAGCCTGGAGAATTTAGAGATCTCAGAGCAGTGATGCAGCCTATGTGTGTGTATCTGTACATATATATACCCTGGGCAGGTAATAAATGCAGGCAGGACTGTGAGATGTTTGATCAAAGACAGAAGTAGCAAACCACAGAATCACAGATTCACAGAACCTTAGAAGTTTGAAGGGACCTCCAGAGATCATCCAGTCCAACCCCACTGGCAAAACAGGGTCACCCAGGGTAGTTGGCGCAGGAACGCATC
This sequence comes from Tricholaema leucomelas, assembly GCA_013400475.1. Lineage (NCBI taxonomy): Eukaryota > Metazoa > Chordata > Aves > Piciformes > Lybiidae > Tricholaema lacrymosa > Tricholaema leucomelas. The sequence continues at coordinate 506,832 of WAAF01020464.1, forward strand.
CAGGTGGGTTTGGGAAGCCTCCAGAGAAGGAGACTTGACAACCTTTCTGGGCAGCCTGCTCCAGGGCTCTGTCACCCTCACTCTAAAGAAGTTTCTCCTCATGTCAGGCTGAAACCTTCTCTATTCCACTTTGCATCCACTGCTCCTTGGCTTACTGCTGCTGACCGTCCAAAAGAGATTGGCCCCCTCCACTTGACCCCCACCCCTCAGATATTTGTACACATTGATCAGATCGCCTCTCAGCCTTCTCCTCTCCAGACTAAACAGTCCCAGGGCTCTCAGTCTCTCTCCATAGGGGAGATGCTCAAGTCCCCCAGTCATCCTTGTGGCTCTCTGCTGGACTCTTTGTAGCAGATATCTGTCCCTCTTGAGCTGGAGAGCCCAAAATGTACCTAGGCTATAAGGTGGGGAGAGCAGAACGTAGTTGCAACAATAAATCTGTGTTCTACTGGA
>WAAF01020465.1:3463-17327 GCA_013400475.1 Tricholaema leucomelas
TGGAGAAGAGGAGGCTCAGGGCAGACCTCATTGCTGTCTACAAGTACCTGAAGGGAGGCTGTAGCCAGGTGGGGTTGGGCTCTTCTGCCAGGCAAGCAGCAACAGGACAAGGGGACACAGCCTCAAGTTGTGCTGAGGGAAGTATAGGCTGGATGTTAGGAGGAACTTGTTGGCAGAGAGAGTGATTGCCATTGGAATGGGCTGCCCAGGGAAGTGGTGGAGTCACCGTCCCTGGAGGGGTTCAGGAAAAGCCTGGATGAGGCACTTAGTGCCATGGTCTGGTTGACTGGATAGGGCTGGGTGCTAGGTTGGACTGGATGAGCTTGGAGGTCTCTTCCAACCTGATTGATTCTATTCTATCCTATAAAAGATAAACTCAACATTAATCATAGGTTTCTTTTCTGTTCCAGGTAGTGCTGAAATTGTCTTCTTTTTAGTGCTTGTTTTTCTTTCCTTCTCCTTTTACATTTCTTTCTGGTATTTATTTTCTCTGCTGGGCCTTTAATTATGCTGCCAGACTGTTTACATGTAGGAGACTGGTCTTAAGAGTGAAAAATTTAGTTGCCTGCTGGTCTTGGGAATTAAAACCACAACCACACACACACACACACACACACAAATACACCCAACCCAAATCCAGCAGAAATACCCTGGTGAAAAGGCAGTCACTGGAAGCATAGTATTAAGACTTAGAACTAGTTAGAAGGGAATTTTAATCAGAAAGCTTTGCAGTCTTTTCCCAGGGATAATGAAGTGCAGCAGCAGGATGTGTTTGATTTGCTTTGAACCATTTGGTTGTTTTTACAATGAAGAAACAACCAACCAAGCCCAACCCACTATGTGCTAGTTTGAAGCTGGCTAGAATGTTTTGGTGAGAAGATCTAGGTTACAGGCTGGGAAAAGGAAACAGTGGTGAGGTCTGCTTCACTCATAGGCTTGCTGAGATGTATAAGAATCATAGAATCAGTCAGGGTTGGAAGGGACCACAAGGATCATTGAGTTCCAACCCCCTTGCCATGGGCAGGGACACCCTACCCTAGACCAGGCTGCCCAGAGCCTCATCCAGCCTGGCCTTAAACCCCTCCATCACCTGCCTGGGCAACCCATTCCAGGCTCTCACCACTCTCATGGTGAAGAACTTCCTCCTCACATCCAGTCTGAATCTCATGGGGAGATTCAGCTTTGCTCCTTTCCCCCAGTCCTGTCACTACCTGATAGCCTAAAAAGTCCCTCCCCAGCATTTTTGTAGGCCCCCTTCAGATACTGTGTCCCTGCTCAGACTGGAGGCTGGGCCAGCAGCTCTACTGCTCCCAAGACTTGCCAGCCTCTTGCTCACCCTTCCTTGCTGGCTTGGATGTCTCATGCCAGCCCCTAGCTCTGTAGCCCCTCAGCAATGGGTGTCCTGATGCATTTGCACCTGCTCTGCTGGTGCAGAGAGAGTCGAGAGGCTGCTCTGCATCTGCCTTCTCTTGCATCCCCTCCTGCCACCAAGCTCTCCCGGAGGGCCTCACCTCTCAGGCTTGTGGCCAAGAGCAAAGCCTGAGGGATGGCTTCAAACCCATGGGCAGGGCTGCTCCAGGTGGCATGGCTGCTGGTGTGCCCATCGAGCAGCAGGCACCAAGTGGGCCAGAGGGCCATAAGAACAAGAATCAAAACATAGGTAAGGCACTTCTCCTACTGGGAAGCTCTGAGCTGCATCTCTCTAACCTCACCCTCTGTTTCTCTGACTAATCCACTTTGCTTCCTAGCCCCCCTGGCTGAACCTCCATTCTTCCTTGGGACTGCAGTAAGGTTGAGAGGGGTAGGGGGAAGGTGAAGGGGTGGTTGGGAGTCCCTCCTGGAGTTTCTATGTCAGCTGTTGTGTTTCTGTATTACCTTTTACCTTGTCTAGTTCTGTATATACTGTACATATCTGCTGGTACATTGTGCTAGCTGTAAATATAAGCTTCATTCAATTTCCAGAGCCAGCTGAGCCTGGTCTGGATGATTTCCAAAGTGCAGGGGGCAGGGAACACCCAAACCATCACACACTGCAGTCTGTGTTTGCCATCATGAGCAACCTGACCAACAAACAGGCATCACTCAGGGATATGACCATAGAATCATAGACTTATTTAGGTTGGAAAAGACCTTTAAGATCCTTGAGTCATGAGGAGCAGCTTCTTTCCTGTAAGAGTCATGGAGCACTGGAACAGGCTCCCCAGAGAGGTTGTGGAGTCTCCTTTTCTGGAGACTTCCAAGCCCTGTCTGGATGCATTCCTGTGTGACCTACAGTAGATTATGGTCCTGCTCTGGCAGGAGGTTGGACTTGATGATGTCTGGAGGTTAGTTCTGACCTCTTATATCCTATGATCCTGTGAGTCCAACCATCACCAAGGGGTTCTTTTAAGCTAATCTGGATCATGGATAACAGACAATCCTGTCCTAGAAAAATTTACATGAAAAATCTTCTCTCTTTGTCACAAAAGACAGACAAAGGCAGGAAGATCTGGCAAGATCCCATGTGCCAGGTCAGCAGAACTGCTCACTGGGAGAGAAGCCTGTTTGGATGTTTGGAAGTGATTCTTAAATAGCTCTGATGCAGTAAATGTATTAAATTTTCCATTGTACCAGCAACAGAAGAAGGGGACACAGCCTCAAGCTGTACCAGGGGAGGTTTAGGCTGGATGTTAGGAAGAAGTTGTTGGCAGAGAGAGTGATTGGCATTGGAATGGGCTGCCCAGGGAGGTGGTGGAGTCGCTGTCCGTAGAGGTGTTGAAGCAAAGCTTGGATGGGGCACTTAGTGCCATGGTCTGTGGGATTGGGCAGGCCTGGGTGCTAGGTTGGACTGGCTGAGCTTGGAGCTCTCTTCCAACCTGCTTGATTCTATGCAAATACAAAGTCCCCCATATTTACAAACTGTCTGCCTGTGTTTTCTCATGAAATAAATTAACAGTCACAGTAGCTTTGTTTGCAGTAGGTGTCATTAGTTTGGGGACAGTAACTAATATATGTAAACCACTTCCAATGCAAACATAACTTTTCACAAAATATGATATTCCTTCCTACATTACTATTCCACTCTCCCCAAAAGCACATCCTATGTTGTCAAAATAAACAGAGTGGTGAGAGGCTGGAATGGGTTGCCCAGGGAGGTGATTGAGGCCCCATGGCTGGAGGTGTTTAAGGCCAGGCTGGCTGAGGCTGTGGGCAGCCTGCTCTAGGGTAGGGTGTCCCTGGCCATGGCAGGGTGGTTGGAGATGTTGAGGTGCTGGAAGGTGTCCAGAGAAGGGCAACAAAGCTGGGGAGGGGCCTGGAACACAAACTCTATGGGGAGAGGCTGAGGGAGCTGGGGGTGTGCAGCCTGCAGAAGAGGAGGCTCAGGGCAGAGCTCATTGCTGTCTGCAGCTACCTGAAGGTAGGTTGTAGCCAGGTGGGGTTGGGCTCTTCTGCCAGGCAAGCAGCAACAGAAGAAGGGGACACAGCCTCAAGCTGTGCCAGGGCAGGTCTAGGCTGGATGTTAGGAGGAAGTTGTTGTCAGAGAGAGTGATTGGCATTGGAATGGGCTGCCCAGGGAGGTGGTGGAGTCACCATCCCTGGAGGTGTTGAAGCAAAGCCTGGATGAGGCACTTAGTGCCATGGTCTGGTTGATTGGCTAGGGCTGGGTGCTGAATTGGCCTGGCTGATCTTGGAGGTCTCTTCCAAGCTGGTTGATTCTATGGTTCTTGTGGTGCCTCCCAACCCTGACTGATTCTCTGATTCTATGAAAATCAGAGTCTATTGAAGAAAGAAATTTCACAGGACAGCAAGGATCTTTTTATTCCCCAAAAGAAGCATTTTATTTCTTGTGATTACTCTGATTTCTGAATCTCTGCAGAGTATCTGAAGTGGTGTGTGGAGAACCAAAGGTTTCATGCTTATGGCTTTGACTTCACAGCCCTAAAAATCAATTGTAGGGAAAACTTGCTTATATAACATCTCTATTTTACCCTCCTCCCCCCCCAACCTTGTTTTTAATTGGTGCTGTGCACAGCTAGAATGGCTCATGAGGAGGTGGGTGTTGGGTATTTTGACAATGAAGTTTTAACTTGAAAAGGATCAGTCCTGAGGTAAGATTTCTTTTTAAGGGATGGGAGGGAAATGAAAGAAGGAAATCTGCCCCAAGGGGCCCTCGACATCCTGAGTGTAACCTGCTGCTTGCACTCAGCTGGCATCTGAAGGAAGTTCATGTGTGTGGTAGGGTGGATGTTCCTCAGCTTCCTCCCTCAAGAGCTCTCCAGCTTGAACAGTGTCTTACATCCCTTGACTTTCCTCTCCCCTTCCCAGACACTTCAAAATCCAAGTCTTATTTCCCCATCCATCTCAACAAACAGAATGCAGCCATATGTCACCCTCTCCACCTTATGTTCATCAGCAGTTGGCAGGCGCTGCCTGTGCTCAGGAATTTGCTCCTCACCTGCCTGTGGGTGGTTTCCCACTGCTCAGTGCCTGTGCCCAGTTTATTTACTGCTCAGCCAGCTCCTTTGGGGCTGACTTTCAGTTGCCAGTAGCTGGCTGTGGCAGAGGCGTGCGTGGCACTGCTCACCTAAAAGCTTTCAGTGCAGTAGTTGGGAAGCAGCTTTCCAGGTTGTTTGGAAGCAGTTCATGTGCTTAAGATAGTTGCATTTATTATCTACTGAGAGAGCATTTACAGCTTCAGTTCCTAAATGAAAGCACAGGCTCCTTTTATTGCACCTGCAGTGACTTTTAAGGTAGAGTGAATGATCCTCAAGGAAAACAGAGCTAAATTACAAGGGAAGAGGTTCATGAAGGTTTAGAACTACTTTAGAATAGAATAGAATCAATCAGATTGGGAGAGACCTCCATGATCATCCAGCCCAACCTAGCACCCAGCCCTATCCAGTCAACCAGACCATGGCACTAAGTGCCTCATCCAGGCTTTGCTTCAACACCTCCAGGGATGGTGACTCCACCACCTCCCTGGGCAGCCCATTCCAGTGCCAATCACTCTCTCTGTGAAGAACTTCCTCCTAACATCCAGCCTATACTTCCCTTGGCACAACTTAAGGCTGTGTCCCCTTGTCCTGTTGCTGGTTGCCTGGCAGCAGAGCCCAACCCCACCTGGCTACAGCCTCCCTTCAGGTAGCTGTAGACAGCAATGAGGTCTGCCCTGAGCCTCCTCTTCTGCAGGCTGCACACCCCCAGCTCCCTCAGCCTCTCCTCACAGGGCTGTGCTCCAGGCCCCTCCCCAGCCTTGCTGCCCTTCTCTGGACACCTTCCAGCACCTCAACATCTCTCTTATGTTGAGGAGCCCAGAACTGGACACAGCACTCAAGGTGTGGCCTGAGCAGTGCTGAGCACAGGGGCAGAATAACCTCCCTCCTCCTACTGGCCACACTGTTCCTGATACAGGCCAGGATGCCATTGGCCCTCTTGGCCACCTGGGCACACTGCTGGCTCATCTTCAGCCTCTTATCCACCAGTACCCCCAGGTCCCTCTCCTCCTGGCTGCTCTCAGCCACTCTGTCCCTAGCCTGTAGCGTTGCTTGGGGTTGTTCTGGCCAAAGTGCAGAACCCATCTCTCCCCTCTGCAACGCAGTCCTGGAGTTGAGTCTCGTTTTGTCCATCTGCAGAGGGTGCATGGAAAAATGTACTGCAGAGCTGGAAAGAGCTGTCTGAATCCTCCCTTGTAGACACCCCACTTACAGGAAATCCGTGCTGGGTGGCTGCCCACGCAGAGAGTGTGACTCCAGAGGCACATCTGCTCAGCTCTTCCACGGCAGCCCTTGCAGCCTGCAGCCTGTGGAGCTTGCACCTCGCACCGGGTGTGTGCTCTGTGTTTTGTTATGGCCTCTAAGCTTTGAAAGTTCATGCTTTTGAAAGCTTTGGATTCCTCAAGTCAAGAGAGATGTTGAGGTGCTGGAAGGTGTCCAGAGAAGAGCAGCAAGGTTGTGGAGGGGCCTGGAGCACAGCCCTGTGAGGAGAGGCTGAGGGAGCTGGGGGTGTGCAGTCTGCAGAAGAGGAGGCTCAGGGCAGAGCTCATTGCTGTCTGCAGCTACCTGAAGGGAGGCTGTAGCCAGGTGGGGTTGGGCTCTTCTGCCAGGCAAGCAGCAACAGAACAAGGGGACACAGTTTCAAGCTGTATCAGGGGAGGTTCAGGCTGGATGTTAGGAGGAATCTGTGGCCAGAGAGAGTGATTGGCATTGGAATGGGCTGCCCAGGGAGATGGTGGAGTTGCCGTCCCTGGAGGTATTGAAGCAATGCCTGGATGAGGCAATTAGTGCCATGGTCTGATTGCTTGTCTGGGGCTGGGTGCTAGGTTGGACTGGCTGAGCTTGGAGGTCTCTTCCAACCTGCTTGATACTATAGAGAACATAAATTTCAGTTTCCCCAATCCAGATCAATTCAAAAGCTGTTTGGCACCATAAGAATCAGAATGAGTGTTTTCATTTCCCAGGCCTTGGCTGTGCAGTAGATGGTGTGAGGTGGGTGATACACGTAAGGGTTAACAGTGAAACAGAGGCAGTTCTGCTGAGAGATTTCAGAGTTTTTTATAAGTGCTGAGTCTAAAAATATCCCTGATTTTCATAAGTTAGCACTGGAGAACAATTAGGCAGAGATATTATAAAAGGAGAACTCTCAGCAAAGTTATTCCCAATAGTACAAAGAGATCTTGTTGATAGGGCTGCAGCGTTCGCAGCAGTAACTACAACTGGTATTAAGCAATCTGCAGGCTCTTAATTTCACCATCAAAACCTTTTCTAATTCCCCAATTTGAAGTGGATGATTTTCCAACAGCCTTTATTTTTCCAGTTGTGAAGAATATATTTAATTGTGCAGTTTAAGTTGAGTTTTATGGTTTCTTTGTCCTCTTATACTTTGTCTTTGCAAAAGTTATCATAGAGTCCTAGAATCAGTCAGGGTTGGAAGGGACCACAAGGATCATCTAGTTCCAAACCCCCTGCCATGGGCAGGGACACCCTACCCTAGATCAGGCTGGCCACAGCCTCAAATTGGTGGTGTCAAGCTTTAGATCTATGAGTAATGAAGTTGGGACTTAGGGGGGAAGAATCATAGAATGGTTTAGGTTGGAAGGGACCTCAAGGATCATCCAGTTCCAACCCCCTGCCATAGGCAGGGACACCTCCCATTAGAACAGGTTGCTCAAGACCTCATCCAGCCTGGCCTTGAACACCTCCAGGGAGGCTGTGGAGCACAGAATCACCCAATGTGATCTTTGATCTTTGATCACAGCCTCCCTGGGCATCCTGTGCCAACGTCTCACCACCCTCAACCTGTGCCAGTGTCTCACCACCCTCAACCTGTGCCAGTGTCTCAGAACCCTCACTGCAAACAACTTCTTCCCAACATCCAGCTTCAATCTTCCCTGCCAGTTTAAACCNCTTCAATCTCCCCTGCCAGTTTAAACCCCTTCTCTCCCTGTTCTGTCATTACAAGACCTTGTCAGTAGTCCCTCCCCAGCCCTCCTGCAGCCTCTTTCAGATACTGGAAAGCCACTCCAAGGTCTCCTCAAAGCCTTTTCTTCTCCAGGCTGCAGAGCCCCAACTCTCTCAGCCTGTCCTCAGAGCAGAGCTGCTGCAGCCCTCCCAGCATCTTGGTGGCCTCCTCTGGACTGGCTCCAGCAGTTCCATGTCCTTCTTGTGCTGGGGGCTCCAGAACTGCACACAGGACTGCAGGTGGGGTCTGAGGAGAGCAGAGCCAAGGGGCAGAATCCCCTCCCTTGCCCTGCTGCCCACACTGCTCTTGCTGCAGCCCAGCACAGGGTTGCTGTCTGGGCTGCACTCACACTGCAGGCTCCTGTTGAGCTTTTCATCAACCCAGACCCCCAGGTCCTTTTCCTCAGGGCTGCTCTCAGCCATTTGCCATTTGTCTGAATGCTTCAGGCTTCCTAATAATCTGCTTTCTCACACGAGGTGTCCTGTTTGATGTGTCCCACAGACAATTCTGTCAGGGTTCCACCCCCACAATCACCTTTTTAAAGTCTGCTTATGGCACACTACACTTATTCAGGAGAGGGAAGATGCACAGTCCCAGACCACTGCAAAAACCTTGCTGAATGCCAGGCAGTTTTAGCACTGGCTTTGTGTTTTGAGTTCCTGCACCAAAATTAGCTGGAATCTTAATTTGGAATAAGAGGAGTGGGCTGCTTTTGAAAAGCACTGTGGATCTCACATGCTACAAATAATTCTGCTGTGTGTCAGCAGAGAGCATCCCTTGCTCCCTGGAAGTTGTTGGTAGCTGGTTCCATGGGGTGCTGGGAGAATCCTGCTACTTGGTGCTGAGTTAGAACTGGTAAAGCTTCAGGTTGTCAATAGCAATCACATAACTGCAGTAAACCACCTATGGTGCTGGGGGAGGAAAGAACAACTTGTACTGTACTTAGCACTGGTCAGGCCACACCTTGAGTACTGTGTCCAGTTCTGGGCTCCTCAGTTCAGGGCAGACCTCATTGCTGTCTACAACTACCTGAAGGGAGGCTGTAGCCAGGTGGGGTTGGGCTCTTCTGCCAGGCAAGCAGCAACAGAAGAAGGGGACACAGTCTGCAGTTGTGCCAGGGGAGGTCTAGGCTGGATGTTAGGAGGAAGTTGTTGGCAGAGAGAGTGATTGGCATTGGAATGGGCTGCCCAGGGAGGTGGTGGAGTCGCTGTCCCTGGAGGTGTTCAAAACCATCCTGGCTGGGGCACTTAGTGCCATGGTCTGGTTGCTTGGCTGGGGCTGGGTGCTAGGTTGGACTGATGATCTCAGAGGTCTCTTCCAACCAGGCTGATTCTATCATTCCATGATTAGAATAGCATCATAGAATCATAGAATAGTCTAGGTTGGAAGGGACCTCAAAGCTCAGCCAGTTCCAACCCCCTGCCATAGGCAGGGTCACCTCCCACTAGAGGTCTCTTCCAACCTATTTGATTCTACTTGGTAGGAGAGAACAAGTTCCTATTATCAATCAAGGTGTTTTGACCTTGGAACAGAGAGATGAAAGAGAAAGGAGGAAAAGCAGGGAGGAGAGGTAGAGACACATCCTGGCTGGCAAGAGAGCAGCTGCCATCCTCTTCCATCTGAGCTCTGTTTGTCTAACTGATCCTGGTAAAGCATTTGGGTAGCTTTGCATAAACAGCAGCAGTTTAGTTTCTCTCTTGGGTGTGCTTTTGTCTTGTGTTTGTTTCCTGTTGATTTCTGCCCTCTGTTATTGGGCTGATGCTCTTAGGAGATCCAAACAATTCATGGGGTGTTCTGCAGGCTTTGGGAAAGCTTGGATTTGGCAGTGAGCTCAGGGCAGGTGTATTAGGTGAATATAACTGGCACAGAAATCTTTCTTCCTTTTTATGTTGGCTGGGGTTTAATAACAGCCCAGCCAAACTGGGTGCAAACAGGTCTTGAACCTGCACTGAAAGATACCCAAATCCTGCTGCTTCTGTGGAGTTCAAGTTACATCAGCCATGGTTCCTGCCACAATTTGAGTTCTGCTGCTCATTTGCAACCAAAGAAACTGCAGCATGGCCTGTGCAAACAGTGAAACTTGCAACTTAAAGCACCAGTTATTGTAGGCTGAGCTCACAAACTAAAAGCAAAAGCTTATCATAAACTCTGATAATGAGAATTTCATAGATCTAAGAGTCAGGGTCTGATTTTTTTGTTGCTGTTGTTCTTTTTTCCCCCCCTCTTCTTTTCTTTTTGTCCCCATGAGAAGGGTACTTGCTGAACTGAGGGATGAAAGAAATCTCTCAGTGTTGGGAAAACCATTGTAATCTGTAACAAAGCTACCTTCAGGTCTGTTTCTATGGCAACAGGAGCAGCAGACTAGCAGAGAATGGACCAGAAAGGAGATAAAAGCCTCCATAAAAATAGTTATTAAAAGCATATGCAGACCTTATACATTTGTGTTTCTTTGGTTTAAAAAATCCCCCAAACCAGAAAAGCCAAACACTTTGAGTTATTGAAAACCTGGTTGTTGTATTGTTATAGTAGCTATTTGGGTGAGGAATGATAGAATAATAGCAAATTATTCACTTTTGGGCCATTCATTCAGAAGGTTTAGTAAAAAAAACCACCAAAATCTCAAATCTGAGCTTGCTAGAAACAATTTAACTTCTACAATTATTTGTATCAGCCCCCTCTAAAAAAATAAAATCATTTTCTGACCCTTAGGTTCTTCATTCTTTCTGATGAAAGTTATCATGAGGTGGGAAATTGATTTAGTTGGGGCAATTATGGAGGCAGGAAGTATAAAATAGGTAGTTAACTTTATCTCTGGAAAGCCCCACCCACAACTCTATATTAATTAGTTAGAGTTGGGGTCTAATTCAGTCAGGAAAATCTTCCCAAGGATGCTTCTGGGCAATTCATTCATTTAGGAGAAGCAGAAAATTTGGGAAAGTTTAGCCACAAAATGGTTTTGCCTCACTTACAAATAGGCAGCCTGGAGCCCTAGGACAAGTCTGTGCTACTCACTGCAGTGCAGTAGAGATGTCAACAGAGTCCCTGGCTCCTTTGTGGCAGGGTTAGAATAGAATAGAATCAACCAGGTTGGAAGAGAGCTCCAAGCTCATCCAGCCCAACCTAGCACCCAGCCCTGGCCGAGCAACCAGACCATGGCACTAAGTGCCTCATCCAGGCTTTGCTTCAACACCCCCAGGGACAGAGACTCCACCACCTCCCTGGGCAGCCCATTCCAATGCCAATCACTCTCTCTGCCAACAACTTCCTCCTAACATCCAGCCTATACTTCCCCTGGCACAACTTGAGATTGTGTCCCCTTATTCTGTTGCTGGTTGCCTGAGAGAAGAGCCCAACCCCACCTGGCTACAGCCTCCCTTCAGGTAGTTGTAGACAGCAATGAGCTCTGCCCTGAGCCTCCTCTTCTGCAGGCTGCACACCCCCAGCTCCCTCAGCCTCTCCTCATAGGGTTTGTGTTCCAGACCTTTCACCAGCTTCATCTCCCTTCTCTGGACACCTTCCAGCACCTCAACATCTCTCTTGAATTGAGGAGCCCAGAACTGGACACAGCACTAAAGGTGTGTCCTGACCAGTGTTGAGTACAGGGGAAGAATAACCTCCCTTGTCCTGCTGGCCACACTGTTCCAGGTTGGAACTGCTTGGCTGTTGAGAGGCTTCCAGATCTTCTCAGGGTGCTGGGAAAGAGGCAGACGATCTCTGACCTGATCCTGGCTCCTCTTGGCATGGAGGTTTGCAGAGGTGCAGGCAGCATCTCTTGCAGATGTGCAGAGAGCACCGTGGCAGTGGCACTTCTTGCCACGGCATGAGGCACTTAAATGCCTTCTCCTGGAAAACTTGAGGCACCTAAATTTCCAGGTAGTTCAAGCCCAAAATATCAGGGCTAAGCTGCTCTGAAGCAAGAAGCAAAGCAGAACACATTGTCCAAGAGCAGTGAGGCAGAAGCAGCAGGCAGAGGCAGCTCAACTACTTGCAACTTAGCTTGATTTATATCATTGTCCAAGAGCAGTGAGGCAGAATTAGCAGGCAGAGGCAGCTCAACTACTTGCAACTTAGCTCGATATATATCATTGTCCAAGAGCAGTGAGGCAGAGGCAGCTCTGTGAGGCAGAGGCAGCAGCAGATGCAGCAAGGCAGAGGCAGCCAGGCAGAAACAGCTCAACTGCTTACAGCTTAGCTTCATTTTATATCATTTGCCTGAGTGCAAAGGCTCCTTTGGCCGCAGAGATTCACCAATCAGGTGGCGTTTGCCATACTGACCATATTAGGTGACCCCAGGGCTTGCTCACCCTTATTTGAGCAAGACACCAACATGTACCTAACCACCTCTGGGTACCTGTTTATCACCTTGGGAGGGGACATAATGGCCAAAGCCTTTGTTTTCCTCTAGCCCTTGCTTCCCCCATCAGCAGAAAGGTGGCGCAAGCCAGGACATCTAATAGGCCTATTGGCCTTCCAGGACGGAAATGATAAACCTTTGGTCTGCAAAGAGTCTTTTCTCCTCTCAGCTGTCTCATTATTACTGCATTCTCTTTCCTGTGTCTGATTGCAAAGGTGTGAGTTGTGAATCCCATGCTGGCAGTCCAGGTGATCAGTGTTCTTCAATGTGTTTACCTCCCATACTGTGGAAATCAACAACCTATTTAGAAGAAACCATTTCAAAATAGTCTCTATTGCAAGCACTTGAAATCTGAGATCATCCCAAATAACTGTTTTCTTCCTGGGAAAATCCTTTGCATGTAAGTAAAAATAATTTGAGCCCTACCATCCTGGCATGCAATGGGAAGAAGACTCTGCCTAGCTGCTCTTACAAATAGCTTTAGGCTGAGCATGAGCCAGCAGTGTGCCCAGGTGGCCAAGAGAGCCAATGGCATCCTGGCCTGGCTCAGGAGCAGTGTGGCCAGCAGGACAAAGGAGGTTCTTCTGCCCCTGTACTCAGCACTGCTCAGGCCGCACCTTGAGTGCTGTGTCCAGTTCTGGGCTCCTCAATTCAAGAGAGATGTTGAGGTGCTGGAAGGTGTCCAAAGAAGGGCAACAAAGCTGGTGAGGGGCCTGGAGCACAGCCCTGTGAGGAGAGGCTGAGGGAGCTGGGGGTGTGCAGCCTGCAGAAGAGGAGGCTCAGGGCAGAGCTCATTGCTGGCTACAACTCCCTGAAGGGAGGCTGTAGCCAGGTGGGGTTGGGCTCTGCTGCCAGGCAAGCAGCAACAGAACAAGGGGACACAGTCTCAAGCTGTGCCAGGGGAGGTCTAGGCTGGATGTTAGGAGGAAGTTGTTGCCAGAGAGAGTGATTGGCATTGGAATGGGCTGCCCAGGGAGGTGGTGGAGTCACTGTCCCTAGGGGTGTTCAAGAAAAGCCTGGCTGGGGCACTTAGTGCCATGGTCTGGTTGCTTGGCTGGGGCTGGGTGCTAGGTTGGACTGGATGATCTTGGAGGTCTCTTCCAACCTGGGTGATTCTGTAATTCTATGAAATCCTTTCTTTAGTCAAAATCCACTTTTCTTCTTCAAGGACTGTGTTAGTCCCTGCAGCTCGACCTACTTACTCCTGAGTCGTGTAGTATTGTTATACCTGAAGCCCCAAATCCTGTTCCCTGACAGACATTAGCAGCATTCCTCTTTTACCCTGTTAAAAAAGATCTTTTTTGTCACTTAATTGAAACCAGTTTGAATTCTCATAAGCAGAGAGTTTAATTTCTGTGTTCCTTCTCAAAGTTTCTTCAGTTTGTCTTCTTGGCCTTCTTCTGCCAAGTGGATTTCAGTTCTCAGTTGTGAGATGGAATGAATATTGGCAGCTGGAATAGGAGAGTTGAACAAGCTCAGCTGCCAATATCCTGATAGCTCCCGAATGGCTCTGGCCTCTAAGGGATGAAAGAGAAAGGAAAATGCTTTTGGAGAAGCAAAAACCAAAAAGATAGGAGAAGAGAGGAAAAAAAAACCCAAACAATCAAAATGAACTTTTTAGGAGCAATATGTAATCCTTCAGAGTGTTGTCCAACAGCTGTCTCTGGTATCTTCATGTGCCAAGAGCATGATTGGACCATTCAGGAAAAGAAAAGGACCTCTGCAATCAACAGACTTTGTGCAATGTTCCTGTGTGAAGGGGATTGGCAATAAATCATGTGAAAGACTTTGGTCAGATACAGATGGGTCTATATTTAATGTGCTTAAATTAGACACAGGCCACACAGAGGTAAAGTGAAGGGAAACAGAAAGACACTTTTTATTATTTTCATTATTTGCTGGAAGCAAATGAGAATAGGAGAGGGGTAGAAAATGTTCTCTTGTATCATTCCACACTTACCCTTTGCTCTCCTGTGAGAAGGTGCAGCTGGTTGCTCATCTTACAAGCTCAGATTGAATCAAAGCACTTCCTAAGGCTTCCTATGGCTGGGGTTGTTTAGCCTGGAGAAGAGG
>WAAF01020466.1:0-15088 GCA_013400475.1 Tricholaema leucomelas
CCTCTTGTTTGTTACCCATACTTTGTGCAGTTGAGGAGATCCAGTTAAGAAGATCTAATGCTCTGCCCGTGTGTGTGTGTGTGAATGAACAAATGACATATGGAGCCAAATGAAACACTAGGAGTAGTTTTAAATCCTTCAACACACCTGGCTCCATCATTTCTGCAAGCACAGTCAAATGCCTTGGCTACAATCTAGTGGCACGTACCAGCACAGACAGTGCAGTGCCAACTCGTAATGTGCTTTATTGCGTAAAATGATGCAGTTCCATTCAAATGCAGCTCTGGCTTTGAAGCCCACGGCATGGGACCTTTTTTTTTAGAGGTGACACTTTGGGATTTATCTAACAAACTGTTGGAACAATCACAGGCAATCTAACTTTCTTAGAGTGTGTTAGTTGATGCTGCTGCTATAAAAGATCCAAATTAAATTCCCCACAGGGATTGTTAACTGCCATACCAGGATGTACAAAGTTTTTTTTTCTGTTCCTAACAACTTCTGAATTTCATTTTGATAATGACAGATGCTACAAAGACAAAATAGGAACTCTTAATGAGATCTTGGGTGCTAACATCCTAATTTCATACATTTTCTTATTTTCAGATGTGATAACAGTAAAACTTTCCTTCCTTATACAGCACTGCTTTTCAGATAAAGTTTCTGCATTGCATCAGATTCTCTCTTTAAGTTGCTCTAATTCAGAGCCTGTCACTTGAAGCACTGTAAAAATCTTTAGCTTCTCGTGGTAGTATAAAATTCTAACACATGGAAAAGCAGATGAATACAAGATCAGAAGAAAGGAATTTATACAAATCTCTAGCCTAGTACAATTTGTTCTCACTCTGTCACTATGTTATGTGTGCTTATAGAAATGTGATTGAATAATATGATAAAGCACTCTATTTTGATACAAGGATTGATAAAAACACTTCATTTTTTCTACTTAGAAGTGTGATGTCCTTTTTTAAAACAGTGAAACACCTACATGGTGTAGGAAGACAGATGACAAAGTTCATAAAAGATGAGCACTGAACAGGCTGAAAAATAATCAAATAAATAATTTCATAAATTTAGGTTCTAATTATATTTAGAAATATAAAGATGGAGGTCTAGGTACCAAGGTCTTTTATTTAACTATTTTCTCACCTTATCCTTTCCCTTTTACATTCTTTGCCCATTTCCATCTCTAATTTACAAAAACCTTCAGGGGTCAGTGCTGGGACCAGTGCTGTTAACCATATTTGTCGCTGGTATAGGCAGAGGAATTGAGTGCACCCTCAGAAAGTTTGCAGACGACACCAAGTTGTGTGGCACAGCTGACTTGCTGGAGGGCAGGGATGCCATTCAGAGGGACCTGGACGGGCTGGAGAGGTGGGCCCCGGCCAACTTCATGACATTCAACAAGGCCACACCTCAAGTATCGTGTTCAGTTTTGGGCACCACAATACAAGAGGGATGTGGAGGTGCTGGAAGAGGGCAACAAAGCTGGGGAAGGGAATGGCGAATAAATCTTNAAGGACCTGGGGGTCTGAACTGACGAAAAGCTAAGCATGAACATATGCAGCCCAGACAACAACCATGTGCTGGGCTGCAGCAAGAGCAGTGTGGCCAGCAGGGCAAGGGAAGGAATTCTCCACTTTTACTCTGCTCTTGTCAGACCCCACCTGGGGTATTGTGTACAGTTCTGGAGCCCCCCAACAGAAGAAGGACAGCAAACTCTTGGAGTGAGTCCAGAGGAGGCCATGAAGATGCTCAGAGGGCTGCAGCAGCTCTGCTATGAGGACAGACTACAAGAGTTGGGGCTCTGCAGCCTGGAGAAGAGAAGGCTCCAAGGAGACCTTATAGTAGCCTTCCAGTATCTGAAAGGGGCCTACAGGAAGGCTGGGGAGGAACTACTTAGAAGCTCTTGTAAGGATGGGCAGGAATGAGTTTACACTGGCAGAGGGGAGATTCAAACTAGATGTTAGGAAGGGGTTCTTTACAGTGAGGGTGATGAGACACTGGCACAGGTTGCCCAAGAAGGTTGTGGATGCTCCCTCCCTGAAGGTGTTCAAGGCCAGGTTGGATGAGGCCTTGAGTGACCTGTTCTAGTGGGAAATGTCCCTACCTATGTCAGGGGGTTGGAACTAGATAATCTTTGAGGTCCCTTACAACCTTAACCATTCTATGATTCTATGTGATAGGCTTCAAATGAGAGTTTCAGCCTGTCTGAAAGCTCATGAACGTGTTTGTCAATTCAAGACGTGAGTGCTGAAGCTTTGATATGGTTTTAAACTACAATGCAGTTTTTGATTTCTACAAAACTGAATTTGCCAAATCCTGCCCAATGTGTGGTACCTATAAATTGAGAAAGGCGCACACCTCAAGCATCTGTCTGCCAAGAAAATAGATGTATCCATGGTACCTCAGGAGCACAGATCACAGAATCACAGAAAACATCTGGTTGGAAGACACCTCCAAGCTCATCCAGTCCTACCTTCGATCCAATACTGAAGGGTCAAGACTAAGCCAGGTCCCTAAGTGCCATCTCTACATCTGCTTAAACACCTCCAGGGATGGTGACTCCAGTACTGCTCTGGGAAGACCATTCCAATGTTTGAGAACTCTTTCTGTTAAGAAATATTTCCTAGCGTTCAGCCTGATCCTCCCCTGCTGCAGCTTGGAACCATTCCTTCTAATCTCGTCTCTTGACAACCAAGGAGAAGAGGCTGCCCCCTCCTCGCTCCAGCCTCCTTTCAGGAAGCTGTGGTGAGCAATGAGGTCTCTTCTCAGCCTTCTCTTCTCTAGAATGAACACACCAGCTCCCTCAGAAGCTCCTTGCAGCTCAGGTGCTCCAGGCCCTTTATGAGCCTTGTTGCCTTCTCTGGACATGCTCCAGCCCCTCAATGTCCTTCCTATAGTGAGAGCCCCAGAACTATATACACAATACTCAAGCCTCTTCTCCTTGGTTGTCAAGTGAGGAGATTAGAAGAAATGGTTTTAAGCTCCAGCAGGGGAGGATCAGCTTTGGTGAGGCCACACCTCAAGTATCGTGTTCAGTTTTGGGCACCACAATACAAGAGGGATGTGGAGGTGCTGGAAGAGGGCAACAAAGCTGGGGAAGGGAATGGCGAATAAATCTTATGAGGAGCAACTGAGGGAGCTGGGGCTGGTTAGTGTGAAAAAGAGGAGGCTGAGGGGAGACCTCATTGCTGTCTACACCTACCAGAAGGGACATTGTGGAGAGGCTGCTGCTGGTCTCCTCTCACAGGTAGCTAGAGACAGAACAAGGGGGGAATGGCCTAAAGCTGAGACTGGGTAGGTTTAGATTGGACATTAGGAAAAAGTTTCTCATGGAAAGTGTGGTCAGACAAGTGGAATGGGCTGCCCAAGGAGGTGGTGGAGTCACCCACCTTGGATGTGTTTTAAGGGTTGATCGGATGTGGTGCTTAGGTATATGGGTTAAGGAGAATCTTGTAGAGTAGGATTATAGGTTGTACTTGGTGATTCTGAGAGTCTTTTCCAACCTAGATGTTTCTGTGATTCTATTCATGTCCTCAGCTGATATTTTCACTGCACAGTAGCTACTGTATGCAATACAGAGAAGAGGAAAAGACATCACAAATTAATGGCAGCCATTTGAGTAGTCCTCTGAATTATTAATAAATTAGAGCTATGGAAGCCATTTAAAATGACTCATTAAGCCGATTAACTCCCTGTTTCATGAGCAAACATTGGGTGTTCCACCAGAATGGAAGGTAGAACCTAGTAGATAAATAATGATTATTAGAATAGCAGACATTTGTTTGGAGCAATTGTCAAGCCAGAGGAAGTGTTCCTTTAAAGCCTTAAAAAGGACTTCCAAAAGAAAGTGGTGTGACAGAAAATTAGCATGAACTAGTGAAAAACCCCAGATATAATCTGATGACATTAGAAGTGTATGTGACAATGTAATATATGAGGAACACAATCTAATCTGCACAGACCCTAAAATACAGCAGCCATAAATTAAAGCTACAGGTATATCACTAGCTCAAGATTTAATACCAGTGTTTAGGCACAGTGGATTGAAGTGTAGTCTCCAGTGAATGAACCCACTGCATGTGAGCAGAGAATTACTGTTACTGGGGGATGCCTCGCTTGGCATTTATATGATTTGTGTTTGCCTGTGTAGTTTCAGCATTGTCTTACCATAGTGTTTATTATGTTTTAATTGATTAAAGAAATAAAGTTCACACACACAAAATCGGAATATGTCTTTACAAACTTAATGAGATTTTCTAAACTTCAGCTCTTTTATCAATTTAAATGTGAACTGGCTGAAGAGGAGTTAGCCATTTTATGGTGCACGGGGATTAAATTAATGATGATTATTTGGTGAGGTAAAATTAATGCATTTTAATCCGCTATTATTAGGGCATCTGTTTAGATGCAATTATTTTTCTCAAGTATTATGCATAGAATAAAGATGTAGCAGCTGAAAATGTTGCAACTAGCAATGGTCTGTATTCCAGAAAATATTTGCTTTGAATTTGGGAAAAACTTCATTACTACAGGACCTTATTTTTTTCTGTATACAAAAGATGATTATACAATAGTCCAGTAAAAGAACACTAGTGTCAGAGGATCATGTTTTACAGCCCCATTCACATAGCAACATCTCACAGGATGACTGGAATTCACAGAATCATAGAACTGTTGGGGTTGTGAGCAACTTTTGAGATCACCAAGTCCAACTGCTCACCCAGAGCTCACAATCCAACCGCTACTGCTAAGCCACTACCACTAAACTGTAAGGATCCACGGATCTCTTAAATACTTCCAAGAATGTTGAACTCCACCACCTCCCTGGGCAGCTGTTACAGGTTAAGCCCTCCTGGGGTGGTGATCTGGAAACCTGAGCTCCCAGGTGCCCCGACCCCTCCTGGTGGGAGTGGGCTGGAACCTGAGCCCCCAGTGCCCCTGACCCCTCCTAGTGGGAGGGCCTTCTGGGTAACAGGTTAGCCCACTCCCACTTCCTGTCTGCAACCCTATAGAAGGCAAAGGAACTTCCCGTTTTCTTGCCCTTTTGCTCTGCCTCCTGCTTTGCCTGACCAACACCTGGTTGCTGCAACTGCACCTGCTTAGCCATGTGGCCAGCTAAACATGTGGCTGACCAGCTATCTCCTGCAATCCACCTCCATTTTATATATATTTTTGTATCTGTATTTCCTTCCCTTATGTCTTTATAATCCCCTTTGCCTTAAATATCCTTAACTTTGCCTTAACTTTATTGTTAAAATGTTCTTTCAACTTACAAATCAGAGCATGACTATTCTTTGGGTGTTTTATACCCGTTTTACCCTTCTGCCTACAAACCTTTCATACAGGGAGAAGGGACAGGGGGAGGAATCCTGAAATATTTGTTCTGTTGGGCTTTGTGACTCTGGGAAGCTTTAAACTAGAACAGCAGCCTATTCCAGGGCTTGACCACCCTTTCTGTGAAGAAATTCTTCCTACTATCCAACATGAACCTCCCTTGGGAGACCCTGAGGCTGTTTCCTTTTGTCCTGTCACTTCTTGCATGTGAAAAGAGACTGACCCCCACCTTGCTTCAACCTCCCTTCAGGTAGGTGTAGAAGGTGATGAGATCTCCCCTCAACCTCCTCTTCTGAAGACTAAACAACTGCAGTTCCCCAAGCTGTTCCTCATAAGACTTTTATATTCAAGGTCCTTCACCAGTTTGGTTGCTCTTCTTTGGACATGCTCCAGCATGCCAGTGCCCTTTTTGTAGTGAAGGGCCCATAAATAAACACAGTATTGGAAATGTGTTTAGCCTGAGAAGAACCCTTAAAATTCTTCCAAAACCTGCAACAACATGCTAGGAGCACCTTGTACATACCTAAACCCAGAGCTACTTACTCTTCATGACTTGAAACCAACACAAAGCCAGTCTCATTTCAGTGATGGAGGTACATAGACTATAAATTGTGGTCTCACATTACTGAAGGAACTATTTCTATGGATTTGGAAGGCTTAGGGAGATTTTAATAATTAGTTGTCCAATTATTAATTTGGAAGGCTTAGAGAGATTTTAATAATTGGTTGTCCATTTATCAAAAAATGAGTCAATGAAAGGTATATATGTAATTTATTATATTCTTCAAATATTCCAGGGCAAATATTTACTATTTATTACCTCTTTAAGCCTTGAGAATTAATATAAAGCTATAATATAAATTCTAAAAACTTGCAAGCTGTTTCTAATTTCTATTTGATCATGCAATGAACCCAGAGCTCACCAAATGAAAGTGAGATCCCATTTGCACCTAAAGGAGGTTTTTAAAGGGCTAAGTTGTTGAAAAAAAGGTGATACCTTTGTAGTTTTTTTTTTTCCTGAATACAATGTAATCTATAACAGAATCTATGAATCTATATTAATAGAATCCATAAACTAGCCCCAGAATCTAGAGCAGATGTAATCATAATGCAAAAAAATACAGTCTTTAAATAAATAAAATAAATCTAGACAACATAAAGCTCATTAAAAGAGGCTATTCTGAGAAAATCACAGAGTGGAATTGATCCATTAGTCCACAAACTGTCATGGACAGTGTCACGAAAAAAAAAAAAAAAAAAAAAAGAAAGAAAAAGGGCAGTAAAAAGCCAACAGTGCTTGTGCTAGTTTGAGCCTAGCTGGGATGTGTTGGTGAGAAGAATTAGATCATAGGCTGAGAGATGAAAACAATGGTGAGGTCTACTTCGCTCACAGTCTTGCTGAGATGTGTAGAAAGGAAAAGCAAAACATTAGATAAGTCAGTTCACTTGGGCACTTCACTCTGGGCTTGGCTCTTGGCTCTTTGCCTGCTGGGGAGCTGAGGCTGCTGGCTGAACTCCATCTTGCTTTCTAACCTCACCCTCCATTTGCTTTGGCTGATTCAGCTTGCTTCTTAATCCTCTTGGCCGAACCTCCATTCTTCCTTGGGACTGGGGTAAGGTTGAGAGGGGGGGTTGAGAGCCCCTCCTGGGGACTCAGGTTTCTGGGAGGGGAGTTGTGTCTGTATTATCTTTTTACATTGTATATTTCTGTATGTAACTGTATATACTGTAAATATCTGCTTGTAAATTGTGCCAGCTGTAAATATAAGCTTCATTCAAATTTCCAGAGCCGGCTGAGTCTAGTCTGGGTGATTTCTAAAGTGTGGGGGGTGGGGGATACCCAAACCATCACAGTGCTGAACACCTGTACCAAGAAGTTACTGCATCACCCTTTGTTACCTCTCCTGCTCTTGGTACAACTTGAAGTACATATCTCCACTGCAGATTCATCAGACAGATGAGGAATATTGTGTGCACATTGTCTAGATACAGCTATTTAGAGCTGTGCAGGATGCTTGCACTCATAGGCTTCCCTCTTGTCTCCAGATCAACCAGCCTGGCAGACCCAGTGGCACAAATCTGCTTCCAGATTTCCCTGCAGTATACCCAAGGAGGAGACTGGATTCAGGCTACACCCTGAAATGAAGTCAGGGAGCATGCCAGATCTAGAGACTGCTAAAAATGTCCATTAGCTGCTGAATGCTTGATTACCTATGTACCTGAATGTACGTGGTTATGTATAAATATCCTACACAGGCAAGAAAGGCAACTCTTGATTTTTTCGTCTCTATTATTTATACAGAAAATGTAGGACTAATTTAGGCTGAAAGTATATCTCTTCTAAACACATGATTATTTAAGAGAGATCTGTTGTGGAGGGGAAATTAATTGGTGCAAGATGATATTCTATAAAAATATATAATCTATTAATTTTAATATTCTGAACTCTTGCCACCCCCAACCGCTGGATTTTTAATATTAATATTTATTCTTACGCGGTTATGGAAGACATTCTAGGAATAATATCAAACAGTAACTTGTTAATAAATAGCAAACATTCAAACAATAAACAGAATCTCCATGGTCAATATGCTGCCTGGGGTCAATACGCCATTTGCCCAGTAGATGGGCCCAAGCTCTTTCTGCTCTATGGCAGAAGGCAGTAGAGAATTACAGAGGCATTAAAGCATTTACTCACAAATTCTTATTAATTATCAATCACCCTCTGGGGCTACATCACAGCCTATACAAGTGTCCAATATTCAGGGGACTCTGCCCATGGACATTGAGGCTGGAATCCACTTGGCTTCAGGGGAAAGGATGCAGACATGCAGACAAACTCTGACCTTATTCTCATGGCTTCTTCTGGACGACCTGTATATATGTCCAGGAATTCTTAGGCAGGACCTTCAGGTACAGATGCAGGATGTTGTGCAGTCTCAGCACAGTGTCACGCTGACCACACAGGCCAATCACATGCAGACAATCCAGTGTCTTGCTTCTGGTAACTCGCAGCAGTGGAGTTTACCAGGCAGTGATAAGGCAGCAGGTGTGAAATAGGGTGCGTGGCTGCACGAGAGACTCTGTCTCCATAGAGAAAAGTAGATAGCACAGGCAAATAGCAGCAAAGCAAGCAAGCAGGTGAGCAATGCAGGAGAGCACGTTGTTTACCTGTGTACCCCTATTTATCAAATGTGAGCCAAGATTAATGGCCCCCTGGCCACCAGAATGACCAGTCAGCTTGGCAGTTAACCAAAGCATACCACAATAGGCAAGGGCCACAGGCCTGGCTCCTCCAAATATGGAGAGAGCATGGGCCCTGCACCTGGTGGGCCATAAGCTAGGTGCATGGGCTTATACAACCATGTTACACAACCTGGGCCCTGGGCAGGCCAGACTTTATGTGTCCAATTGATAGGTAAACAGGTATAAGCCTATTTTGGGCCTATGGGTCCTCCACAACAAGATCTTTTGCTTTTTTTCCTATCATTTTAATACTAAGGTACCAAAAAATTCTAGTATTTATATGAATATATCTATATAATGCTCTGAAGAAAGTTAAAATCCCACTGGAGTTCAATTAAGAATGTGAAATCTTTTCTTTTGGTACTGCCTTGGCAAGCTTTTCAGATAAATCATCTTACCTCAGTTCTCTTAGCTCTTAAGTGATAAAACTGATTTTCAAAGACAGGGTGTATATATTTTTTCTTTTTCTTTTTTCTTCTTAATAAAATAAGTGCCCAGTCCTATATTATTTGGATAAATAAAAAGATGCAGCTATTTTCAGTAGGGATTAATACAAGGAAAGGTTGTGTCAGATGATTAAACTCTGCAACCATAATGGGTCCCCTCCAGCTGTTTTTATGAATGAATCTCCAAATTATGACTTTTATTGTCTCTGATGAGTGTTGCTTTGCATTTGTTTCAGTTATTTATAGCACAATTCCTCAAGGAGTAAGTATAAACAACATATGGAGGATCTACCGACTCATCAGCTTGACTTGTGTTTCTGTGGGGATTTAGATTCTGATCCTGAATTACTTCATTATTGTTCTGGAACCCTCTGAAGGCAATCCTTACTTTGTTTGATAAGGGGGAGAAAAAGAGCACAAGCTCAAATCAGTCTGCCTAGTTGGTTAAGAACCAGCACAGCACTAAATATGTTTTACCGACACGTTTAGGAAAACATTGGTGTTATCCTGCCTAGTACACAGACTGTGAACTTGACATAGCTTTGGGACCAGGCTGCCTTCCCTGTGCTGTTCTGATGGCACAAAGCAGACAGAAAGCCAGCTTTTACAGGGCTAGAGAAATGCCCAGAACAGCAACAGAGTCACTGTTGTTTCTCCTTCAGAAAAAGGCCTGGGGGGAAAGATCGCAGTGTGGCTATTCCTGCTCTGTCGATTTTCTTGAAAACTACTGCCACATCCCATACCAGCAGAAAGGACCAACACCCAAAGAACCCAGAACCCAGGAGCAGCAATTGGAACAGGTAGTCTCTCATGCTGCAATCTGAACTTCAAGCCCCATAATACTTTGCTCCAGCCAGAACTTTCATTTTCAAAGCTGGCGTGTGTTGTGGTAGGCCAAAATAGGCTTAAACATGTCCTGGCTTGCCCAGATATGTTTCTCTGCATTCCCTCCTCCTGCTGATGGGGGAAGCAACCATGGGAAAGGGAGACAAAAGGTCCTGGTTCTTTGTTCTGCCCTAAAAATGTAAAAGCAATCCTTGATTTTAGCTAATATGGTTAAGTTTGGCAAACTGCCATTCTGACTGGCTGATCTGTGGCCAGAGCCATTAGTCTTGGGACTCATTGATAAAAAGAAATGAGCAGCTAAAGACAATGAGCTTTGCTTTAATATAATTACGCCAGTGCTCTGCCTTATTGTGCTTCTGCCATTGCTCTGCCTCTCTGCCACTGCATTCTGCCATGCTCTGCTAAACTATAGGCTAGCTCTGCTGCATAATAACAAGCCCTGATGCTTTGGGTTTGTATACCTGGAAACTGCCTTGTCTCAGTTTACCAGATTGGCATTCAATGCCTTCACATGGCAGGCTTACTTAGCCAGTGTGACATCATGTCAAGACTGCACATCTGCAAGACATCCTGCTTGCAAGTCTTCTGCCAAGACTGGGAAGCTCTGGAAAGGACACAGATTGTCCAACAGGAGCCAAGATCATGTCAGAGATCATCTGCCTCTCTCCCAGCACCCTTGTTAGAGTCTGGGAAAATTCAGAAGCCTCAGCAGTTATCAAGACATTGACAGAATTCACTGCAAGTGTTTGGGTACTATGTGGAAACTGTAGTCAGCGCTGGGAGTCCGGAGATATAATTTTTGTGCGTAAATACTCAAAAGCCTTTTAGCAAAATGCTGCAAAAATCTAATTGAATTCAAGTGCCGTCTGCCTTAAGCAGAAAGTACCTTCTTGAGTCCCTCTAGTGGGCAAGTGGTATAATCAACCTCAAGAACCTCTTTTCCAGTTCTAATGGTTTAATGTTTATATTATTGCTAGTTATTTCGTAAGTGTTCTAGACTGTCATTCCTGTGTGTAATACTTTTCATGACCATTGCAAAGAACCTATTGTTATTAAAAATTGTGGCCAGTAACAAGTCCTGAATATCAAAATAATAATCTATATTAACTTTTGAGAAATCCTATCTCACACCATAATACCTGACACTACAGCCTGACTGCAGCATGGTGTGGATAACAGCAGCAGGTTCAACTCAGCCCATGCACCCATGTAAATGCAAACTTACATCAATGAATAAAACTGGTACTGCGTCCTGCTCATGAAGGAAGTTTTGTTTAGGAAGGGGAGAAAAGAAAACAGGGCAGATGCATGTGAATGAGTGGTACTGCTAAAACTCCAGGACACTTGAGCTCTGCATCATCCACGCGATAAACACAAAGTACTTCTCCAGCTTGCAAAGCTCCTTGACTAGCATGGGAGCAGGTTCTCTGCTTTAGCAGACATTGAAGCAGGTTAAGAACATGAATTATTGGAGGTGGATCCTGAGAAAAAAACATTGATACGGTTATAAACTGTTTAAAACAGGAATCTCTTCTGTTATTCTCAATAAAAGAAAAGTTAATGCTCTCAAATGAAGGTATGAAGTATATTCTGTCAAGGAGAATATACTTTATTAGATGTTCCTTTAACAGGCAACAGCCTTCTCCAAAATTCATCAAACGTCAAATCTGAGTTAAAATCCTGGCCTTTTCTGAGCAGCCATTTCAAAAACACATTCATTCCTCTTACTGCAGTAGTTGCATCACACCCTACATGTACTCCTCATTTGTGAATGGTTTCAAAACCACTTGTAGCTTTGATTATTTTTAAAACAGAAAGTGGAAGCAACTTTGAAACCTCACACACACACACTTTAAACAGATTAAGGATCTTATTCTCTAATATATGATATTTCCCCCTCTCTGTCTTCCCTTAAGAAGTATGGGATGACCAGTGCAAGATGTTATCTCAGTTGAAGGCTCATCTTTCCTCTAGGGTATCATTACTTCACCATGGCTTATTTATGAAATAGAAGATGTACAGGGAAATTGTACAAATGCAATGTACTTAACCTCTTGCTCTTTCCCTCCCTCTCTTTCTCTCTTTCCCCCCTCCCTTCCTAAAATGTGACCATGGGCAACTGGTCAACATATTTTTGCACTGCCACCTTTTTCACTGAGGTCATTGAAGCCTTTATTAATTTTTAGCAGTCATGTTTTGCAATTTTTCAACCATTTAACTGGCTTTAAGAGGGGAACTTTTATTTGTTTACTTAAGTAAAATCTCTGACAAATAAATCCTGAGGTTAACATGCTGCTCTTGAAGCACAGCTGTGCTAACAAAGGGTTCCTTCTCTCTTAAGACAATGCCCTGGTTGGAATAAAATGCACATTTGCATGTTTGTCCTTATGTTTCACCATATGTCATTGCCTGCAATGATGTTGAGCACTAACAGCTGTCATTTTAGTTGATAGGGTTGCTCCTTTAATAGATTGAACAAATAGAAGCTGATCTCCTTATATTAAATATGAGGGGTTTTGCAATATGGTATTTTTCAGGGCTGTACCTTGACTGCAGCTACAGTCACTGTCATAAAATAAAGTAAAACTCCTAGAGAGACTGTTTATATAAAAGCACCACTTACAATTGTCTCTGACAAATTAATTGGAACAGGTAAGGCAACTTTTGACTCATTTCAGTGTCTGGGGAGAAATTATTTTGTAATTTGTTATATGGCTGTAAACCAAACAAATAACGCAGTTTATTACTTGGAAAATGCCATTTCTTGAAATTCTAACTGTAATTTTGTAATGAATATGTTTGAATATTAAATGTATGCTGAAATAGATGATGGATGAAAAGAGAACCTTTGATTAAGAAATTAAAAAAATGCTTCTCTCATTATAAAATAAGCAACTTAGTAGTTAAATAGCAATTGTTTGTTTTCCCTATTTTGTTGACTAATTTGTGAGTTATGTTGCCATATGCTGTTTTGGAAGCCAGAAATGTAAAGAAATAAAAAAGTCCTTTGGGGCTGTTAATACATACAAACTAGTGCAAGAAATCTCAGATGAGAAGTCTATTAGCTGAGCTGTCATTCTGATACTTTCCCTCTCCAAGTATCAATTATGATCTAGTGGTGAAATTGTAACCTATGGTTAAGAGCTTCATCCTCTAGTACCTCTATTCCTATGTTCTTGATACTAATTGGCTAAAAAAAGAGCTGTGAACTAAAGAAGAGTTCTTCTACCTTTCAAACATGTAGGCAGCAAAAGGAAATTCTTAGTGTCCATAATGTTTCTTCTTTGTGGCAGGAAGGCTTTGATAACTATCAATAGGGTATATTTTAAAGCAAAAGAATCACCTTGTCCTTTAAATTAGACATTATTTTTTCCTGTGGAGATTAATAGAAGACAGAATCTATGTCCATGTTATTTGAACCTGCAGAGCTCACCCTGACTACATTATGGGGGGCTTTTACACACAGCACCCACATTTGTGTGTAATAAACATGAATCTCATTAGCACAACAGTGTGATTTGACAAGAGCAGGTATAAACATAGGCTTAAATATCTACATTGCTTTGCAAATTGTTACTCTCCCCAACAGTGCTCAGATTTAAATCTCTGTACTGTCTTCTATAATATAGTTCCTTGGAATTTATGGAAAGCATTTCCCAAAAATGCTGTTTGTTATTACATTATTTTTTGTTGGTGTTGTTTTATAAACCTATCTACCGATAAGAATGTAGTTCTTAAATTGAAACTGAAAGGATAGAGTATTAGGAATGCTGGCTTTAAAATAGTATTTTCAAAACATGAAATTATCTCAATTGCTGATTATGATCTAAATTATCACCAAATCACAGAATTGTCAATGTTGGAAGGGACCTCAAGGAAAACTAGTTCCAACTCCCCTGCCATAGGCAGGGACACCTCACACTACATCAGGTTGGTCAAAGGTGCATCCTGCCTGGCCTTAAATGCCTCCAGGGATGGGGCTTCTACCACCTCCCTGGGCAACCTGTTCCAGTGTCTCACCACCCTCACAATGAAGAACTTCTTCCTAACGTCCAATCTCAATCTCCCCTCCTCTACTTTGGATCCATTCTCCCCATTCCTATCACTACATGACACCCTAAAAAGTCCTTCACCAGCTTTCTTGTAGGCCCCCTTCAGATATTGGAAGGTCACAATAAGTTCTCTTTGGAGCTTCTCTTTCCCAAACTGAACAACTTATAATGCTGTTTAACGGTGTTCTTCCTTTTATAGGCAAGATTAAGCATGCAAAGTGTCCTGGAGTCCTGTATACCCCAAAATTTCTCTCCCTCTGTGGTTTGAATGGGAGAGATAAAGGCGTGAAAAGACTTGTTTCCCCCTCCCCTGCCCTGCAGGTGTGAAGTGGGACAGCAAGGGGCCCTTCTGGCACGAGGGGTGCCTGCGCAGTGCCTGTGCTGGAATCATCTGCGGATTGGCTGTGGTCTTCGTGCCTAGGAAGTGGTAACTCAGCTCTTTGTCTAGGAAGGTTATAAATGTTGGGGGGACTTCCCGCCTTGGGGTTCCTGCCTTAGAGTTCTTCCCCACCTGGATAGCTTCTGCAGAAGGAGCCCCTGGCATTCCAAAAGACAATCTCCTGAGGGAGCTTTGGACGGCTTTCATCTTAAGCACCCTTTATGCAGCTTTTATAGCCCTTAACGACCCTCGGAGGCTTCTGAAAGACAGCGAAGGGACAAGCATCTGGACCACCCTTCCTTTCAGCCAGCCTGACTCACCTGTGAGTAACTTTGGCTCAGCCTTATATTAATAAGGGGGATGCTATATTTAATAGTTTAAGCCTTTTCCAACTTCTGACTTCCAAAATATTCAAATCTACCTGTGGTATCCGTGTAGATCTTCTCAACCAACTGAACCTGCTAAGTAAAACTAAATTAATTTCTGTATATAGTTTTGGGGGCGGTTTTTGGGAAAATAAAATAACTCTATTTTTATATATATTCCTGACTCGGCCACATTAATTCTCTGCCTCCATGACACAAAGGTGAACCAAAGCTTGGTTTTATTGTACAGCTCTTACCCCATTCCTTGAAATACTATGAGAGACAGAAACAGTGGAAAAATTTGGTATAGTCCCACCCTCACACTACAATTCCCTTGTTCGAAGAAGAAAATTTTCTTATGCCAATATTACAGAGTGAGGAGTTTAAACACCATAGAATCATAGAATCATAGAATCA
>WAAF01020467.1:0-55575 GCA_013400475.1 Tricholaema leucomelas
TCTCTATTTTTCTTTCTTTTTTTTTTTTTTTAATATTTCATTTTCTTTCTTTTTCTTTTTCTCTTTTTTCTTTTTCTTTTTCTCTTTTTTCTTTTTCTTTTTCTCTTTTTTCTTTTTCCTTTTCATTTTCTTTCTTTTTCTTTTTCGTTGTCTTTTTCTTTTCTCTTTTTCTTTTTCTCTTTTTTCTGTCTCCTTTTCTCTTTTTTCTTTCTCCTTTTCTCTTTTTCTTTATATTTCTTTTTCTCTTTTCCTTTTCCTTTTTCTTCTTTTTCTCTTCCCTTTTCCTCTTTTGTTTTTCCTTTTTTCTTTTCATTTTTATTTTTCTTTGTTTTTATCTTTTCATTTTTCTTTTCCTTTTTCTTTTTTTTTCTTTTTCCTTTCTTTTTCTGTTTCTTTTTTTCTTTTGCTTTTGCTTTTGCTTTTGCTTTTGCTTTTGCTTTCTTCTTTTTTTTCTTTTTTCTTTTCTTTTTTTCTTTTCCTTTTCCTTTTTCCTTTTCCTTTCTTTTCCTTTTTCTTTATCTTTTCCTTTATCTTTTTCCTTTTCCTATTCCTTGTTTTCTTTTTCTAATTTTTTTAACTCAGAATATTTTCATTTCCCAGTCTCAACAGATGGAGATAAAATTAAACCCTAACTGCAAATTAGCAGCACTATGTTGTTTCCAAAGGGGAAAATGTTACTCTTTCTGGAGACATGCATCTGACAAGGATCCCATGCACACGGTCCTGCATGTAGGATAACCCATAGTCTTTACACATGCCACCTGCCATCTCCATGCCATATAGAGGTGTAAGCAGCCCTGAGGGTAATAAAGACTGGTAGCCATCTCCCCATTTTGACATCTTTGACATCAATAAAAAAAGGTAAATTGCTTGAACTGAGTCCCCTGCAGAGCGGAATCCCGAGGTTAGAGATTCTGATTTGCTCAGCGAAGAGTGGGAGTGGGGCAGGGTTATTTGCAGAATGGATCCAGGCTAGCTGATGTGAGTCTTGGTGAGTGTAATTTCTTAGGAGAAGGTAGTAGACCCTTTCACACGCCTCAGCCTCAGAGCAGTGAGTGGGCACTGGTAACATTGCCAGCTCTGCAGGAAGCAAAGGCTGCTTCTCAGTGTATGGAAACCACTTGGTGAGAGGACCTTGCTCTGATTAACGCTAGGAGATGGATGGGTTAGAAGGAAGGGTCAGCTTTTGTGAGGTGCTAAGTGTCTTCTCTTGCTTAAATCACTGAAAAGGAAAGATGTTCCAACTAGGTGCAAGAATTATTGTAGTCAGCACTGTGCCTTCACAGGGACTTTGTGTTGCCTAGGGTGAGGGGGCAGGTTGAGTCAGAAAATAAGGTCGGTCTGACCAGCAAATGCTGTGTAAACTGAAGCCCTGATAGGATTTGCATACAATTTTAAAGAACGCAGGGAGAAATGGTGCCGCAGGGGCTCGAAACTTCAATTCCTCTGAGCTTCCTCTTTTAACTATAAACTTATCATCCTATAACCTTTCTAACAAAGACATAAACACTTCAGCTACATATATTTTGATTGTTTCATGACAGTTTACTGGAGGCTTAGCAATGACAGATTTCTTCATTGTCTTTTTGCCAAAATTTGTCCTTTAAGTCATTTTTGTTGACTGCCCCTTTTAGCAGCTCACCTCACAATGAGAGAGGAGACAATTAATGGGAGGGTGATTTATCACTGCCAAAAACTGTCAAGGACTTCTGTTGTAGCTGGAGAAAAAGCAATTTCACATTATGGCATTTCATTCCGAATACATTGTATTTACAGCTCACAGTTTTATTTTCAGAGCCTATTATCAGGTGAAACAGTTGCATCTGAAATGTTGTTTGTGACATAGGTGACCTGTTAGGATTTGATAAGTATTTACGCCAGAGCACAAGGGGCTCACACATCTGCTGTTGGCAGAAGCAATGGAAAAAAATAACCTGGAAATGAGGCGTTTGATTTTTCTGGTTCCTACACTCGAGCATCTGTTGCTATAATTAAGTGGCATTCAGTAATTGCAGAGCAATGGTGAAATAAACATAAGCATTCTTGCCAGCTTTTAGGATTTGGTGTCCTTACAGTAAGAGAGACAAGCAAAGTGACTTCAGCAAGAACAAAGGGTTCTGTAACAAAGTTTAGCAATTAACTTTCTTGTTCCTTAAAAGGGATTTTAACAAGGAAAAATAGAGTGGGGGAGGGGGGGGATCCACACTGGCCAGTAGCATTCTTACATTTTGATCGCTGTGAGAGGTACAGCAGAGTATTGAACTGGGAACGTGTTAACACTTCTCTGTTGAATGTACATGACTCCCTTGAGATTGTATTTAGAAACTGAAAATTAAGCATGCACTGCTAACTGAAAAAATGAAATATATTATAGAGAGATTCTAATCCAACTTACTACTTGAATTTGAAGGGAGTGTTGAGCAGAAAATCTCTGTGAGGGCCCCTGCTGCCTTTGTTTACGCAGCAATTGTGGTGTAAATGAAAACGGAACCTGGTGGTCAGTATTAGTTAAGAACCCCGGTTAAAACAGGGCCTTTTAGTGAATCATTTAGAAGGTAAAACAGTCCAATGATCCTTATTCCGTGGAGAGACTCGGTATGCCTTTTAACAATTATTTTTTAGAGGTAGGATGAACTGGGGGGTATATAATCACCTTTTAACATTCATTTTTTTAGAGGTAGGTTGAACTGGGGGTATATAATCACCTTTTAGCAATCATTTTTTTAGAGGTAAGATGAACTAGGGGTATGCAATCACCTTTTAACAATTATTTTTAGAGGTAGGGTGAACTGGGGGGGGGATATATAATCACCTTTTAACAATTACTGTTTAGAGGTAGGGTGAACTGGAGGTATATAATCACCTTTTAACAATCAATTTTTTAGAGGTAAGATGAACTAGGGTATACAATCACCTTTTAACAATTATTTTTAGAGGTAGGGTGAACTGGGGGGGGGATATATAATCACCTTTTAACAATTATTGTTTAGAGGTAGGATGAACTAGGGGGTATTAAATTAATTTAAAAAAAAATATTGTTTAGAAGTAGGATGAACTGGGAGCATATCATCTTTTCCTGAAAGAGGATTTAAACGAGAATGGTCTCATCTAATCAGAAGTTCTGTGCTCGTTGTGACTTTGTCTTTTAAGAACAAGCTGTCCAACGAGTTATTTCAACAACGGTCCCTGTACTAAAACTAAAAATAAAAATGGATAATTGAATAGCAGCAGCCATGTAACCCAACAGATATGTGGCAGATGTAGCGTGTTATAAATTCTGGGAGCCTAAGAATAGAAAAGAGTGTCTGGCTCTTGCTGTCTGTCGAGGCCAATAAAAAGTGAGCAGGAAAAAAGAGCTATTAGTATTGCTTGAGGAGGCCATTCTTATATGTGCTATGGCACTTGTATGTTGCATGGTCTCACGCAAGTTTGGCTTTAACTGTATGCCTGCCTTCTTGGCTGGCAGAGTAAGAGGAACCACTGTGCAGTAAGTACCTTGAATATATACATAAATAGATATATACATGCCTACATAGGTATACGTTCACATAATTACATGCAGAGAGAAAGAGGGACACAAAATGAGTAAAGCAAAGGAGAAAAATGTGTACTGGAGATGGGATGAGATTGAAAAGTGAAACTAGCAGTTAGTTTTTCCTTCAGTTTCCATCGCTTACACTCAAATCTGTGTGTCCACAGCAAGCCATAAAAAGTCTATGATTCTAAGTCGGTCAGAGCATTAAAGAGCTGGAATAGCATAGGATCAGAATCTATATCTTAGATAATTGTTACTGTCAGATTGCTTTTCTCACTTTGCTGCTCAGGTAGTGAAACTGAATCTGTTAATTAATTTTACTTACACAAATTTTGCTTATTAAATACAAATACTTTGAGAGTAGTTATAGCTTTCTCAACTGATAGATTAATATTTTAAGCTGCATTTAATTAAATCTGTTGCTAATTTCAGCAGCTATTTTAATTACTACTGCACGTGTTTTCATAGCATAAGGTGGGGGGAGAAATCTGGGTAGGCTTGAGGACACTGCTGTTTGAGAGTCTGATTCTATGATGGTTTGGGTGTTCCCTGCCCTCCCCCCCCCCCAACTTTGGAAAATCACCCAGACTGGGCTCAGTCAATCTGGAAATTGAATGAAGCTTTATGTTTACAGCTTAGCACAATATACAAGCAGATATTTACAACAGATACAGAAATACACAAGTTAAAAGGTAATACAGTAACACAGCAGCCCTCCCAGAAACCTGAGTCCCCATGAAAGGCTCCCAACCACCCTTCTGCCTCCTCCCACCCCTCTACCTTACCCCAGACTTTGCCTTATGTATTAAGGTGATTTTGGAGGGTCGGGCAGGTGAGTTAGGAAACAGAAGGATTAGTCAGGCAGCAAGTTAGAGGGAAGTTCATGCAGCCCCAAGAGACAGAGAGCGACTCTGTTATCTATATTTATGTTCCTGTTCTTATACATCTCAGCAAGCCTATGAGTGCAGTAGACATCACCATTGTTTCCTTTTCACAGCCTATAATCTAATTTGTCTCACTTAGCTTCAAACTAGCACAGATTCTTAATAAACATAGTATATAGATTAACCTGCTTTTTTATTCTTCAAGTGAGCTATTGGATTTTGATGTTTTAGGAATCCCAACGGAGCAATGTTTCCAAACTAGGTGAGAGTCTAAAGTCTTTGATCGTCTGTCAGGCTTTGCCGGTGATCTGGTGTCACTGCTCTGTACCCGTGCTTAGCTCTGTGCTTATTTACTATGATGTTCTTTGAGGAAGGAGTTGCCCCTTAAGCATTTGCACAGGACTTTGATTTCTTTTTTTGAGCCCTAGGCACTAAAAATAAGTGGTCACACGTGAGGTATTTTGTTCAGCAATGTTGGAAGCTTTTTATTTGCGATGGAGGCAAGCCCATGGTCAGTGGCTTTGGGCATGCTCCTGCCATCCTTGTATTGGCTTCTCTTTCTGAGCCATTTGATTAGGGAATGCACCATTAGGACCTCTTACAATCAACATTCTTTTGCCAACATCCATTCTCAGCCTATTAAAAGAAGAAAGATAGTTGTGAGAACTCTGTCAGTAGCAAAAGATCTATTACACTGTCCACTAAAAACTTAGCAGAGGCTATAGGAGAGTTTTTTAATTGAGATTTTTACAACCGTTTGATAACACTGTTTTGATCACCATATTTAGGGCTGGATTCCAACAGTGGACATAAAACCTCTGACTAATCCACTGAGTCTCCCAGTCCTTGTCATATATTGCTTAATGGTCCATGCTGCCAGGAATTATAATAGCTTTCTAGTATTTTTTTTTAAGGAAACTTTATGGTCACAAAGTCTTATACGAGTTTCAGAGTTTCAAAATGACAGTCAAAAACCCACTTACTAGAGCTATGCTAAACTGCAGAATTTTGTATTTACAGTAAGTGCCTAAAGCCTTAAATCACATATATTATAAGTTAATGACTAGTATTCTAACTTTGTTTGGTTAATGTTTGCAGGGCACTTACAGATGCTAGAATAATCTCTAATGTTTTTGCTCAATCTGCTCTGGAGATGGATGAAATAAATAGTTTAAACTAATTAATGTAACACCAGCTGTTACAAGTGCTTGGCAGACGTCTGTGAGTTTTGATGGGCAGAGAGCGGCTGTTGTACTTGACTTTATTTTAGTACAATGTTGATCACAGTGTAAGCTGGAATAAATGACGAGCCAAAGGAGGGAACAGAGGATGAATTCTGTGTAATGCAAAATAAATATTGGCCTTTTTCTGAAAATATTTTTTGAGGTCAAGGAAGAGTTACAGTGGACTTTTATTAAGTCTTACGTGCTGTGACAGCAGCTGCGTTAACCATTGTGATGGTTTGGGTGTTCCCCACCCCCCCCTTTGGAAATCACCCAGACTAGACTCAGTGGCTCTGGAAATCGAATGAAGCTTTATATTTACAGCTTAGCAGAATATCCAAGCAGGTATTTACAACAGATACAGAAATACACAAGTTACAAAATGTAATACAGAAACACAACAGCCCTCCCAGAAACCTGAGTCCCTAGGAGGGCTCTCAGCCACCCTTCCACTTTCTCCCCACCCCTCTCTCTTACCCCAGATCTTACCTTATGCCCAAGGAAGATTGGAGGGTTGGCCGGGGGGTTAGGAAGCAGGTGGATTTAGTCACACAGATGGCAGGTTAGGTTAGAGAGAGAGATGCAGCCCAAAGCCCATACAGAGAGCAACTGTGTTACCTATATTTACATTCTTATTCTCATACATCTCAGCAAGCCTATGAGTGAAGTAGACATCACCATTGTTTCCCTTTCACAGCCTGTGATCTAATTCTTCTTACCAAAATGTTCTAGCTAGCTTCAAACTAGCACAATCATCCTCAATATTCACACACTTTCTAAAACCTGCAAAAATACATTCTAGGCATCTATGAATATTTGCATTGCTTTTAGATTACAAAGTCTTAAGACTTACTATGAGCGTTTTGGCTGCATAATTCTGCCTAATAAATGCTGTTAGAAAGAAAGATTAGAAAGACAGGTCAGGAAATAAAAGTTAGTTCTAGAAAGTTAATGTATTTGCAAAGAATAAGCTGGATTTTACAGAATCGTATAATCAGTCAGGGTTGGAAGGGACCACAAGATCATCCAGTTCCAACCCCCCTGCCATGCCCAAGGACACCCTACCCTAGATCAGGCTGCCTTGAGCCCCATCCAGCCTGGCCTGAAGCACCTTCAGGGACAAGACCTCAGCCACCTTCCCAGGCAATCCATTCCAGACTTTCACCACTCTCATGCTGAACAGCTTCCTCCTCATGTCCAGTCTGAATCTCCCCACCTCCAGCTTTGCTCCATTCCCTCTAGTCCTGTCACTCCCTGGTAGCCTGAAAAGTCCCTCCACAGCTTTTTTATAGGCCCCTTTCAAATACTGGAAGGCCACAAGAAGGTCCCCTGGGAGCCTCCTCTTCTGCGGACTGAACAGCCCCAACTCTTTCAGGCTGTCCTTATAGGAGAGGTGCTGCAGCCCTCTGCTTATCCCAGTGGCCAGCACATCCACATCATTCATGTAATGGGGGCTCCAGAACTGGATGCAGTCTCCAGAACTGGATTTCAGTGCTGTTTGTATGCATTCTGTTGACTCTATGGTATGCTTGTTATTTATTTCTTTTCCACCCTAAAGATGGGCACGACTGCAAAAGAATTGTATCAAAATGAACTTGTTTGTGCCGTAGCTGTAATCCATCAGTTCACAGTCAAAAATGAACTTAAGTTTGCGCTGTAGCTGTAATTTATCAGTTCACAGTCAGAAACACACCAAAGCCAAAAACATATTTCTGATGAAAATTTACTGTCTCCATGTCATTTAGTAAGAAGTTAAAATATCCAAGCAAGTTCTCTTTTAAAGTTGGAAGGTAGAATAATTGTGCTGTGACAGGGAAAGGATGGCTGCTATCTCTCTATGTGCCAGCATTAAGATAACAGTGTCATTGTACAGATTGCTACTGTGTGAATATGTCTAATAAGTTATTATAGCGTGCTGAGCAGATGGCAAGTGTGCTCCTGAAAGAATTGATGGATGAGATATGATGTCATCAGTGAGATGACAAGGTTCACAAGGTACTTGACCTCCAAGAATAAGTCCTAACTGGTTAGAATTCCAAATGGTGAACTTTTGTGACACTGGCTAAATGGGAAATATGTGCAATTTGTATTTCTTTATGGTAGTGTTTACCCTCTTCACTGAACTCCACATAATGGGATTTGGTCCCTGAAGACTTGGAGATATTGTTGGAAGGTTTCACCCTGTAACCTTCAGAGGATTTCAAATACAAATCTATATGTCTAAACTGTAGCAAAATCCTACCAAATCATATTTATGAAGTCATGTCAATATCTTTTCGTCCTTTATATGTATGTATATAGAAAGGATTTAATTGAGATACTGATTTAATTTACAGTATTTAGAAAGAGTGAATGTTGACTTTATTTATAGAAGAATGTGTTTAAAGTTGTGGGCTATACTAGCATGAGAAGGATCTTAATAGTATAATAATTATAGTCCCCATCTCTAAATTGAATTAAAATATTTGATTGATCTACCTATCTATCTATTTATCTATTCATCCATCTATCTATTTATCTACCTATGCATCTATCTATCTATGCATCTATCTATTCATCCATCCATCTATCTATCTATCTATCTATCTATTTCTCTGTCTGTCTAGATATTATCTTTTTTTGTCTTGCTTCAAATTACCAAGTGGGATTTACATTGTTGAAACACAGAGGTCTCAAACAGCCCTCTTAATTCTTTGGATGATTCATGAAGTGAGGAAAATCTGTGTGAAAGCCTCAAGAGGGAGAATCCAACCACCGAAGTTTAGGCACTGCAGCTGCATCTGAGACATGTAACATCTCTTTGTTGTATGGAGAATTTAGGCCCTTGTTTAGAGAGTTATGCTTCCCTGGCAGGTGGATAACCTAGCAGAGGAATTCTATATCTCTCTCAGGCACTCTGTAAACCCTCCCCAGTCTAGCAGAGGAATTCTATCCTTCATCTCTCTGAGGCACTCTGTAAACCCCCTCCATCACCAAGTGACCTCTGTATGTGTATTTTTATGAGCAACTATAGAATCGTAGAATGGTTTAGGTTGGAAGGGACCTCAAAGATATCCAGTTCCAGCCCCTTGCAATAGGCAGGGGCACCTCCCACTAGAACAGGTCACCCAAGGCCTCATCCAGCCTGGCCTTGAACACGTCCAGGGAGGGAGCAGCCACAACCTCCCTGGGCAACCTGCACCAGTGTCTCACTGTCCTCACTGTAAAGAACCCTTTCCTAACATCTAGTTTGAATCTCCCTTCTGCCAGTTTAAAACCATTAATCCTTGTCCTTTCATTACAAGGCCTTGTAAATAGTCCCTCCTCAGCCCTCCTGTAGGCCTCCTTCAGATGCTGACAGGCTACCACAAGGTCTCCTCGAGGCCTTTTATGCAGACAGATCCCTCAAAACTTGGAATTCAAAGTTTGTACCTATACATTTCAAATAAGAAACAGAAACAGAAGAAGTAAAAGGCAATATATACAAAGGTGATGAACGAATGCTAAAGAAATATCTATGCCTTTCCTGCAATTAAAGTTAGAGGCAATGAGTTTGGGGTCATGTTTCTTATCCTCTAAAATTAATCAAGCCCTTTTGCACAACTGATTTCACTGTATTTGGCTACAATCAAAAGCAGGAAGACAGCAGGCTGAAGCATGAGCATAGCAGTTTGTCTTTTAAAATCTTTAATAAAATACTTGTAGTTTCTTAAAATATTGAGTGTTGTTTGGCTTGTGTGTTAGTTTGAGCCTTGCTGGGATATTTTAGTGAGAGGAGTTAGATTATAGGCGGAAACAATGGTGATGTCTACTGCACTCCTAGGCTTGCTGAGATGTATAAAAACAAGAAAACAAATACAGAAACAGAGTTGCTCTTTGGCTCTGGCTGCCTCCCTTCTCTCTCTAACCTGCTGTCTGTGTGACTAATCCTTCTGCTTCCTAACACCAATTCTCCAAACTCACCTTGAATGTAAGGCAAAGTCTGGGATAGGGCAGANTATGTTCATTGTGGAAAACTCTTCTATATTTTATTGATTTCAGAGCAAAACATAAATGCTATATGGGAAAATAAACTACGACAGCATGTACATACGCACTTGTTCCCAGTCACAGGATCACAGGATGTTAGGGCTTGAAAGGCACCCAAGGAGATCATTGAATCCAACCCCCCTGTCACAGCAGGACAATACTATCTAACACAGATCACAGAGGAACACGTCCAGACAGGCCTTGACAGGCTCCAGAGAAGGAGACCACACAACCTCTCTGGAGAGCCTGGCCCAGTGCTGTGTGAGCCTCACAGTAAAGTTCTCCCTTGTGCTGGTGCAGAACTTCTTTTACTGCAACTTTACGCTATTTATTTTCTACATTAATAGTTCTTTGAGATATTTAAATATTCATGTGACAACCTAGGATTTATATACATGAATTGAAACAAGAGGAAATGAGATGAAAGCACCAAAAATCCTAAAACAGTATAATTTTTACATTTGGTAATCTGAGTTTGAAAGAAGTAAAAGTTGTTTGCAAACTTTCTCCTACTGGGGGATGCCATTTCATTTCTTAACTCAGCTTGTAGGTGCAATAAAACTTTACAGCTTCATATAATCATAGAATCAACCAGGTTGGAAGAGACTTCCAAGCTCATCCAGCCCATCCTAGCACCCAGACCTGTCCAATCAACCAGACCGTGGCACTAAGTGCCTCAGAAAGGCTTTGCTTGAACACCTCCAGGGACGACATCTCCACCACCTCCCTGGGCAGCCCATTCCAATGCCAGTCACTCTCTCTGTGAAGAACTTCCTCTTAGCATCCAGCCTAGATCTCCCCTGGCACAACTTAAGACTGTGTCCCCTTGTTCTCTTGCTGGTTGCCTGACAGAAGAGACCAACCCCCACCTGGCTACACCCTCCCTTCAGGTAGTTGTAAACAGCAATGAGGTCACCCCTGAGCCTCCTCTTCTGCAGGCTGCACACCCNGCTCTCAACCACCCCCTCACCTTCCCCTACCCCTCTCAATCTTACCCCAGTCCCAAGGAAGAATGGAGGCTCGGCCAGGGGGATTAAGAAGCAAGGTGAATCAGCCAAAGCAAATGGAGGGTGAGGCTAGAAAGCAAGATGGAGTTCAGCCAGCAGCCCCGAGCTCCCCAGCAGGCAAAGAGCTGAGAGGAAAGCCCAGAGCAAAGTGCCAAGCAAAGTGACCTGATCTAATGTTCTGCTTTTCTTCTTTACACATCTCAGCAAGACTGTGAGCGAAGTACACATCATCATTGTTTTCGTTTCATAGCCTATTATCTAGTCCTCATCAAAACATTCTATCTAGGCTCAAACTATCACAGTGTGTTACAAAATTCTCCCTTCCTTATATAAAAAATATTACTCAGCATCCCTAAATTACTTCAAATTGACAGCAAAGCTTTGGATCAAGTTGTGAAGTTGTGAACACTATAACAAAGTATGAATTTTAGAGTTATTATTTAGAAAATATGGATTACAATGTAAAGTTGCAATCCATTTCTTCTTTTTTGGTGTTTTGTTTTTTTTTTTTTTTTAGTTCATATTAAATCTATGTCCTTAATCATCCAAACCACTTTTTTGGTTAGTGTAATTACCTAATGCTCTGTCAAAATATTTAGAACCATCAGAAGATTTTTATTAGATAATTTGATAAATTACAATTTTGGTTTTGCATTGTTAAATGAAACATAAACATGATACATTTCTCATGTGGTATTGCCATTGATTGTGTGGCTAAAAAGGTTTGAGAAGCTAAGGCTTTTCTGCCCAATCTGATCAGTGTATACATGCCCGCATGTATATGTATGTGATAGGGACATGTGAAGTATTGATGCAAGGCAAATGAGTGTTCACCAAGCTCTCTTTGCCATATGGCCCATGTGGAGGATAGAAGGCCCTGACTAGCTTAAGCCTACCATATGGGCCTGGTGGAAGAAGGTAGGTCTTACACACAGAGCAAACCTACCACATGGACTGGGTGGAGTACTCAAAATTCCAAACATTTCTCATACACCTGGGCGTTTTACACAGAAGAATTTAAAAATGGACCTGATACATTACACACCAAAGCCATTGAAAAATGGATCAGTTGTTTAGATGTAATATGATGCATTTAAGCAGTGTTCAAAACTGTATAATCAGGGCTTAATTTGAAATAGTGAAGAGGATCATCAATCATTTAAAACTGACTATTTTACTTTGCATATAACACCTGCTGTATAGTGGCACTGTACAATACCACCATAAATGAGGTAGAAGGCATAACAGCTACAAACAGTGATAGGGATTTTTTCCCTCCTATGCTTAATCTGAAACACAAATCTCACACTCTTTGGAAAGGTGGCAGGTGAAGTCCTGGGCTTAGAAATGGCTTCTGTGTTCTAAAGTTTTGGGCAATTAAAATCTATCCTAGGATTAGATCATTGACTCAACTTTGTTTCCTCTGTAAAACCAGAAAGAACAATGCCAGCTGAAGCTTTGCTGTTTTGGTGTCTAAGCTGTCTCTTGATTTTGTGGGCAGCAGTTACCAGAATGATACTGGCCACATAGGCCTTATTTGGACCTCCCATCAATTTCCAGGGTAAGGGGCAGTGCTGTGGAGACACAGTATGTGTGCTGGAAGGATAGTACAGGCTCTGAGTCAGGAGGACTGAGATACATCCACTGGTGTTGCTTTTAAATATATATCTCCTGAAAAAGTCTGAGTAGACCTCTCTGTGTAGCATCTTCACTCTCTCAGTGAAGAACTTTCTCCTCTCTGTGAGGAGAAAGTTCTTCACTGAGAGAGTCATTGGCTACTGGAATGGGCTGCCCAGAGAGGTGGTGGAGTCGCTGTCCCTGGAGCTGTTCAAGGCAGGATTGGACGTGGCACTTGGTGCCATGGTCTAGCCTTGAGCTCTGTGGCAACGGGCTGGACTTGATGATCTATGAGGTCTCTTCCAACCTTGGTGATACTGTGTTACTGTGATTAAATGGCTGGAAATCTTGTGGTGCTCCTTAGTAGTGCCTTACTTTATAGACCAAAGAGGCAGTAAATTAGCTTAGTAAAAAAGTCAGATTTCAAACCAATGGACTTAATGTTGAAACTTCCTACAGATGTCCAAGTAAACATAACTGTATTGTCTTGAATTATTTATAGTAAAAAAAAAATAAGCAGAAGTCAGATCAGGACCATTCCAACTGTGATTATATAAAAATATAGGAAAATGGAGCATAAAATAAAGATGTAACTTAAAAACCTTATTTTCCAATCTCTCACTTGTTTTGTAATGGTTTGTTATCACAGTTTTACCTGTGAAAATGAGTAAGTGGAGAAAAGTCAAAATTTATTTTTCAAAGAGTAAGATTATTTAGGTGGATTTGTCTCCTTGGGTGTCTGTCACAATCTTTTCATTGTCTCTAACTGTAGTTTTTTCTCCTCTAGTCTTTAGGTAGACTTGTGTTACTGGTAAATGTTCCTGTAATGTTACTGGTAAAAGACTCAGTGACATTAAACCCTATGTAGCCAAGGATGAAATCCCCACAACTCCAAAAAAATGGATGTAATCTTTGATTTTATCTTCTTCAAAATCAGGTTAAACAAAAAGTAACCAATTTGTGCCTTAACCCAATCATACACCAGAAAGCAGAAGATAGGCCACACAATAGCCCCCACTAAGTAAAATAGCTTCATGAGCTTCATTCTGATTCCCAGAGTTAATTAACAATCACTCAAAATTAATTTGCCGCACACTGGAGTGCCAAAATAAAGGATGTCATCTTTGGGTGTTACCTGCCCCTCCCCCACAACTTTGGAAATAACCCAGACTA
This sequence comes from Tricholaema leucomelas, assembly GCA_013400475.1. NCBI lineage: Eukaryota > Metazoa > Chordata > Aves > Piciformes > Lybiidae > Tricholaema lacrymosa > Tricholaema leucomelas. Next base: position 13,448 of record WAAF01020467.1, read on the forward strand.
GACTCAGCTGGCTCTGGAAATTTGAATGAAGCTTATATTTACAGCTAGCACAATATACAAGCAGATATTTACAGTATATACAGTTATAGACAGAAATATACAAGGTAAAAGGTAACACAAAAACACAACAGCCCTCCCAGAAACCTGAGTCCCCAGGTTAGACTCCAAATCATCCTTCCACCTTCTCCCACCTCTCAACCTCACCCTAGACGTTACCTTGTGCCCCAAGGAATAATGGAGGTCGGCCTGGGAGGTTAGGAAGCAAGTAGATTAATCAGAGAGGTTAGAGAGAAATGCAGCTCAGAGCTCAGGCTGTGCTTGAACTCCCTTATCTATGTTTTAAGTCTTGTTCTTATACATCTCAGCAAGCCTGTGAGTGAAGTAGACATCACCACTGTTTCACAGCCTGTGATCTAATCCTTCTCACCAAAACATTCTAGCTAGCTTCAAACTAGTACAACGTGAAATTTCAACAGACAAACTTTGTAAGTTGGAAAATAATTGCAAGATCATTGAGTCCAAATGTTATCTAACTCTCCCACATCATAGAAGGGGAAGAAAATGCTGAAACAAAGATATTTGAGAAAAAAAAAACAATAACTGTTATTGGGAAAGATATTTGAAAAGTAAGGAAAATACTAAGCAGTAGAAACGCAGAAAAAAATAGGAGTAATGAAGGACAGTGGAAAATTATTCTGAAAATATTTAGAACAGAATTTAGATTTTAGCATTTGAACTCATTGATTTCTACTGAAATTCAATAGAACAGCCTTCATCAGTGGCACTGACTTCAGAATAAAAAGAAAACCATTCAAGTTGCTGCACTGAGAGCAGCCAGGAAGAAAGCAACCTGGGAGTACTGCTAGATAGTAGCTGAAGATGAGCCAGCAGTGTGCCCAGGTGGCCAAGACAGCCAATGGCATCCTGGCCTGGCTCAGGAAGAGTGTGGCCAGTAGGACAAGGGAGGTTATTCTGCCCCTGTACTCAACACTGGTCAGGCCACACCTTGAGTATTATATCCAGTTCTGGGCTCCTCAACTCAAGAGAGATGTTGAAATACTGGAACGTCTCCAGAGAAAGGCAACAAAGCTGGTGAGGGGCCTGGAACACAGCCCTGTGAGGAGAGGCTGAGGGAGCTAGGGGTGTGCAGCCTGGAGAAGAGGAGGCTCAGAGCAGACCTCATTGCTGTCTACAACTACCTGAAGGGAGACTGTAGCCAGGTGGGGTTGGTCTCTTCTGCCAGGCAACCAGCAAGAGAACAAGGGGACACAGTCTCAAGTTGTGCTGGGGGAGGTCTAGGTTGGATGTCAGGAGGAAGTTCTTCATAGAGTGATTGGCATTGGAATGGGCTGCCCAGGGATTGTGTTGGAGTCACTGGAGGTGTTCAAGCAAAGCCTGGTTGAGGCACTCAGTGCCATGGTCTAGTTGATTGGCCAGGGCTGGGTGGTAGGTTGGACTGGCTGATCTGGGACATCTTTTCCAACCTGGTTAATTCTATGAGTCTATGATGAATCTGATAATTTTTTATCTTCTTTGCTGACTGTGACCCGTAGTCTATGATTACACAAAGGACATTTTTTGGTGTTCTCTAACATGTATTCTGATATATTAGCATAAATTACATATTCCAAGACATGAAGGCACATGCAGGCCAAATCTCACTTTAACGTGGATGCCTCAAATGGAGCAGAAAACATTAGAGGTAAAAGTTGTGCATTATTCTGTAATGAGCATCAGGGAAGTGTATACCATGGAAATCTCACTAATGGACACATTCTGGCAGCTCGCTGCAGATGTTTGATCAATGAATTGCAAGAGGAATCATGTCACATACAACAACGTGTGGGTTTTCATTCTGAATTTTGTTTCTGAGCATTCTGGGATTTACAGATTTTGGGTTGTTTATTGTTATAGATTTCCGTGAAAATCAGATATTAGGATATAACCTATAGACAGTGGGTTGAGAAATGTGGCTGTAATGTCCCAAAGGACTGTTTCTGATGCTATAAAATATGAAATTCAGATTGGACTCCCATAGGCAGACAGCCAAATTTCTATTAGGATATCATAACCATACAATCCAAAATGTGTGTTTCAGTTATTGGCTACAACATTTGCATCTTAGTACTGGAACCATTCCGTAGATAGAGACATTAAGGACGTTTATGATACTTGTTAAAAAAAAAATTGTATTGTGGATTCATTTTAAAAAGTGAGTTAAATATAATTGATAGTCTCTTATGCAAATATGTGTGGGTTTAGCTCCAAAACTGAGGAAGCCTCTGTGCTATATTGCTCCGTGATACTAAACCAGCTCGTTCACTTTGTCCTCTTTCTGATGACAGTTTGTCAAAATAGGATGCTTCATGTCCTTGTGTTTCCAGTAACAATTACTGTGTTATCTGTGGAAAGTGTTGAGATCTTGGAGTTACTGGACCATATATTTCTGTGAAAAGTGCATATAGCCACTTGGATACTTAAGCAAAGACCAGACATTATTGAACTATTGACGATAAAACATCTGTTACCTTAACCTCTGGGAAGCAAAACTGCAGGGCTTAACCAGCAATCCCCACGGCAATTCCTTTTCAAAGCAAGGTCTCTTCCCCAGCATTTCCAATGCATTTGTAGCTCATCCTTGCATATTCAGGAATTGCTGGACCTGTGACCCAATAGCTTCATATAGTTGTGTTGTCCCCTTCTTCTGCTGCTGATTGCCTGGGATAAGAGACCAACCCCACCTGGCTACAACCTCCCTTCAGGTAGTTGTGGGCAGCAATGAGGTCTGACCTGAGCCTCCTCTTCTCCAGGCTACACACCCCCAGCTCCCCCAGCCTCTCCTCACAGGTCTGTGTTCCAGGCCCCTCACCAGCTTTGTTGCCCTTCTCTGCACATGTTCCAGTATCTCAACATCTCTCTTGAATGGAGGAGCCCAGAACTGAACACAGGACTCAAGGGTTTTATTTAAGAAGTTATTAAAGTAGTGGGCATTAATAGGATTTTACAGAAACTGAAGTAAATCACAGAATCACAGGATGATAGGGGTTGGAAGGGACCTCCTGAGATCATGGAGTCCCACCCCCCTGCAAAAGCAGGATCACCTAGGGCAGCCCAGATGGGTTTTGAATGTCGCTAGAGAAGGAGACTCCACAACCTCTCTGGGCAGTCCATTCCCTCTGTCACCCTTGCTATAAAGAAGTGCCTCCTTTTGTTGTGGTGGACCCTCCTGTGTCCTGGCTTGTAGTCTTTGTTCCTTGTCCTATCAGTGGGCATCACTGAAAAGAGACTGGAACCTTCATCCTGACACCCACTCACCACGTATTTATAGACGATAAGATATCCCCTCAGCCTTCTCTTCTCAAGACTGAATAGCCCCAGTTCTGTCATAGAAGAAGTGCTCCAAGTCCTGCAATCATCCTCGTATGTAGTTCTCGTGTATGTGACTATACATCTTGTAAAATATACTGTGTTTCTACAAAAAAAAACAAACAAACCACATTGTCACTGAACATTTGATGTATTTATCTAAAACATTATATTTTCTCATGTTATTCTGAGAAAAAAAACATGACAGTATTCCTTATGAGTGTTCAGGTAAATAAAAGCTCACCTTATTTAAAAGATTCAGTTTTACAAACTCTGACCAGATATTTTTTTCTTCTGTGCACAGATCAGCAGTAGAAGCTACCATATATGCACAATGTTTAAACCTCTTTCATCTTCTCTATTCAACTTCTCTTGACAAGTTTATTTGTGAAATGCCAGTACTGTTGACTTCTGTGTTGCCACTTTACACCAGATGCCAAGCATGCCTGCTCAACCTGATCTGCTTGCCAGCACTCTAGGGATGAGAGTGTGGGACAGGTTATGTGCTCCTGAATGTATGACAGCTGAGTGTTGCCACAGACACATTGCTCTCTGTTCATTTGCTGTTTGGTCACTGATTCATGCTGTCAGCAAATAACCAAGAACTTCTGCCATGTGACAAGGCTGCAGGAGCACTGATGCTTAGTCCTCCCAACATGATTAGATGTGGACTTCTTGAAAATATTGACTATATTGACTTTTGTTCTGCTTTGTTTTGTTTTTCCTGAGGAGAAGGATTAGGATTACCGATGGAACACAGACAAAGAAAACCGGTGTGAATACATTGAAGTTCTGGGTATTTGCTGTCAGCAAATAACCAAGAATTTGTGCCATGTGACAAGGCAGAGTTCTACACTTTGGCCACCATTAGCCACCACAACCCCAAGCAGTGCTTGGGACAGTGCGGCTGGCGAGCAGCCAGGAAGAAAGGGACCTGGGAGTACTGGTAGATAGTAGCTGAACATGAGCCAGCAGTGTGTCCAGGTGGGTGGCCAGGAGAGACAATGGCATTCTGGCCTGGATCAGGAACAGTGTGGCCAGTAGGACAAGGGAGGTTATTCTGCCCCTGGACTCAATACTGGTCAGGCCACACTTTAAGTGCTGTGTTGAGTTCTGGGCTCCTCAATTCAAAAGAGATGTTGAGGTACTGGAACATGTCCAGAGGAGGGGCCTGAAACAAAGCCTTGTGAGGAGAGGCTGAGGGAGCTGGGGGTGTGCAGCCTGCAGAAGAGGAGGCTCAGGAGTGACCTCATTGCTGTCTGCAACTACCTGAAGGGAGGCTGTAGCCAGGTGGGGTTGGTCTCTTCTCCCAAGCAACCAGCAACAGAACAAGGGGACACAGCCTCAAGTTGTGCTGGGGGAGGTCTAGGCTGGACGTTAGGAGGAAGTTCTTTCCAGAGAGAGTGATTGGCATTGGAATGGGCTGCCCAGGGAGGTGGTGGAGTTGCCATCCCTGGAGGTGTTCAAGCAAAGCCTGGATGAGGCACTTAGTGCCATGGTCTGGTTGATTGGCCAGGGCTGGGTGCTAGGTTGGACTGGATGATCTTGGAGGTCTTTTCCAACCTGGTTGATTCTACAATTTTAAGGCAGCAGGAGCATTGATGCTTAGTCCTCCCTAATTGCAACATGACTCGATGTGGACTTCTTGAAAATGTTGACTTGTGTTTTGTTTTGTTTTCCTGAGGGGAATGAATATTAGGATTATTAACGGAACACAGACAAAAATGTGTGAATACATTGGAGTTCTGGGTATTACCATAAAAACTTCATCTTCAAAGAATTACAAGTTACCAGCTGTGCTCTTATCAAGAATTGCCTTCTTACTACTGTTATATGCACAAAAAGAAAAAGGAGTGGTGTTATTTCAACTGACAGGGACACTAATATTGTTGATATTCCTTATTTTTTTAAATCACCTTAAATCCCCAAAGAATATATGTCCAAAGGATTACTAATCCAAATTATGTGGCTCTGAAAGTGATCAAATAAAATCTTGCAAAATGCAGTTCTGATATTCTATAGGTTTTTTTCCTCTGCATTTTGCAGTAGCCACACGGAAACAGCCTCTAAGTGTAGGTAGAAACAGGCAGCAAAAGTGTATGCATACTGTAAGTGCATTGCCTTGTGTATTGCTTTTATCACCTGCAATGTAGATATTTGTGCCCATAATTTTGAAAATGTAAGGTTTAGTGTACAATGTATTAGTTATGTAATCTTGTCCAATCTCTAATTTGAAGTTTGATCTTAATCAGGAATTTTGCTCATCTGAATATACTTGGCTCAATCTTTGGTTCTGCATGTATTTAGGTATGGTCAGGCTATCTAGCTGAGGGAGACTGCTTCTGTAGCCAACACATTAAAGGGGATTAAATAGATAGTACCATGAATGATACTGGAAGGTGTCCAGAGAAGGGAGATGAAGCTGGTGAGGGGCCTGGAACACAGCCCTGTGAGGAGCGGCTGAGGGAGCTGGGGGTGCACAGCCTGAGGAAGAGGAGGTTCAGCGCTGATGTCATTGCTGTCTACAACTACCTGAAGGGAAGCTGTAGCCAGGTGGGAGTTGGCCTCTTCTGCCAGGCAATCAGCAAGAGAACAAGGGGACACAGTCTCAAGTTGTGCCAGGGGAACTCTAGGCTGGATGTTAGGAAGAAGTTCTTCCCTGAGAGAGTGATTGCCATTGGAATGGGCTGCCCAGGGAGGTGGTGGAGTCACCCTCCCTGGAGGTGTTCAAGAAAAGCCTGGATGAGGCACTTTGTGCCATGGTCTGGTTGATTGGCCAGGGTTGGGTGCTATGTTGGACTGGATGATCTTGGAGGTCTCTCCCAACCTGCTTGATTCTGTGATGAGGTTTTATTTCCTAACCAGATATCCCTTTACTACCTAGGGTTTTATGGGCACCACTTCAGCACGACTTTAGAGAAAGCTCAGAATGACTCTTTTTGAAGGAGTCACATTTACACAAAGCTCCACATACGCTTACGCATATAAAGAGTTCTCATATAATTGCTGTGAAGCCAAGCCACATTCTTTTTAGCACTCAGTATTGCCTGGCTGATGGAGTGAAGCTAGCAGAGTACTAATTGGGACATTTGACATGAAGCAGTAAAACACATTTATACTTTTCTCAGCATCCGAAGCACAGATGGCTTTACTCTGCAGCCAGTCCCTGCCAGTAGCATACAAGGATCTTTAAAAAAAGAAATAACAGACATAGTTCCTGTATTTAAGGCCTGCAGTTTGTAATATTATAAAGTGCCTGGTATTTATACTAATACATCTCTTTAAAAGAGTACTTTTATAACCATGATTTTATTTGTAGGAATTTTGTATTTCTTTAATTAAGGTTCTGTCAGATGTTTAAGTTATTTTTACTCTATCAAATGTATGCAGAATCATCTCTGATTATCCCATTTCTTTTTTCTTCCTGACCATCCTATGCATTTACAACAAAATAATGTAAAAGTGTGAGTGAACAGGATAATTTATATTATAGGGACAGAGACACCATATCCTTTTGTGCATTAGAATCATAGAATCAGCTAGGTTGGAAGAGACCTCCAAGATCATCCAGAACAACCTATCACCCATCCCTATCCAGTCAACTAGACCATGGCACTAAGTGCCTCATCGAGGCTTTTCTTGAACATCTCCAGGGATGGCAACTCCACCACCTCCCTGGACAGCCCATTCCAGTGGCAAATCACTCTCTCTGTGAAGAACTTTCTTGTCTGTTACACTTCCAAAATGCACAAACTGGAAATATCACTGACATTACAACATTCAATCCCATGGTAAAATGCACTTGTTTAAAAGTATGGATCATAATTTACTCTGAGATATTGTGAAATCCTCAGAATAAATAAATCAGCAAATACTGCTTGACCCAGCCCTAATCAGTAATAGCCTGCAAAATAAGATAAAGGTTATTAAAATAATCCTTTTATTGAAAGAGAAAATTAGATAAGTTGTACTGATTGACTCTAAAGCCCTCCTAGGGACATGTAAAATGAAGAATAAACTCGACTTGATCTAGTCCAAAAAGCCTTAAGAAATCCTCACAGCTGGAGCATCACCAATAATTGCGTTTTTGCTTTTTGGCTCTATTTTGCCAACTCTTTCCAGTCATTTATAGTGATATTATGTGAGATGTGAGCTTTAAAGAACATGTTTTCATATATTTGCTATTGACAGCTATAACTTTTAATTTGCACTGCACTACACTGCTTGAAATGCTACAAGAACTACTTTAGAAAAAAAACCCAGCAGCTTGGCTGTTTTATTTCTTGCTGAACCAGTATACATTTCTTGCTCCTAAGCACTCTTCATCGCCTCCTTCACCATGTAAACTCAATCCTAGAATCACAGAATCAAGCAGGTTGGAAGAGACCTACAAGATCAGCCAGTTCAACCTATCACCCAGCCCTATCCAGTCAACTAGACCATGGCACTAAGTGCCTCATCCAGTCTTTTCTTGAACACCTCCAGGGACAGTGACTATCACCTCCCTGGGCAGCCCATTCCAATGGCAGATCACTCTCTCTGTGAAGAACTTATTCTTTTACCTTGAATGTTCATCTTCCTTAATTACAGCATAGTTGGGTGTCTTGGAGATCTGGTTTTAGCATAAAAAGGAGAAACTAAAATGTAGATTGTAAAAAAGAAAATGTTTTTCTCTCTTAGTTTTCGTACATTCCTTTTACAGTTCATAACACCCTTCACAGTTACCTCATGTTTGTCCATGTTACATGAAGGGTGAATTTTGGATGCCCAAATCTATAAAACAGCCAACTTGTGTGAGAATTGAGCAAGAGGATTTTATTATTATTTTAACTTGCCCAAAGTTGGTAAACAGTAAACATGAGACCCCAGATTCTTTAGTGCTGATACAAATCAACAATTAACAGGTGAATTAAAATAGAAGAGCTTCTTAAACCTGAAACCTCTGAAATATAATACTTCATACTAGAGGGTGTTTGACAACATAAGACTAAATTCATACTAAACCAAACTGAATAGATTGCTTCCACAAATATGTATGCACCAGATTTATGATAGCAAAAACAAAAGCCTCTTTAATCATTCAAATGGCAAGAACATTTCAAATGATAGGAACAAATACATGTGAAATATTTTACAGCAAACAAAAAAGCATCAAGATGCATTACAAAAAATAAAACAACTCAGAATGTAAATGTTTACAGAAAGGCAGTAATCTGTATAGTATTTTTTGGAGCCAGCTATTATTCATAGAATCATAGAATCAAGCAGGTTGGAAGAGACCACCAAGCTCATTCAGTCCAACCTAGCACCCAGCCCTATCCAGTCAACTAGACCATGGCGCTAAGTGCCTTAGCCAGGCTTTTCTTGAACACCTCCAGGAACAGCGACTCCGCCACCTCCCTGGGCAGTCCATTCCAATGGCAAATCACTTTGCTTGCTTTCAAATCCTGACAATATCAGTATTCTCCAGTTTGATTGGTGACTGGGCTGAACTTACCCTACTTGCTTTCAGAAACAAAGACAAGAGAATGGCTACCTCTATTCTTCTGTTATTGTTTAAATAGCTGTCACAGCTTCCAGGATGTCTGTTTCCATGTTATCTAGTGAGAGAATAAAATAGAATGGCAACAAACCAAATACGGTGAAAAGTGTTTGTTGTATTTGGCCCAAACCAGCTGCTGTTTGCAGATAAAATCTGGTTTGAAAACAAAAACCAGCCAGGTGAATTTTGGAAATCAAAGAACAATGGCTAGAGTGGATGTAGCGCTTACAAATACTATAAAGATATATGTCACATTCAGACTTGCCTATTACGGTGATTTAGTTCATATGTCAAGGCACATATTCATCTCTGCTCAGATACTGTAGAGGCTTGGGTAACAGCTTGTCTTGTCCTTGTTTATTTGTTAATTTATAATGTCTCAGTTCCCAGCACAAGTAAAGGCAGGCCTGGACACTTCTTTGTTCTGCCTTATTCTTTCTTTTTTCCCCCTTTTCTTTACACTGTTGTGCTCCCAATTCTGACAATGGAGTTGTAGATTGACCCCCTTTCCCCTCTTGCCCTGACTTGTCTTTGAATGCTTCCTTTGATGCGTTTAGACTGAAAATGCCAAATCTATGTTTCCCAGCAAGGGATCATCTTTCTTGCAGCATTGCTCTGCTAGTAGGTTAAGAGGAAACAGTTTAAAATATGTTAGGCTAATGATTATTTAGGAACAATAATATTGTGTTGAGCAAAAGAAAAAGACTTCTACAGGAATGGAAGACTTTAAAGTCCTTTAATGGCAAGAGATCATATTGTTTTGCTACTAAGATCTGTGGTTGTTTTAATTGGCTGTGTATACGATGTGGTTTTTCTTAGAAATGCCCTTTTTCAAGATTCTCTCAGTCATTGCTTATCTCAGATCCACAAATACCCACGCTTCCTGTGTGTAATATGTACATTTGCTCCGTTTCAAGCATGCTCACACTCAAAGTTTATTTCACATGGGACATCATGAAAACAAAGTCACATTAAGCCTGACTTTTTTTTCCTGAGTTGATGTTTCATTAAATAAGTTCATAGTAAGTTCAGCTCTCTAGTCTTACCCTTCAGTATAAATTTGTTTCTGTTATTTATTGTAATATAAGAGTTTAGATGTTATTTCAAGTTCGTACCATTCTAACCTTTTTTGAGTTGCTTTGCCTATTGCAAAATCATGCCACGCATTGCTAGAAAAGTCTTTGCAAAGTTCAAAATGTGTTCTGAGCCTGCACAAAGTACAGCAAACTTAACATATTGCAAAGTAGTAATGTAGGAAAAAAATAGTTCCTTGCTTAAATTTTATCATGAGGCCTGTGCTAAGAGTTTTCTCTATCTCAACAATTGCATGGAAGAGAGTAGCATAGTTTTTAAGTGAATTAAGACTTACAGAATGATGAAGTGATTGAATTTTATCTAGTGAGTTTTAGAATATTTTGACAACTTGAGACCTAGAATATTAGTCAGCTAACTTACAAAGTATGACAGCTTAGTGGTCCTTTTCTCTGACCAACTTTTTAGTTTATGTTCGTGTTATGTTTAGTTTATGTTATGTCGTTATGTGCAGCAGCTCCACCATGCATACTAGTGGTTAGACTCTTTTCTTGCTGTACCATGCAAGTCCACTTCCTTCACTGGAACCAGTGATACAAAGAAGACTTCAGCTGAAAAACTCAAGTGATGTATTGCAGGAGAGGTTTTGTAGGAATAATTTGGGGAAGCCACATTTGCAGAAGACAACAAAAGAGAAAAAGTCAGGTATACAATAATACTGTGTAGTATCTACCAATCTATTGTCTGACCAGCTTTGCTTTAGTTTGGGGTTGTTTCTTTTGATTAATGAAAGCATAACAATTCTGACAGCAGTTTGGGAAAAACCAACTTGGTAATTATGTTTTTACACTAGAATAAGATTTGAGAAGATGAACTAGCAGGATAATCTAAGAACAATAAAACAGTTTGCAATACATAGCAATATCTTATTTATTTTAGTATGTTACTACAAAAAATGACTACAAAGGTATCTGTGTTGCTGTGAGGTAGCATGAGGACAGAGGATGCATCTGCAGACTACATTTCAGAGCCTACTTTGAATCTCATTAATGCAGATAGGAAATGATTTAGTAATTTACAATCGGTTTTTCTCAGTGCTTTGTGACATGAGTGTGCTGGTAGAGTCTTTTATGACTGAATGGGCTGAAGCTTTTCTTGGTCAGCATCACAAAACTTACCTAGGTAAGCTTTCAAATGATGATTTCATGAGAAAGCACTAACTGTGACACAAATTGTAACAAACAGGACACACGAAATAGAGTTGCAGTCCTTGTGTAGGTTACGCTCAGCATGAGCCACAGTGAAGTAGGAAGACCGGCAGATAGGACTGACCTCACCAAAAGAAGATCTTTCCATCTGAGCTAGTCACTTTAGGCTTCTCTTACAGTCAGCAGACACTTCTAGTGGAAGACTTGTCTCCTCCTGAAGTAGATGTCTGTGGTAGTTCAGATGGGCTAATGCCTTAAACTGGTGTCTGTTTCTCTCCACTGGCTATAGAGAGAGCTAAGAGGGACAAGGAGACTTTCACTGTAAATTCTGGACAGAGACAGTAAGTAGATGGTACAAAAAATCTACACCGAAGCATGGCTGATGAACATTGTTTCCTTCTGGAGCAATGATTGATGAGGACTGTTGGAATGAACTGAGACTTTTGAGTTACGGTTTTCTGATCCTGGTGTCGTCAAAGCCTGCAACTCTTTATTGCAGCAGATTTCAATTTTCCTGGTATTAGATTATGTCCACTTAAGAAAATACTGCTCCCCAGTCAAAGGGAGAGCCTTATGTCGTGGAGGGGAAAATTAATTTGGTGTGAGATGATATTCTATAAAAATATATGATTTATTAATTTTTGATATTCTGAACTCTTGCCACCCCCATCCACTGAATTTTAATATGAATATCTGTTCTTACATGGTTATGGAAGACATTCTAGGAATAACATCCAACAGTAACTTATTAATAACTAGCAAACATTTGAACTATAAACAGAGAGAGGAATTTCTCCATGGCCAAATGCCGCTTGGGGTCACTATGCTGCTTGCCCAGTAGATGGGCCCAAGCTCTTTCTGCTCTATGGCAGAAGGCAGTAGAGGATTACAGAGGCATTAAACCATTTACTCACAAATTCTTATTAATTATCAATCACCCTCTGGGGCTACGTCACAGTCTATACAGGTGTCCAATCTTCAGAGCACTCTGCCCATGGACTTTGAGGCTGGAATCCTCCCGGCTTCAGGGGAAATTGCAGACGATCTCTGACTTGTTCTCCTGGCTTCTTCTGGACACTCTGTCCAGGGATTCTTAGGCAGGACCTTCAGGTGCAGAGGCAGGATGCTGTATGGTCTCACACGCTGTCACGCTGGCCACACAGGCTGACCGTGTGCAGACAATCTAGGGTCTAGTCCCGGTAACCCGCGGCGGTGGAGTTTACTAGGTGGTGATAAGGTAGTGGGCGTGCAGTAGGGCGTACAGCTGCATGGGAGACTGAGCTCCGTAGAGGCAGGCAATACAGAATCTAGTCCTGGTAACTCATCGCGGTGGCATGCAGGTGTGCAAGGCTGGCTGGGACACTATGGGAGATTCTGTCTCCATAGAGAAAAGTATATAGCACAGGGAAAGAGCAGCAAAGCAAGCAAGCAAGCAGGCATTAGAGTGAACACTGCGAGTGAGCAGGCAGGCAAGCTAGCAGGCTGGCAGGCACGCATAAGCAGGCATAAGCAAAAGCACTTTGTTTACCTGTGTACCTCCTATTTATCAAATATAGGCCAAGATTAATGGCCCCTTGGCCACCAGAGTGACCAATCAGCTTGGCAGTTAGCCAAAGCATACCATAATAGGCAAAATCCACGAGCCTGTTTTTCCCTAATTTGGGAAAAGCACAGGCCTTGCACTAGGCAGGCACAAGAGAAGTGTGTGTATCTTACACAACCATGTTACACAACCTGGGCCCTGGGCAGGCCAGACTTCATGGTGCCAGGCCCTTTGTGCCCCTTTTGGCCGTTTAATGCATTTACCTCTGTTTTGGGCAGAAAAACATGTCCAGGCAAGACAAGGCATGTATTAGCCTATTTTTGGGCCTATGGGCCCTCCACGACACCTTATTGGACAAATAGGATCACAACTTTCATATAATACAATGCTTAATGTATGTGATAGGATAAGTAGAGAAATATAACTACTATTGAAACTATAATTAAAATAACTAAAAGACACTAAAACACCCCAAAACTTAGGTATAATGTAATGATTGAAGCCCAAACAGAAGGAGCAAGTCTGAAAAAGTCTTCTGTAGTCAGATAGCTGTGCAGAGATCTGCACAGCAGCAAGAATATGCTTTGATGTCCTTGTCTTGTACTGAGATACAATATGAGTAATTTAATAACTGAACTCTTGGTAAGAAGGGTATCTAGATATATATGTGTGTATATATATATGTATGCATCTCTGTATGTATAGATAATTCTCCTTTTGAAGAGTTTAGGTTAACATCTGGTATAACATGTTAACCTGGTACAGGCTGGTGACAGAGTGGCTGGAGAGCAGCCAGGAGGAAAGGGACTGGGCTGGGGGCTGGTAGATAGTAGCTGAACATGAGCCAGCAGTGTGCCCAGGTGGCCAAGAGACCAAAAGGCACCCTGGCCTGGATCAGCAGCACTGTGGCCAGTAGGACAAGGGAGGTTATTCTTCCCCTGTACTGACCACTGATCAGGCCACACCTTAAATGCTGTGTCCGGTTCTGGGCTCCTCAATTCAAGAGAGATGTTGAGGTGCTGAAACATGTCCAGAGGAGGGCAACAAAGCTGGTGAAGGGGCTGGAGCACAAACCCTATGAGGAGAGGCTGAGAGAGCTGGAGTTATTCAGCCTTCAGAAGAGAAGGCTCAGGGCAGACCTGATTGCTGTCTACAACTACCTGAAGGGAGTCTGTAGCCAGGTGGGGATGGTCTCTTCTGCCAGGCAACCAGCAATAGAACAAGGGGACACAGTCTCAGGTTGTGCTGGAGGAGGTCTAGGCTGGATGTTAGAAGGAAGTTGTTGCCAAAGAGAGTGATTGGCATTGGAATGGGCTGCCCAGGGAAGTGGTGGAGTTGCTGTCCCTGGAGGTGTTCAAGCAAAGCCTGGCTGAGGCACTCAGTGCCATGGTCTAGTTGATTGGCCAGTTGATTGCAGTGCTAAGTTGGACTGGCTGATCTTGGAGGTTTCTTCCAACCTGGTTGCTTCTATGATTCTAAAAAAAATTGACCTGAATTTCTGTACCATATCAACATTAGTCTAAAAATAACTTCAAAAAGTGTAAAAGACCACAAAGCCAACAAAACAGGGCCCAGGGTATTAAAGTTGCTATTAATCGTGGATTTTTGGGGGGGTTGTTTGTTTTTTTTTTACTTACTTTATAATCTGTTCACAGATTATCTGTGAAACTTTAATCTTTGAAGTCGTCAAGCTGTGAGAGTTTGTTTTTTTCCCATTGCGATGTCAGAACTGATCAGATCTGATTGTTACGAAGATCCCACTAAGGAGTTTAGCACTAATTGTCAGAAGATGCCTGTGCTTAAAAAAAAAATTAGGCCAGTGCTTGTGACCATGCTGTTAATTTCATGTGTTGTTCAAGACATGTTTCAGCTGTGAGAATCAGGTGTAGATTCTGATTAAACACGCATCGAGGGGCGGTAGTTTTTCTTGGTGTTGCAGAATCTTCTGAGCTGTAAATGCAACCATCGAAAGCTGGAGGGGTTAATTGCATGGGAATCCCTGTATTCAGATGCCTCTTGTACACAAAATATATGTAGTGCTAGAAAATATTCTGTTGTCAATCCAAATAGAACACAAACTAAAATGAGATAATTGGGAAGGTGCTCATAAAGTCAGCCTGAATATATTATCACAAGTATATGTGAGATAATATTTGTTTTAAAAAGATTCTATGGCACTGTAAACTCAGTCTCATTAGAGACTGCATTTAAAAGGCTTATAAAGTTACTCATTAATGTTATCTTGTTGTATCTCCACAGCTTTTTCATTAAAGAAAATTCAGCAGAAAGCATTTTCTCCCGATAGCAGGAACCAATTTGCAATAAATGTTCTGGAAACCACTAGGGAAGCCATTACTGAGGTCTAATAAAAACAGACAAGCGTAACTTGTTCTATATTTTTGTTTCAATCACATACAGATGAGACCCCGCTCTCCACACCAACCGCAAGAGACAGCCTTGACAAACTTTCCCTAACTGGGCATGGACAACCGCTACCTCCGGGTTTTCCATCTCCTTTCCTATTCCCTGATGGATTGTCCTCCATAGAGACCCTTCTGACTAACATCCAGGTAGGCCTTTCTGTAGATCAGCTTAAAGAGATGGAAATGAGCCAGTTGCAGATTTGTCTGAATTAATATAACCATTCTGGCTTAAGCAGTTCAGAAGATAATTTGGATCAACTAATTTACTGAAACTTTCCAGTAATTTAGGTTTTAAAAGAACCACAGCAAACAAACAGATTTAGAAGCTGTCAGATACAGTACATAAAAATACAGATTGTATATTAAGCCACAGCAGAGAATCCGATGAAAATTACATTGGTGTGTTTAACAAGATTTGTCTTAAATGCTCTTTTTATTACAGGCTATTGAAATCTATCTTACTGTTTAACTTTATCTCATTTGCTAAGCAAGGAAACATTTCTTTAATAAATAGTTATTTTCAATTGCTGGAGTGCCAAGGTGGAAATAATATTTAAAGTTATTTGAAATGTGTCTCCCAGAAAAAAGCATGAACAGAAAACATTTATTTTATAGAGAAGCTCATTTCACTGTCTTCAAAGAATAGACTTCAAAGGGTATTACCAAATTTTCTGCGGATTTCCTGTTCAGTAGTCATGATGTCTATTGTGTGTACAGCACAGCCCGATTCCAATATCATAGAATCACAGAATCAGTCAGGGTTGGAAGGAACCACAAGGATCATCTAGTTCCAGCCCTCCTGCCATGGGCAGGGACACCCTACCCTAGATCAGGCTGGCCACAGCCTCATCCAGCCTGGCCTTAAACACCTCCAGCAATGGGGCCTCAACCACCTCCCTGGGCAACCCATTCCAGGCTCTCACCACTCTCATGCTGAACAACTTCCTCCTCACGTCCAGCCTGAACCTACCCATCTCCAGCTTTGCTCCATTCCCCCCAGTCCTGTCACTCCCTGATGTCTTGAAAAATCCCTTTCCAGCTTTTTTGTAGGCCCCCTTCAGATACTGGGAAGCCACAAGAAGGCCACCTGGGAGCCTCCTCTTCTGCAGACTGAACAGCCCCAACTCTTTCAGTCTGTCCTCACAGCAGAGCTGCTGCAGCCCTCTGAGCAGCCTCGTGGCCCTTCTCTGGACACGCTCCAGCATCTCCACATCCCTCTTGTAATAGGGGCTCCAGAATTGGATGCAGTACTCCAGGTGGGGTCTCAGCAGAGCAAAGTAGAGGGGGAGAATCACCTCCCTCACCCAGATGGCCACACTTCTGATGCAGCCCAAGATCTGTTTGGCCCTCCGGGCTGCAAGTGCACACTGCTGCCTCATGTTGAGCTTCTCCTCCACCAGCACCCCAAGTCCCTCTTCTCAGGGCTGCTCTCCAACCACTCAGGGTCCAGCCTGTATTTGTGCTTGGGATTGCCTCAACCCAGGTATGATTTAAAGTATACACTAGCATATAGCTTGCAGCCAGGATGCTAATGTTTCATATCAGAATGAAGAATTTTTTCATCCACAAATTCAGTGATCATGTGTTCCCCAGATGCAACTTTTGCATGCTTGAGAGTTGCTTGCAGAAGCAAAATGATAGTGCAGGAAATACTGTAGCTGTATTGTACTCAATCCAAATAAGCCTCCTCTGCACAGCTACTAACATCTAATGTGTTTGTCAGAATGTTTTCCTTGCTGATTTCTGCAAATACATAAAATCAGTTATTTTCTGTTCAGCAAGGGTTATGACAGAGTAGGGCTGCATCCTACTCACCTCACTTTCTTAGGCAATCTCATTAAAGTTTATGGCACTTCAGAGCTGTTTTATGAAAAGTATATGATGCATTCATTGGTGTTGTTTTGAGATCTAATAACCAAAAAATACTGCTATTTAAGAATCAAGTATTGCTATATCTGGTCTGAAAAAGCATATTTGGGGTGGTTCTTTGTGGTTCTAAAATATAGGGTTCTAAATATCTAAATCATATAACAAGGTGATTCTACAGCCATTAACATTCTTCTAACAGATCCGTTGCAATGTGTAAAGAATGTATTATTTCTTAGAGGAAGAAATACAGTTGGTAGAGTATGTAATGTTTTAGCTGTGCATGCATGTGCTGGGAAGTTCTTAGTAATGTTTTTGACAAATACATGCACTCAGTGTCTCTAGACAGCAACTTAATGAGCAAAGCATTCAGCATCAACAGGTTAGCTAATCTGGCGAGTGAATACGAGAGGGTAGCACTACTTCAGGATAAATGACCAGGATTAATTTGCCAAGAAAGCATTCAGGGGTTTTTGGGTTGTTTTTGTTGTTTTGTTGTTGTTGTCTTTTTTAAAGAAAAACAAAACTAAACCCAACACTCTAACAATATCCGGAGTGAAGAGCTGAAATAAAAGGTAACATCATAAAGTGAACAGACTTCTTCGTGCCTTCTCCCATAGTGCTTTTGTACTAACTGCTTATACAGTAAGACTTCCTCTTAACATCTAATCTAAACCTCCCCTCTTCCAGTGTAAACCCATTACCCCTCGTCCTGTCATTACAAGACCTTTGTAAATAGTCCCTCCCCAACCTCTCTGTAGGCCCCTTTCAGATACTGGAAGGCCACTCTAAGGTCTCCTTGAATCCTTCTCCAGACTGAAGAGCCCCAACTCTTGTAGCCTGTCCTCATAGCAGAGCTGCTGCAGCCCTCTGAGCATCTTTGTGGCCCTCCTCTGGACTCGCTTCAACAGTTCTGTGTCCCTCTTGTGTTGGGGGCTCCAGAACTGCACATAGTACTCCAGGTGGGGTCTGACGAGAGCAGAGTAAAGGGGGAGAGTCCCCTCCCTTACCCTGCTGGCCACACTTCTCTTGATGCAGCCCAGGACACAGTTGGTTGTCTGGACTGCACGTGCACACTGTTGGCTCATGTTGAGCTTTTCATCACCCCAAATCCCCAGGTCCTTTTCCTCAGGGCTGCTCTCAGCCATTTGCCACCCACCAAAGTATGTTACAGCCACAGCCTTTCATGGTACTGTAATATTCTTGGGTAATAGTAATGGGGATTTTTTTGGCTTTTAGAGTCTGAATCTTTACTGTCCTTGAGCTGAATTTCCATTAATATCAAAGGGATTAATTAGTTGCACCCTGATAGCTATATTTTTCTATCAAGATTGTGTTGTATTGACACAGTCTTGTTGCTAAGTATTTTTAAAGAGATACATAAAGTAAGTTGCAAGTATCCCATTGATACTAATAAAAGAAATGTGTGATTACAAACTGAATTCCCCTATGAAAACAATGCAAACTACTGGCTTTATTGCTGTGAGTGTTCAGCACTGGTACCTTCTCAGGCTAAATACACAAGAGAAAAGTATTACAAACACTGGATAAAGTAAAAATCACAGATTTACTTCATGTTATTTTGTCTTCTTCTAAAATCCAAGAGAATGACTGTTTTTCACAGAAAGTATTCATGGGGGAAAAAAATCATTTAGACTTGTGCAGTATACCTTTTCCTGTGCTGGAAAAATTAAATCTTCAGCTATTACAAAAATGTCTTCCTAAAGTCATCTGCAGAGATAGTCAGGCTGAGTTATCCTATCTTTCTGATGTTAAGTGTGATGGCTTGGGTGTTCCCCATCTCCCCACACACACTTAAGAAAATCACCCAGACTAGAATCAGCTGAGCTGGAAATTGAAGAATGAAGCTTTATATTTACAGCTTAGCACAATATAGAAGCAGATATTTACAATAGATACAGCTATAGACAGAAGTAGACAAGTTAAAAAGTAATACAGAAACACAACAGCCCTCCCAGAAACCAGAGTCCCCAGGAGGGGCTCCCAACCACCCTTCCCCCTTCTTCCCACCCCTCTGCCTTATCCCAGACTTTGCCTTATGTTCAAGGTGAGTTTGGAGGGTTGGCCAGGGAGGTTAGGAAGCAGAAGGATTATTCACAGAGATAGCACATTAGGGAGAAAGGAAAGTGCAGCCCCAAAGACAGAGAGACTCTGTTATCTATGTTTATATTCTTGTTCTTACACATCTCAGCAACCCTATGAGTGCAGTAGACATCACCATTGCTTCCTTTTCACAGCCTATCGCCTAATTCTTCTCACCAAAATATCCCAACTAGGCTCAAACTAGCACATTAAGTCAGTAGTCAATTACATATAGCAAATATTCAGAAATTAACTTATAAAATTAACTAAAAATGTATATATTGATATTTTTTATGAACCTTTGACTAGATAGTTTCAATGAAAACATATGAGGTACATAATAATTTCCTACTTAGAAGAGAAGCAATGGTATCTAAAAGGGCCTTCACCATGAAGAGCTCATGTTGCAAAAGATAGCACCTGAGGTGAAAATGTCCTGCAAATGGTGAGAAGGTACAAATGTCCTGAAACTGATGAGGTTTGACTAGGAAAGCATCAGTGTGTGCATGCCTTGTTCTTCTGCTTTTTCATGCATTCTGGACCATGATGGGAACAGAATGTGATCTTCTGGAAAGACCACTGGATTAACCAGTCAGGCCATTTGGACGTCACATAGAACTGTGTAGCTAATTAAATTATGTGAGCTGGAATCATAGAATCATAGAATTATAGAATCAACCAGGTTGAAAAAGGCCTACAAGATCAGAGAATCATAGAATGAGTCAGGGTTGGAAGGGACAACAAGGATCATCTAGTTCCAACCCCCCTGCCATGCCCAGGGACACCCTAGCCTAGATTAGGCTGGCCAGAGCCCCATCCAGCCTGGCCTTAAACATGTCCAGGCGTGGGGCCTCAACCACCTCCCTGGGCAACCCATTCCAGGCTCTCATCACTCTCATGCTCAACAACTTCCTCCTCACGTCCAGCCTGAGTCTTCCCACCTCCAGCTTTGCTCCATTACCCCTAGTCCTGTCAGTCCCTGATATCCTGAAAAGTCCCTCCCCAGCATCTCCAAATCCTTCTTGTAATGGGGGCTCCAGAACTGGATGCAGTACTCCTGGTGGGGTCTCAGCAGAACGGATTAGAGGGGGAGAATCACCTCCCTCGCCTTGCTGGCCACACCTCTCCTGATGCAGCCCAGATCATCCAATCCAACCTATCACCCAGCCCTGGCCGATCAACTAAACCATGGCACTAAGTGCCTTATCCAGTTTTTGCTTGAACACCTCCAGGGATGGTGACTCCACCACCTCCCTGGGAGCTCATTCCAATGCCTGTCACTCTCTGTGGCAACAACTTCATCCTGACATCCAACCGGGACCTCCCCCACCACAACTTGAGACTCTGTCCCCTTGTTCTGCTGCTGGTTGCCTGGCATAAGAGACCATCCCCACCTGGCTACAGCCTCCCTTCAGGTAGTTGTAGACAGCAATGATTTCTGCCCTGAGCCTCCCCTTCTCCAGGCTGCACACCCTCAGCTCCCTCAGCCTCTCCTCACAGGGCTGTGCTCCAGGCCTCCAACCAGCTTCATCACCCTTCTCTGGACATGTTCCAGTATTTCAACATCTCTCTTGAGTGGAGGAGCCCAGAACTGGACACAGCAGTCAAGGTGTGGCCTGACCAGTGTTGAGTCCAGGGGCAGAATAACCTCCCTTGTCCTACTGGCCACACTTCCTGATCCAGGCTAGGATGCCATCGGCTCTCTTGACCACCTGGACACACTGCTGGCTCCTGTAGACGTAGCTAGAATGTAAAAAGAGCTTCTATATACCTTTGCCTTCACTACTTTCAAAATAGACCACACATTACTTTTTTATTTTAATCTAAAATAATGATGGGTAATACTGGCTTTAAGGCTGAACTGAAGTTTGAGGTGTATTTAATGTCTATAGGATCAGTAGACTGCCCTAACATGAGGGTGCTTCAGTTGGAGAATGAGAAGAATCATCAATCGCACATCAAGTTAAGTTTTTGCATGGGACATTTCTCAAGAAGTTATCATTGGAAAAACGTTAAAACAAACAAATCAGAATTATTTATAAATCTCCAGAGGAAAAATATCCATATTTGACACTGTGCTGAAATAAAAATTGAACACAGAGGGGAAGGATGGCATGCCACGCTAAATCCTGGCCCCAAGTAGAGCCATACTGTATTAAAATCAAATCTGGAACCTGAGCATGTTCACTACAATTATCATTACCCTGCCTCCATAACATCTGACCTTCCCTAAAGGGAAATATTTTCTTTTTGTTAATGTCCTGTGTTGCAGTGCATTTCCCATTGTCATTGGCAGCATATTGATTTAATATCAGGTTAGAGGATTAGCCATAGCAAATACAAGTTGGACATACTGTATTTTGTATAATCTTTTACAGCTGATCCACTGGGAGAATTAATAGAATTTTCTGCAAGTCTGAAATTGCTATTCCCGTTCCAAGGGCCACTAATGATTTTTAGATGCTATACTTTTTTTAGTTGTTTTTCTCACCCCCTCCTGCAATGAATACATGGAGATATTGAATGTTTCCAGTATTTTTGTATTAGAGCTGTCATTGGCAGCAGCAGCACTTTTGCATATGCATCAGTTTGGCTCCAGTGCAGATTTTTTTTTTCCACATTGGACGCCTACTGATGTGCACTGATTTAACTTCTAAAAATGAAACTTAATTTTGTGTAGCTTGTAAGTAGTCCCTAGTGGGTCTTGGCTCCAAAAAGCTAATTTTTTTCAGACATAATCAGCAGCAATAGGTAATGTATTACCATTAGCTATGTGAGCGGCAAGGATGAGAAAAGAAAAGGCTAGAGGAGGAAGTCTGTTGTAGAGATCCAGTAGAAAATGTAGCATGCTTTTAGCAGCTTCAGACTTTGCAGCAGTTCTCAACATAAAATTACACACATCAGTGTTACGCTCTGGCATTATTCTCCATGTTTATTCATAATGATTGTTTCATATTTAAAGAACACCAAAATATTGTGTTTTGTCAGCCAAGGACAATGATAGTTTAATAGTAATTTATTTTAAACTGCTACTGATAATACAACCAATCAACACATTAAGTGGTGCCAACATTGGCATCTTGCTAAATAATCTCCAGGCTTTGCACCGAGAGTACATGTTTCAAAGATAAGTCAACAAGAGCAATCAGAGCAGAAAATTAGAATTTGGTATCTTAGAATTAAAATACAGCTAAACCAAAGTTTTAATTGGGGTGATCTAAAAGGGCACTTGATGTAATGATCTCTTTCATTTGTTACTAATTGTTTGTTCCTGATGAAGAAAAAACATGCAGATGAATGTAGCTGAACCGAGCAAAGATGGCAGTTGTTTTAGCAGTTTGTTTTTATTGTAAGCAAGATGGATTGCAAGAGTTTGGGGTGAGGGTGTTTGCAACTTTAAACTTACTTGACAGTGCACTTTTCATCAACAAGTATTTTTAATGTAATTTAATATCATCTGTGGATTATAAATGATATAGATGAATCACATGTTCCAGTAAGTGATGAATTGGAGGAGATAAAAATATTCTGCAGTTTAAGCATCATCAGTAAGTTTGCAGATGATACCAAGCTAGGAACAGGTGTGGATCTGTTGGAGGGTAGGAGAGCCCTGCAAAGGGACCTTGACAAGCAGAGGCCAATGGGATGAGATTTAACAAGACCAAGTGCAGAGTCCTACACTTTGGCCACAACAACTCCAAGCAGCGCTACAGGCTGGGGACAGAGCGACTGGTGAGCAGCCAGAAAGAAAGGGACCTGGGGGTGCTGGTAGATAGTAGCTGAACACGAGCCAGCAGTGTGCCCAGGTGGCCAACAGAGCCAGTGGCATCCTGGCCTAGATCAGTAACAGTGTGGCCAGTAGGACAAGGGAGGTTATTCTGCCCCTGGACTCAATACTGGTCAGGCCACACTTTAAGTGCTGTGTCGAGTTCTGGGCTCCTCAATTCAAAAGAGATGTTGAGGTACTGGAACATGTCCAGAGAAGGGTGATGAAGCTGGTGAGGGGCCTGAAACACAGCCCTGTGCGAAGAGGCTGAGGGAGCTGGGGTTGTTTAGCCTGGAGAAGAGGAAGCTCAGGGCTGACCTCATTGCTGTTTACAACTACCTGAAGGGAGGCTGTAGCCGGGTGGGGTTGGTCTCTTCTCCCAGGCACCCAGCAACAGAATAAGAGGACATAGTCTCATGTTGTGCCGGGGGAGGTCTGGGCTGGATGTTAGGAGGAAGTTGTTGCCAGAGAGAGTGATTGGCATTGGAACATTGAATTGGGCTGCCCAGAGAGGTGGTGGAGTCGCTGTCCCTGGAGGTGTTCAAGCAAAGCCTGTCTGAGGCACTTAGTGCCATGGTCTAGTTGATCGGCTAGGGCTGGGTGCTAGATTGGACTGGATAATCTTGGAGGTCTCTTCCAACCTGGTTGACTCTATAATTCATATATTGATATATAACTTTGACTTCAATTTCTTACTATGTCAAATGCATCCCATATAGAAAACATAGTTTATGATGATTGTAAGTAGAGGAGAATAGGTGGGGGGAAGGGGATAGAATTCAAGTAGTTACTAAGTTTTAAAAAGAAAGTAGATTGGAGAGGCTTTACAGATATTTCAAATTGTATTTTACCTTGATTGTTCCTGTAGGGCTTTGTGTTTAGCTTTATGTGGTTTCTTTAATAGCTGTCTGGGTTTAACATTCAGCACAAGTGTTTTTAAATAGCATTTGTTTTTCTCAAAGAAACCTGCTAAAACTGTAAAGGTATTTGTAAGCACATTGGTTGTGTTAGCTGTTGTTAGATATTTCCCATGCCATTCTGTACTTAGGTAGTGTATACAATTTTGATAACTATCTGGCCTTGCAGTCCAAAGGTGTTGAGTTCTTTCAGCTCCTGTGGATTTTAATAGATTGAAGTGTAATAGACCTGGAAAGCATAAAGCTCTGAATGAGACAGCACTCGAGGCAACAATTTAGTTAAGAATGAGGGGTACTGAAAATAACAGGCTTAAAAGAGGAGTGTGAAGGAGGCAAATTTCAAAGCAGGCATTGACATGAGGAAGACTGGTGGAATAAATCTGCAGGCTTAACATAATGAAAAATCCTTTCTTCCATTTTTTGAAATACCATCAGGCTGTCTTCTTTTGCCATTCTTTTTTGGAGATACTTAAAGAATTGTAGTGGAAAAACAGGCAACCCAGAATCCAACATAGGATGTGTGCCTGAGGGTTGAGGAAGCTTACTTGGGAACCCAGGGATGCGATTTCATATTCGGAGTGTGGCTGTTCTGAAGCCAGGTCTTGAGTGTGAACTTTTTATCTGGTAGCCTAGCAGACCTATTGGGAACTACTCTTCAGTCTCTCTTGTTGGCACTGCTTTGCTTTATATCAATAATTAAATCTCTGTTGGATCAAATTATCTGTACTGCGAAGTTGTCGGGAGACTTGCTTAGGATACAGAAAGTTGCTCAGGATACAGAAGAGTAAGGTTCATATCCACTGAGGTTCATATAGCATATCCATGTTTTGTTATCTACTCTATTATGATAGCTTCAAGGTGAGAAATTCAGGTGTAGACCTGAGAGCTTTGTGATCAGGCTTCTGGAAAGCAGAAAATAAATGCTTTCTTCTTTCCATGGTCATGTATTTCAACTCTGTTTCTCCTCTTTATCACGCCCTATCTCAGTCTGAGGTAACTGAGGGGGATTAGCCTGGAGAGGAGGAGGCTCAGGGGAGACTTTATCACTGTCTACAACTACCTGAAAGGAGGCTGTAGCTAGGTGGGGGTCAGTCTCTTCTCCCAGGCAACCAGTGACAGAGCAAGGGCACACAGTTTCAAGCTGTGCCAGGGGAGGGTCAGGCTGGATGTTAGTTCTTTGTGGAAAGAGTGATTGGCCACTGGAATGAGAGTGATGGAGTCACCATCCCTGGAAGTGTTTAAGAAGAGACTGGATGTGGCACTTAGTGCCATAGTTTAGTTGGTTAAATGATATTAGGTATCAGGTTGGACTTCATGATCTCGAAGGTCTTTTCCAAGCTGATTAAGTCCGTGGTTCTGTGATTCTCAGCCCTAGCTACCTAATTATTAGCTTTGCTGGAATCTTCCTGTTTCTTTCCTTTTCCTTCCAAAAAAAGAGAAGAAATTGTGGAGTTTTCAGGAGATATTTTGAATAGACTGAATCGTTATTTCCTGATACAATAACAACAACAACAACAAAAAAAGGGTAGGGTTTATTTCAACCATCCCAGGTCAGAAAACTGAGAAATGACCGCATTTTTTTCTCTGCTGTGAGATAACAATTGTACCCTTGTCAGGGAAAAGACTTTTAAAACCAGAGATATATTTCTGCATTGTGAATGTCATCTTTAGCATCCCAGCCATTCTCTCTTTGTTGGAAATGTCATGAAATACTTGAAAATAATACTGAGAACAACAATGAGAAGCAAAATGGCAAGCCTGTAAAGGAGCCTTTTACCCTTTGTTAATTTCTGTTGGCATGAGTCATGCTAGAGATTGAGTTTGCTGTTCTGTGGATGATGTGATTGTGAGACTTTCAAACTTTTTCAATAGGGCAGACTTTTGATCACTGGCAATGCTTGATGTAGGCTTGTTTATTTTGTCACTTACAAAGAATTAATCCATCCCTTTGTCAATTTTTTGCATTAATTGCATACACTATTAAAGAAGAGTTCATGTTTCCTGGGAAAAGGTGACTTTTAGCTTTTTACAGATTTTTCTCCACCTGTTAAAACTAATTCCAGTAAAAAAATTGCTGTTGTTGATAATTGGGAGGCTTTGACCCAGTAACAGGATTATTTCACTTGAAAAATCTCACATTGCAAATCAAGGGAAAAGAAAATAAGTTACTTATTATGTCAATTGTTCAAACATTCTTTGGACATGATCCAACTTTATCTTTGAACAGGGTCTACTAAAGGTTGCTATAGACAATGCCAGAGCTCAAGAGAAACAAGTCCAGCTGGAAAAGACAGAGCTGAAGATGGAACTCTTCAGGGAACGGGAACTGAGGGAAACACTTGAAAAACAGTTGGCTGTGGAGCAGAAGAACAGAGGTATCATAATTAAACAGGCATAAACACTTTGTGATTTATTTCCTTAGGAAATTTTTTTTTTTTTTTTTAACATCTGTGTTTGATCAAATCTATTCCTCCTCACCTCATATTATGTCCAGGCTGACTACACGACAGCAAGTTTTAGAACCTCCCTGGTTCTGCATAGGATTGTCATGAGATTTACAACAGGAATCTTCCTTTTTCTTTGTGTTCTCCCTGATTATTATTTATTACATGGATAATATGCAATACAATTATAAACACCATTGGTGTTATCAGGGACTTTGTGATCATTGTGAGTAGGGATCGCTCCTCAATACAAAGACAATTTGTGTCAAATTCAAGAACTAGTGAAAATGTGCAAAGTTCTAGGCACTTTTGTCTTTGTTCTTACGTGCTAGGGTCATATACTACATCTTTAGGCAAACCGTGTGTAATCGATATAATTTTAATAGTAATAATGCATGGTGTAGCAAGCACAGTTAAGTTTCTTGTTGGTAAGGCAGAAAGCCACTTGGAGCATTTTGAACCTAAATGTCAGCCCATTGTAAAGTATGTACAGGTTAAAGATTTTTAAATAATGTAATTGACAGTCAAGGTGAGGTAGTTTGCAGTAATTTGTATTAACTGTTTGCATTATCAACATGCTCCTATCTTTCTTTATGGTTCCGTTTTTCTGTATATATATGTCCTGTGCTTTCATAGTGTCTGATTACTTTGCAAAGGACAGTTAACCTCTGAGGCTGACTTGATGTTTAACACAGACCATGACAAGCCAGATACCTATCTTTGCAGAGCTAGAGTTACAACTGTCTTCTTGTCTAGTTTAATTTACTGGGAACTAGCTAAACAGAGATTCCCAGGAACACCTGGATTCACAACCTCTATTATTATACCTTGAACTATCATGCTGGCAGTAAGCACACAATGTAATCCTTATTCATGCCTTGACCCATTACAAGGTAAGACTGTCACATCATTAATTGCCTGTTTTTAACTTTTGAGAATGCAGTTAACTAGTAACAATGATCAGGTCTGTGCAAACCATGGTCTTTTTGTGCACAACTGCACTCTTTTGCACATTTAAGGTAGTTTTGTAAAAGAGCTTGGTTGTTTTTCACATCCTTCAACCTCTGTGTCTTACAACTGCTTAAATACATACTTGTTTTAGACTTAGACAATCACATGCAAAGTTGAAGAGGTGGGAGGGGAACCCATTTGACCATACTTGAGTTTTGCCACCTGTGGTGGTTTGGGTGTCCCCTGCCCCTCCACACTTTAGAAATCACCCAGACTAGACTCAGCCAGCTCTGGAAATATGAATGAAGCTTATATTTACAGCTGGCACAATATACAAGCAGATATTTACAGTATATACAGATATATACAGAAATATACAAGGTAAAAAGGTAATACAGACACAACTCCCCTCCCAGAAACCTGAGTCCCCAGGAGGGACTCTCAACCACCCCCTCACCTTCCCCCTACCCCTCTCAACCTTACCTCAGTCCTAAGGAAGAATGGAGGCTTGGCCAAGAGGATTAAGAAGCAAGGTGAATCAGCCAAAGCAAATGGAGGGTGAGGTTAGAAAGCAAGATGGAGTTCAGCCAGCAGCCCAACTCCCCAGCAGGCGAAGAGCCAAGAGGAAAGCCCAGAGCGAAGTGCCTAGCGAAGTGATTTATCTTTTGTTTTGCTTTTCTTCTTTACATATCTCAGCAAGGCTGTGAGGGAAGTAGACATCACCATTGTTTTCGTTTCACAGCCTATGATCTAGTCCCTCTCACCAAAACATTCTAGCTAGCTTCAAACTAGCACATCACCTTAAAAGTTAAGCACCTTATCTGTGTTAAAATAAGTTCCTTTCCTAGTCAATAAACAAAGAGATTTGTATGTCCTGATGTTAGACATGTAGGTGGGGTCAATTATGCCGCAAAGACTTCTTTATCTCCCTGTTAACTCCAGAGGGAATATAGTTGTCCAGGCGAGACTAGAAGTGTTTCGAGCAGTTATAATTAAGCAAATTTAACTTCACTCAGAGTTTTGTATCCGGAAAATGCTAATTAAGCAAATTTAACTTCACTCAGAGTTTTAGTATCTGGAAAGTGCATGGGATAGTCCCTTATTCTGTTCAGGGTACTGAATTGCTTTATGATGTTATTTTCAGTGTGAACCATTACCTACTTTTATACACATCTCCTTCTAATGATGGTATTGCGCTGGTAAAAGAGTCAGACCAGATTTGAACACTTTGTGGTGGTATGCACCAGAGCAAATATAACGAGGATGACTATCAATTCTAGTAGATGCTTCTGTGAAAAAGAAAGCAATGTAACAGTTTATTTTTTAAGTGAACAGGTCCAAGTAGGAGAGAGAAAAATAAGGCCAAATTGTAATCATTGTGAGAATTTATGTTTCAGTTAAAGGTAGAAAAATAACTAGGAGGCTTTACCTAGCATTGGTTTTCCAGATAGCAAGTGTCATATTTTAAAGAAAATATCACACATCTTAATGGAAGCATGAGAAATATACCACATCCATGGTAGGAGAGAGATACCACGTGAAAAGAAAATTAAATGCACTCAAAAGCTACAGTATAGAAGCACAAGTTACTGTGTCACATACAGGTCAAAATCCATTAGGTGAATGGGATCTTCAGCATTAGGAAGCATTTATCTTTGGCTCACCGTGTCAAAGAAGTCAAACATCTTTTTCTTTAGTTGCTTCATCTGAATAGCTTTGCCTTATATTTTTGTAGCATAAAATTCACTGCTATTGCTCTGTATGTTCTTCAGAGCTGATTATTTCCTATGCTGTTTCCCTCCTTCTTTGTAAATATTCCAATTAGTAATTCCTAAGGTTGTAGGATGTGTATGTCATCTAACAGTGAAAGTAGGATAATATCTTTTCTGTGAGCTACACAGTAAGGGATTGCTAATTCTGGCTCTGATTGCTGTAGTCACATCTACAATGTGTCAGCCATGATGACATTTTAATTCAGAAAGCAGCATATGTTTCCTCCTCATTCCTTCTCATTTATTGCAATCACTTTCGAAGTACTTATAATGAAAACATTTAAACCATGCAATGATTCAAAATGCATTTACTTTAGCTTTTGGATAGATGCTACATGTTCTTGGATAGTTTAAGCAGCTTAGCCTGTAAAACAGTAGGTACTATACAAAATGAAAAGACAAAATCCCAAAGTCTGGAATGGAAATGATGTAGCTATTCTGACTACCGGATATGTGCTTATATTAATTTTGTGTTCTGCATAACAATACAAAATATCAAAGATCAGCCAAAAAATTATTGTTCTCAGCATTTGAATTAAATTACAATAGCAATGATGGTTCCCTTTAAAAGTTTCATTATTTGCATTTCATCAGAGACTACTGGAAGTGGGCATTATGAACTGTTGGAAGTACATTTTTGCCTTTTCCAGCATTCATCCCTAAGAATTAATTTAGAGTGAGATCCAGGACTAGATAGACCTTGACAGTTAAACCTAGTGTCACCTAGCTTCTGTTTCTGGTAAGGATAATTCTTTCCGTGAGTAGCTTAGGGGAATTATTTTTCAGTTAGTGTGAAAATAAAAGTCTTCAGCAAAGAGTTATCCAGGAAGATCTTTTGAGAAATAAGCTTCTTACGTACACATCCCTGAACACCCTAAATGTGCTAGGTAAAAAGGGCTGGGGTGTGATGGAGGAGATAATGATATGCTCTACAATTCAATACAGTTTCTTTAGAGGCTCACTTTGACTTTTGTTAAGTAGAAAAATTTGTTCATGTATCCTTTTCCATTCAGGAATGTGACCTGTGATATGTTCCTTCAGTTAGGGATTATGGAAGTCTTAATTTTGTGTCTGTATGACACTGGTTACATTGAAAATAAAACTGTCATGAAGTTTCATCTTGATCTTGCAACCCTTTTCCTTGTGAAATTTTAACTGAAGAGAAACAAGGTAAATATTTTACTAAATTAGAGTCTTTTAATGCTTATTAATTTAAAAATGCTCCTTCTGTTCCCGGTATTTTCCCACACATTTAACAAAGCAAAGTAGTATTTATGTGGCTGGAGGATCCAGCGCCATAAAGGATTTGATATGAACTCTTCAAGGTTATGTGGTTCATGGTACAGGAGCCGACAGACAACAAGGAAGAGCAATGTGTAAGGCAAAGGGAAATGTAGGTAAGAAATAAATATAGGGAAGAGATTGGGCACTAAGAGGTCAGAGGCATTGCAGGAAGCAGCAGCTTGGAGGGAAGAAAGTTCAGGGCCTTCCCCTGAGCAATGAGAGTCACAGCAGGGTGATGGTTGAGCTCCTTTGCAGCCCGGGCACCCAAGCAGCTGGATCTCCCTCTTGTGGGAGACAAGCTGCAGGCAGGGAAGAAGTTCATTGCTGTGTGCAATAGGCAGTAACAAAATCATGGATTTAATCCCCCAAAAACCCCACCGCACCTGCAGAGACAGAGACATATCTACATCAGATGATGCAAAAAAGTACATTTTATTGCTGGCTCTAAGGTTTGCTGATTTGGACATTCTCAGATTCTCAGTTGTTTATTAGAAATTAAATGCTATAACTGAATATCATCTATGGTTTTCAATACTATGATATGGAGCAGTAGCTCATGGAATTCCCTAGTGTAATTCCAGCAAATTTCAATTTAAGTTGGTAATGTCTAATTAATCAGTTTATCTGAACTCTTGCAATCGTAGCATCTTTTGTGACTCTGAATAGGCGATCACGTAGCTAAGTTTCGGATCTAAATCTGACTACACTACTTTTCTTCTTTCCTAGCAATAATTCAGAAAAGACTAAAGAAGGAAAAGAAGGCAAAGAGGAAATTGCAGGAAGCACTTGAATTTGAGACTAAACGACGGGAGCAAGCAGAACAGACACTGAAACAGGCAGCTTCAACAGAGAGTCTTAGGGTCCTAAATGGTAAGACGTCTCTTACTGGACTTTACATTGAAATGCCAAAAAAGAAGCTTGTTATGTTGAAAATGTACAACATGATGGAAGGGATTTTTTTTTTCCTTCATTGAAGTGATGTCTTCTTTTGTTACTTTATATAGTATGTGCAAATAAACTCACTGGAGAGATGTTCCAACTAGGACAATTTTATATTATTAGCTTGATAAGTAATTTTTTTTTCCTCTTCTTTTTCTTCTCCGCTTTATACTTGAAAAAACCTATTGCTCATTAATCTTCCTAGTCTCACAAAAAAATTGTCCTGGCCTCCAGTCATTGTTCAACATTAAAAAACCTGACAAAGGTTGATTGTATTGTAATTCAGCACTGGAGTAACAGGTTGTAAAAAGGCTATAAGAATCAAATGAAATATGTGTCAGTCTTACCTTTCTATGTTTCTAGACTCTCTGACCCCAGAGATAGAAGCTGACCGCAGCGGGGGCAGAACAGATGCTGAAAGGACAATACAAGGTAGGAATTTGCAAAAGGCTATAAATCTAGATCTTGCTATATGAGTTTTTCCTCTGCTTTAGACTGCTATTCAAGCATGTAGCCTACCATCTGGGCCACATCAAAACAAGTTCAAACAAGGTCAAGTTCATCGTGCTTGTTTATAAGGGAGAATGCATTCTGTGCTGATAGATTTTCTTTGAATTAATAGGTCATTTCTGTTTATACAGAGCAATTAAAGAAAAATAATTGATTTGAAGCAATATTGGGTTGAATCTCAGACATGCTGAATGCAATTTGGGTGAAGATGTATAGTTAGATTTCAGATAACTGTGTTTAAAGGTAGATTTAAAACATTTTGAGCCTTCTAACTATACAAATCGATAAACCTAATGGGTAACATTCAAGACATGATGAGAATTTCATAGTTGATATTCAGTGGCAGTTACTGAAAGGTGTGTTTCAATAAGCTGCTCCAAGCGTTAACGACAAGTAAACTGTTTATTCCCTTCTCGGATTTTTTCATTTACCATATTCCATTATTTGCAGTTTAATAAAACAAGTCTGCTGAGTAAATTTATATGTGAAATACTTAAGAGACCCATATTACTTCCCCTGTGAATCTAAATATATAAAGATTGCAAACACCAAGATATTAATAAAGAGCAAATTTTAAAGAAAGTATTTGTGTCATAGTGTCTTCTGCAGAAAGGAGGCTAAATCTACCTACAGGAATACTAAGCAGTAAAAATAGCATTTGTTTTCAATTATAAATGAAAGTGCATTTTTCAGAGGCAAGTCTAAAATGATTGGCTCCAGTAATCACTCTCGACTGCCTTTATTTTGCATTTCGAAGTCAATCATCTTAACCGTGTCTTTGACATATTCTGTGCGTTGTTTAATCGCCTTTTCTAAGTCCTAAAGAGTTGTTACTCGTGTGCCACAAGGAGGCCGTAACAACAAAATAGAAAGCCAACAAGCTTTTAATCTGTTGAACATATAAACAAGTACAAAAGATACCATAAGTACTTATGAAAGACAAACACATGAATATAAACAAAACCATTTATATTTAAAGCCAGTTATGTCTGCAAAGTCAATAACTCAGAAGTTGGAACATGCCAGATTAAACGTTGCCTGGAAAGTGGGTACGTTATGAGGTTTGTTATTCCAGAATCCTGCTTTCCTTCTCATCCAATGTATGCCTTACTCAAAGTGCCATTTGACATAATTCATTTAGTAAGAATCCGGTCATTATGTCATTTTGTTATAATCCAGTAATTTTGTTACTTAGTTCTGTGCAAAGACAGGCTTCTAATTTCTTGGGAGGCCATTCTAGTGCATTAGTCACTGCTGTACCTGAAGTCTTTGGAAACTATTACTTTATCTTCAGAGCATTCCTGCACGAAAGTGAAGTTTTGAATACTCCAGTATGAAAGCTGGGAAGCAGAGTCACAGACAGATTAAGATGACCTATTTTTTCATGACATTTTTCCACTGGACTTATCCCAAACTACAAAGAAACCGCACTTCATTATCTGTTCTTTTTCACCTATTCTCTGCCTAGTGAGGCTCATTTCATGGATTACTATTTCTGCAACAAATGGAATCAAGGATTTAGCATTCTCACTAATGATAATCTCTCCTTGATTCACCTGTCCAAGGTGTTGCAGGTTAAAAGAAAAAGGAAAATTCACAGAGAACTATTTAATTGAAGATTGGACCATGATACATTTGTATTGTGATATTGGGTCCCGTTGCAAAGGCAACCTTAGTTCTGACATTTCCTGTCTCTACTTTGCAGCCTTAACATATAATTAGAACAGGGGTGTTTTTTAAGGAAAATATTAAAAAAAAGTAAGCAAAAAAAAAAATTCCACAGAAATAATTTCTTATAGTTTAATATATTTAGCTTCATCATCATCCAGCAGTTCAAAACTTTTAGATCTACCTCATTAGGGAATGTTGCAGCACAAATGTAGACTGTAGAAGCTTATTGTCATAGTGGATCAGCTATTACAGGGTGCCAGGTTTCAAAAACAGTTCAAGAAATAATTAATAGCAGACAAATAATCCTAAGTGCCAAGACTCTTTGTGTCCAGTTCCAGCACTGGAAGAAGGATTCCCTTTCACCATAAATGCCCTTCGTTGTGTGCTCCCTGGTAGCACAAATTCCTGAGCCTCTGTTACAGTTCTTCCTATTTTTTACCTCCTCCATCCAATTCCATCTTTTGTCAATGGCTAATCTCACTATTCCCTGGCTCTGCAATATGTTGTGCTTCTTTTTTTTCATAACTTCACATGCTTTCAGCATTCTCTCCTGAACTCAGTTTCATTTCACCCTGGTTATTTATTTAATTGAAAACTCTTTTCGCAGTGACCTCCAACCCTCTGTCTCTTTCTGACCCTTCCTGTTGCCTCCTGCTCTTACTCATCCACTCAGAGACTCCATGCTGTGCTGACGTTCCCCTTTGCAAGCTTTCCTGTTTGGTACCACATCTGCATCTGTATTCTCTGCTTCCCCCCCACCTCCTCATCAAGCTCACATTCCCTGCTGCATTCACTCTGTTTCTTCTTCTGTGTCTATCTGGATATCAGGGAGAGAAGCACTTACAGAATAGCAAAGGCAATTTCAGCATTCTTATTTAAATACCTAGCATAGCAGTTGTTTGTGAGGAATGATGAGAGTCGCAGGGAAGGAACTACGTGATTCCTTCAGCACTGGAATAATGCTCAGTAGAGATGGGCTCCTTGGAGGATTTGTCTGCAAAAGCTTTCCAGTGGGTGAAACTGATTTTTTTCAACACTAAAACCAAATAATTCATCAGGGCCACAAAGACCATGTCTTTCCAATTGTATCGAATTTAAATTAACATCCTTACATTTTATCTGTGATATATGCACTGTAGAAGAATTATTGCTGTAGAAGAATTATTGCTGTAGAAGAATATACAGTACATTAAATAATAAAGCACATAATACTATAGCTTTCATGTTTCAGGTTCTGGGAAAAAAGTAGTTACTAGGGAAATATTTATGCTTTTCTTATTCCTCTGAAAAATACATTTCTTGGTATCAAAGCATGTCTTGGTTAATAGTCTTTTTATCCACCATCATTAATTTTTGCTTCAACTCACTGTATTAAGCATGCTATACAGCTCTCTAACTAAGCAAACAAAGGTAGGAAGGCTGCAGCATTCTGCAGGGAAGTGAAATAATTGAAATATTAAGTATAATTTCATCACTTAAGAAAATACAAGGAAATAATAATAAAAAATAAAGATTGTATCTACTGTTTGTTATGAATAAAAGGATAGTTGTCAATATGAATTTATACTTAATGTTGATGTTTTTACCTATCACATTTGTGAGTAAGGAATAGAACGGATTTATGCATAAAAGATAACTGCATTTCTCAATAAGGGGGGGTATGTTCTGTTCTGTTTTTCATCGTGTAGCAGTTACTCAGATTCAGTTTTAGTCCATGTAAAGAAATTTGAATTTGAGACTATAGAAAGAAACTGTACAGGATATTTTAGAGTTGAGTTTGTTTTGTTTTGTTTTTTAAATACTTGGTAGATAACAGTTGGTTGGAGTATCCATAAAATGCTGACAAGTATTCATATATACTTAGATATTTTTTAACAGGTATAAACAGGTGCTAAGTTATTAGGAACTGGTGTAGACACTAGTTTGAAATGTTTTCTTTCTTGCTTCTGTTTAAAATAATAATAAAGCAGATTATCCTCTTCTCCATACATATTGTAGGTTCACTAGATGCCTATGCCTAGCTCCCAATCCGGTTTCCCAAGACCCCCTCATCCCACACAAAAAGGTACCATACAAAGATAATGTTTGCCTTTTATATACTGTTCTGTTACCAAACCTCATACTAAGCACTAGAACAATGACATTTGCTGATGCTTTTACTTTCTTATTTCCACTGATTTTTTTCCCTTTTCTGATTACTTATCATTTATTTGTCTTCCTGCATTAGTAATTTCTCTCTATAAATTATTATTTTTTCCCTATAAATTCCACATTCTCAATTTTCTGTCTACCAGTAGTTTCTATCCCAAATCCTGTACATTCATATTCATTCCATTTATGCATTATCTGAACTCCTTCCAACCTGGTTGATTCTATGGTTCTATACTTCTGCAATGTCCTCCCCATTAACCATTCTTTTCATATGGAGTTCTTGTTCTGTCTTCCCAAATCACACCCAGATTATTTTGTGCATTTCTTCTAAAGCTATCCTGATAAGAACAGGAAACCTAACCAGATTTTCTCTCTCTCAGGATGCTGTTTTGTCTTTTTCACTTGATTCCTATTTTCTAGCAATTGCCTCAACAGTGCCTTTTCTACTTTCTTCCAGCTAATTTTGTACTTCTACATGTCTTCACTCCAGCTGCTTCTGGAAACCTCATCCTGTTCAGTTTCCATGAATTCTCAGGCCTTTTTTTTTTTCCTCTCCAAAATATCTGTCTACATTCCAGGAGACCCTCTGCACTTTGCTGGTCCTCAACATTTTCCTGTCCTACTCCATTTTTTCAGTCCATTGTTCTTTAGCTATGCATCCTCCTGTAGCACAAATTCTGTTCCTCTTTTCTGCCAACAAGAATTTCATTTTGCCTGTCCTCAAGATTCTCCTGTCCTACTCCATTCTTTCCATCTCTTTTTCTGTAACTATGCATCCTCTCATAGCACAAATTCTGTTCCTTTTGTCTGCCAATAAGAATTTCATTTTGCTTGTCCTCAAGATTCTCCTGTCCTACTCCATTCTTTCAGTCCATTTTTTCTTTAACTACACATCTTCCCGTGGCACGAATTCTGTTCTTTTCATCTGCCAATAAGAATTTCATATCTCAATTCTTTATTTTGCTGCAAATATTTTTTACTTTGTAGCACATTTGCCTTTCTCTAAATGAGTCTGTTCTGCTGTCCCTGTCTCTTAGCAAAGTGAATTTATGCTTTTTAAGTTCTTTCCCACCAACTGTTTCTTGACTTTTTCTAGTACTCCAGTTCTTCTGTAGGCTCATTGAGAATGCAGTTAAGTGTAATGCTGTGTGGCTTTAGACTATGCTTTGCTGATCTAAGAAAAAGAGCCACTCAGCTACCATGCACATAAAAGCTTCTAGGGCCATCTGTCATCTTCTGTCCCAGAAAGGATAAGACAGGAAATTGAGATCTTGAGCAGATCCAGGAATAGAGAAAGCAACTGCAGCTCAGAACACTGTCTGCATAGTCCTGCATGAACCTTTTTGTAAGGCTTTTGAAGGCTACTGCAAAGGAGTGAGAAAGAAGTTAGGATTTTTGGTCCATCCCTAGAGCCCAGTGTATGCATTTTGGTGCCAAAGCACCAGGGAAAAGCTGCTCTATAGCTGCCCTCCACATTAATAAAAATGGCTTAGATACAGATTCAGTCATTTGCCTGAAAGCCTCACCTAAATTATTTTCTGCATTGGTAATCTATTTTTCAACAAGTAAAATCAGAGTAATAATCTCAGCAAATGATAGTGCTTCATTCTTCCTTGCTATATTTGTGTTTGAAAGATAGCTATCTGAAGGACTTTCGCATTGAAGAGGAGCTTCAGGTGATTCTGCGAAGCTTGTGCACACGGTTCCATTTCTGATGTATAAATCTTGGACAAAAGCATGTGAAAATGTGTGATTATATTTCTTATGAGATCAAAAACTTTATTGGAAAAGGCTATTATCAAGGCTGTAAAGTCAAGCTTTCCAAAATTAGGAAATAGTAGAATTGAAGTTGTCTTCTGCACCTTTGTTCAACCGTCTTTGTGTATGCATCATGATACAATCTTTAATTATGCGATTAGATACTGTATTTGTCACAGTATCTTGTCTCATTCAGTGCAGGGGACAAGGATGCAGTTGCATAAATGGATATCTATCCAATATTTTCTTTATCTTTGGTGCTCAGTGCGTGTTCCCGTGCATTACATAATACCTGCTTTATATATAATACTCTAATCGTTAGACATCATGCTTTACAGAAGAGGTATGAATGGTTTCATATGTTAAATCTTAATTTTGTCATTTCCTAACAGTTGAGTGTTTTACTTCACCGTTTGAATAATGCCCTCACTAACAATTTCCTAGAGTTTTCTTATAACAATAAGCTACAAAGTCAGAAGTTTCTCTGTAAGATGACATCTCACAGTCTCATGGACTTGAACCTTTAGAGTCACAGTGATAATGCTAGCAAAGTAACCAATAAATTAACATCTTATTATGAGCAGTGTGGTCTATGGAATGACCATATTGCCATGGGTATTTTACAGATGCTTGTTGAAATAGTCTTGAGATACATTTCATGTTCTTAGGCCCAGAATCTTCCTTTCATTTTTATTGCAACTTGTACCACTTCTGAGTGCCTTCGTCAAGCTTTCATATTCTTGATTCTTCCGATCTGGTCTTTGGATAAGTCCTAATAGCCATTTCCAAATGTAAAAGCAATCTAAGTGACTACAAATCACAGAAAAGTTAATCTCCAAACTAGCCCAGTCCTTTGCTGCTTCCCAGGATGTTTTTACATTTCTATGGATCTAGAACAGTCAGACATTTGTTTCCATGAACAGCCGAGCTAAGTAGCAGATTCTTCTGTCCTATTTTACTCACGTTTCAGTAAAACTTTCTCTTTATACCCAGTCATAGCTCCAGCCTGTAATTTTGACTTCTTACACCTAATATTCTTGTTACTCAAGATTTAGGCATCTGCAGTTATTGGCTCATAATATTCTATCCATGTGCTGCATATCCAGTTACTTCTCAAGATTTCTCTAAGAGAGTTCAAATTACTTTATCTGCATTTCTTGTGCTCTCTGTGTTCTGTCTCCCATTCTTTCCTTCTGTTTTCAACCACTGGGTTCTATTTTTACCCAATCAGTCCAAATCACTTGCTCACCCAATTTCGTTCTTGGTTACTGTCAGCCAGCCATTTCTTATTACTAGCTCCCTTTCACAGTGGCATCCAATGCCCTGGTATCTGTGTTTCTACCTATGTGTTTAACCAGTCTCAGTCACTCCCTCTAGTCACACTTCCTGTCTTTATTTCCAGTTCCAATGG
Source organism: Tricholaema leucomelas (assembly GCA_013400475.1). NCBI lineage: Eukaryota > Metazoa > Chordata > Aves > Piciformes > Lybiidae > Tricholaema lacrymosa > Tricholaema leucomelas. The sequence goes on from WAAF01020467.1 coordinate 52,105, forward strand.
CATCAGACTTCATGGCCTAATTCCTGTAAACCTTAAGTTTTATGTGAGTTTATATTTGCAGATTTTGAGATCATTGTTGGCTGCTGTCATAGATAGGACACATTTTCCACTGCAAGATTACTATCATATTGACCTATGAATTTCTAAAAGTAATTTTCAATATCTTTAAATGACAGAACATCTGTTTTTTTTTCCTGAGGTCATCAGTTCTCTTTGCAGCACATTTAACTTAAATGTCTTTTAACAAAGACAAGATCATCCATCTGTAAAATGCCATGTAAACCAATTGTCATGTTTTCTACAGTGTTAAGCAACTAAGCCCAAGAGTAGCATCGAATTCTTTATATGTTTTGTCATTTTTTTCCTTGCCTTTTTCCTTGTTAAAATATCTATTATATATGAACTTGTAAATTCTGCATTTTTACTCAGTTGACACTTGCTTATCATTTACTCCACCTTTATTGACGCATAGTAAGTACTATGGATTTGTTGTTACTTATTGTTGCGTGGGATTTTTAGCAGAAGACTTAGTGTAAAGCCAGGATGCTCAAATGTATTTATCAGGTCATTTTCAGAAGGAAAATACATTTTTACTTTGTCATGTGACATTTCTTTTTTGCTGACCCATTTCAATACTGTTTTGGCTTCCTTTCTATTGTTGCTTCCTCATTTTCTCTGTACCTCCATTTCAACTTCCCCAACTAATGAAATACTACTTCTGTGTATCTCAGATCTTTCTTAATATGCCAGTTCTTTGACTCGTGAGACTGTGTGTGTATGATTTAGAGCTATGTGTGTCTACTGTTTGACCAGGTGCTACTAGGAGATAACATGCATTCTGGAGGATCAATGACGAGCTAGGAGATAAACATTTTCTGCTATACATCTTGTTGCTGCCTCTTGGCAACTGGGCAAATCAAACAGTGCATGATGCTTCTCAGCAGCTGATGGGCCAAACAAATGGTATTTTTAAGCTGCGAGAGACCCACAGCCCACCTGTTGTGCAGGCCTAATATAAAGGTTGAACATTTCAGCAGGGAAAAGAAGTGAAGAGCAGGAAAGAAAGCTGTCAGAAGCCTGGAAGGCAAAGGAATTGTTTTTTTCTAGATATATTGAATAGCAGCCCAAGGAAACATCTGCTGCTTAGCTTGGCTGTTTATGGAAACAAATGCCTGACTATTCTAGAGCCATAGAAATGTGAAAACGTCCTATGAAGCAGCAAAGGACTGGGCTATTTTGGAGGTTAACTTTACTGTGATTTTGTTACAGAGGGGTTTGAGTATGGGTTAGGAGTGAATTGTAATGAGGCCGATGTAAAAAATATTAAAGAGTTTATTAATTATACAAAGAAATTTCCCCAAACTTACTTACAATTAACATGGAGAGATTCTATGATGCGGTTGATAAAAGTATTTTGCAGAACATATCTATATATATATACAGTCAAATTAAGTGATTCAGGAACAGTCCTTACAAAACCTTTGTAACTGAAGAGTCTCGCAGCACAAACTGCCGCTTAAAGGTTAATCATAAACTTTGACAAACTGGAGTAAAGAGAGTTAGGTTACTCACTGGTTAAGAGTCTCAGTAGTTGCGCTCCAAAAGCATCAATGGGAAAATACATAGTGAAAGCCACGTGGTGGACTTCAGGTGGTAATGATGAGATGGGGCTTTGCTGCTTGTTCAGTCCAGATAGAGCACGTTGTCTGAGAAGGCCCACGGACATGAGACAAGTCTTCCATGGCTCTCAGGAGGTCATTGGGTGGTCAGTAGCCACCTGTGCAAAGCAGGATCCAGGTTTGCGGGCTGGAGCAGTCCGATTGAGTGCTGTGTATAGCAAGGAGCCAGCTCTTGGGCAGTGTCGCAACTTGTTGCTAGGTGGTTGCCTATATTCGAGCTCGATCAGGCAGGGTCAGGGCTGCTGGTCATCGGCATGTCCCCAGTTACACACGATGCAAAGTATGGTGGCACACAGAGGCACTTAAGGCAAACAGGTATTGAACAAAATAAAGCAGCAGCAAAAAAAACAAGCAAGTTTGATAGGGGTTTAAGCATTTTGACAAGCGTCTTTGACCAATAGCAACAGATAAAACCACCCCTAGAACCAATCCTGAGTTATTTACCCCAAAAAAGAAGATGCACAGGCCTAAAATCACGACCTGTGTTTATCACAAAACAAAGCAAGCTGCAAAACAAGGCCAAATATGGGCCTGTGATAGACTGAGAGGTGCCAAAGCTTTTGTCTGCCCTCCAGCTTCTTCCACCCAGGAAGAAGAAGCGGGAAGGGGAGCCGAGGTGGATATTGAGGCAGGTGTTTAGGGCATGTGCTGGATATGTGTTCTAGGTATAATTTGGACCTTCCACCACAGATTTGTAGCCTCTTAGATTGTTTTTTACATCTGCCCATATTTTGTTTAAGGAACCTTATCATTTCCACTTAAATTTGTCAAGAAGTCTTTTTTCAGCTAAGGGTTCAGTAAACATGGAGAAGGTCTGTCTGTGTTTGTGAAATACCATGGTTTGTGAGAGTGTGACTTCCAGCAAGCTGGAAGCTTTTGCATTTTTCCTTTTATCTGTCTAATTATCACATTTCTTCCTTAAGTTTTCCATTCTTACGGTTTCTGAATTAGTTTCAGTTTCAGTTGACTGCTCCCCTTAAGGTTATTGTAGGACCTCTGGGTAGTAGAAGCGATCTGAGCTAAAAGGGAAGTGAGAAGCAAACAAAATGGAGCAAAGCTGTTGTGTTGACCCACTGGGGAGTGACGTCTGCTGTCTTATTACTGATCCTTCTCTGTGTGCCAGAGTTTGTCAAACAAATTGATACATTGGTAAAAATGTATACACATTAACTGTTCAGTTTTAGAAGGTGAAGGGTAGTGTATTTCCTGCATTGCTCTTCTGTTTTGTCATTCATATGATCAAACAAAATATTTTCCAATCTAGAGGTGATGTTAAAGGGAGGAAACTGTTAGTGTCTGACTCTCTTACTGACATTTGCTTTACCATCTCCCTTTGGTTAGTCCACCTGATCTGATCTGGTTTATTTTTGTTCAGTCTTCCTAAAATACTTACTGGTTAAACATTGTTCTTATTTGCCTTAACACATAATGCTTCATTTTCCTTCTGATTAATGCCTTAAAAACTTCACCTGCTTTTTGACTGCAGTGTGTAATGCCTCGTATTAATGTCAGGGTCATGCACTTATTATTCATCTGTACAGTGCTATGCACTTCAATGACATTATATACATAATAATAAATAACAACATTAATCTGTGTGGACCACCTTGAATTTCATTACTGCTGCAGAAGGTGTATCTCTGAAAATAGGTTCCATAATTTTAATCCATTTTAGAAAAAGCTGAGGTTTCTCCCTGTACCATCAATAAAATATTTTGTTTTGTTTCCTGTAGGGAGAGTAAGCCTCATAAGCTTTACCAAACCACAACTTTTAAAGACATCAGCTTTACTG